>JAAFCF010003739.1:14146196-14172607 GCA_013389785.1 Helicorthomorpha holstii | reverse complement strand
CCGCGATAATTTCATGACATTTCTAAGATATTTCCATGACATTTTCAAGATATTTCCATGACATTTCCGTGATAATTTCATGACATTGTCATTAAAATCCTCATTAATATTAATAATTCTTGAAATACAAGTGAGCATGAAAATGTAAGTATAAGTAAAGTATTGCTAATCTAAAATTTATTATGATTATAATTTATACTGTGTAATATTTAAAATTCTTGCTGGTAGTGTTTTACATTCGAATCGTTTAGAAGCAAAGTGGACTAAGTCACATTTGCACTTGGACCACTTCAGAATTGAGAAATAGTTTTGACAGGTCATATAGCGCCCTATATGAGTTATTGAATAAATTTTCATTTACAATATTTTATCATTTGCTCATAGAGGGCGTTACTGAGTAGCTTTTTATTTACAATAATTTTTTATTATTAGCTCATAGAGGGCGCTATATGACCTGTAAAAGCCATCCCTCAATTCTGAAGTGGTCCAAGTGCAAATGTGACTTTAGACGACTAGTCCAAGACGTTCTTTTGATTAGACTAATAGTATAAGCTGTTTTAACAAAATAAGATGAACAACTTAGCAATTTTTAAGTACGGTAACGATTACGGATGTAGGAGTTGATGTGCTATTTAGGGCTGGATAAAATTGATGGATTTCTCTTACCATAACTAATTAAAAGAATTTTATTAACTCCGTCGAGTACTAGAGGAAATGCCAGGTGTGTGAGTAAAAATGAAGTGAAAACTGACGATTAAATTTATATGCAGTACAGTATTTGCATCGCAAAGATCATTTGGCTGCGTTTTCTGTACCTATGAAAATGTGTGAAAAATTTTGTAAACATTCATGTATAAAAGTGCTTTAATTTGTATATCAAAATTTCAGAAGTTTTATGACTGTGACTTGAGGAACATTGTTTATTAGTTTAAGTATACAGTATCTTGTTAAAATACTGTATTAAGAATAGAATGTCGTTCGACATACAGTAAATAAATGGGTGGTGTATCGAGTTTTTCTTTCCACTCCGTCACTTTAAATTTAACAATTGTTTTAAACAGTTGAAAAGAATAACAACAATTCCATGGTTGCAATATAAAATGTCTTTCCTAAGTTGCTGTCTGGATCCAGCAACTTAGAAAAGACATTTTATATTGCAAATATGTCTGGATCCAGACATATTTGAGAGTGTGCTGATCCACACTGTGAGTGCCATTTCAATCTTCGTGATGTACGTCATGTATTCATTTGATATTGATTTTATTAACTTACAAGAAAAAGTATAGTCGAAACTCTGTTTTATTTAAGCACGAGCTGATAGTAGAATCTCGTAGGTTGTTTTTTTTTCTCTTTCTGTTTGCAGAATGTTATTACCGGTAACTGTTATTTGAGTTGGATTGCGTTATACAGTAGTTTGTTTGAAACATGATTTTATTTGGTTTTTATTTAATTAAGTGACTTATATTATAGCTATTTGTTTTTTGTTATTGTTACTGTGCTTAAGTTGTCGTTTTGAAAGCAGTTTAATTACTTTTATAATTATTGTTAATTAGGTTGTTGCGGATGTTGTTTGGCTTTTAGGCCCAGATCTAAACGACTAGTTTCCAGCATATTTCCAGTAAATCCACAGGTTAATTAAATTTTATTATGTTGTTGGTCAGTAAAATTAAATGTTGAAAATTAAAAAAAAATGTTTTCATTTGATTTCTTGACTTCATAATGACCGTCAAATATGTTGTTTCGTGTTGTAAAGGATGGGTTGGTTTGTGCTAACATGGAAAGGTTGACTTTTTATGCTCTGTCATCACCTGAAAAATTAGACCGAATTGGTGAATACTTATTGCAATGGGTTTCGAAGGATACTTCTCGTCATCGTACTGGATATTATATATTTATTGCCTAAATAGCTTATATTTTATTATTATTTTGCTTTTAGATTTGTCATGGTGGCAGTTGGAGCGTTAGATCAATTATTGGTGGCTTGTCATTCTCAAAGTTTAAATCTGTTTGTTGATAGCTTTTTAAAAATGGTGCAAAAGTTGTTAGAAACTACCGATTCCGAGTTGCAACTTTGGGCTACGCATTCTGTATTCAAATGAATTTTAAAAGTTTTGAAGTGTTATTAATATTTAAATTTTTATACATGTATATAGTTTGTGAAATATCGAGGAAGATACGCCATCTTATCACCGTCGATACGATTTTTTTGTTTCGAAATTTAGCTCGCTTTGTCACAGTAATGCAGAAGACCCGGTTACCAGACAAAAGTAATATGCTTTTACTTGACTAGAAATGTATAATAATTGAACGCACTATAATTTTAGACTTAAAGTGGCTGGTTTAAAAGGTTTGCAAGGAGTTGTTAGTGACGATCTACAAATAAATATTTGGGAAGAAACGCACATGGATAAAATCATTCCTTCGCTTCTGTTTAACATGCATGATGAAAGGTCATGATCGATTTAAACGAATGTGAAACATTGTTTATAATAATGGATCATAATGTGTAGATCATTTCCAATTTTGAAAAGATGCGACTGATTCTCGCAATGTACCAGCAACATTGGCAGAAACTTGTTTACGAGAAGTATCAGGATGCGCCACGTTTGGAAACTTTAAAGCAGTTTGTTAACCGATTCTTAGGTATTTTGTAAGAGATTACTTTTTTAGTTGGAACTTGATTTTAAATGACTTCTACTTAGACGTTTCGATAATCATAAGTTATGGGTACTTAACGATTTCGTCGTTCATACATTGAAAATATTATTTTATTTAACCAAGGTAGATCTTTACTCTTCGGCTATTATGAACAAAAACTAATTTTATAATGGCATGCGACGATTTCTAGTAGTCTCGGTATATGCCGGATGTAATTCAAATCTTGCTATCTCATTTGGATGAACATAGTAAATCAAGTGCACAAATTCGTACTGGTATGGTAGATAGTTTGGGTAGAGTCATATCTATTGCGGATGGCGAAGCAATCGGTAAAGTTTAACTTTAAACATCTCATTTTAATCGTAATGGTGATAATAATAAATGTAAGTCTATCGGTTGTTAGCACTGTTAATTTTTTGCTAACCCAATTAAGACGCTCAGCTGATAGTTATTCTAAAGAAGAAAAATTATACCAAGATGCTTTGATCAACGCATTAGGTTGAACGATATTCCTTTATTTGAAATAATACCGAATGTAATGCCATTCAATTCATCAAACAGGAAGTTTTGTGAAGAGTCTTCTTGATTATCAAAAGATTGAAGTTATGATGTTTATATTGAGTAAAGTTCCACTGCCAGATAGAGATCATTCATTGGCTATAGGAGAAGTTTTGATTCAGAATAAATTATTAAAATTGCTTCTTAAGGTAAATATTTAATCAAAAACGAAAGTGTGCAGTAAATGTATTTTTAATTTTAGGTGGCAACAAAATACTGAACTGTTCTGATGACAACAACATTTCAAAATCAGTTTATGCAGCCATTATTAAGGGTATCTTTAGCTCCTGAACCAAATACTCGTTTAGTTGTCCAGCAAATTCTTCACACACTTATTGATAGACATAATATGTATAAATTGCAAAAACGTAGGTAGGCATTAAATAATTTACATAAAAAGAACTACGTTTGATAACTTGACCATTTTTTAGTTTGGATGTTAGCGGCGGCGATTTAAACATAGAAAAATGTACACGACAGGACGTGATGTTAATGAAAAAGAACGGTCAAGATTTCTTCATGTGTGTTTATAACAATATACAGTTTGCCAATAATAGAAAGGAGAATTTCGATGCTCTTCATGTATTCTTTTTCTCTTGTTTTTGGAAGTATCGAATGAAGACATTATTGTTGATTTTATTCGGTTAACTGCGGCTATTCACGTACAGTACTTTGATGGTATTGATAATGATTAGAAATTATATAAAATTTTAATTCATTTTACTTTTTTTTGTTTAGAAGTTAGCTATTTTGAGTCCAATGACGGACCAGCAACGTTGTTATGTTCATGCCGCTTTTGCTTCACTTTTTAATTTGTATTCGTATTTGACATCATTCCATATCTTTTTCTCAGTACATTGAGAAAATAATAAAAGCTAGAAAAGATGATGCTTCGAACTTGCTTCCTGGTTGTTAAGACATTTTTTATCAAGTTCTTTTTACTGTTAAAGAGAAATTTTTGTTTGAAATGAGCGCTTTTATTGAAGCTTTTAAAACGGATGAACATGATGCTGGTCGCTTACAAATGTCTTTTGTACTCAGACAGTCATTTGGTATAGTACATCTTATAAATGATACAGTACTTGGAAATTTATAAAATTTTAGAATCATTAAATGTCACAAGAAGTATGAGCGATCTAAACTCCATCAGCGTTGAAGTGGGCAGCATTTCGTCTTCGCCAGGAATTACACGAGTGAACATTTAAATTTTTTAGTCGTGGTAATCTATTATTAAGATTCTTTTGACATTATATTTAGAAACAATCTGAAGAGAGGATCACAGTTGAGTCTTTAAAGAAGATGATGGCAGAACCGCTAGAAACTGAAAAAACAAGCTGAAGAGTTGAGAAGGATTTAAATTTTGGAATACTGTATTTCCGTACGGCCGTTTTTGAAGATTTGGTTGCCAAATCAGATGTAAAAGTAATAATGAGACAATCAATATTAGTTTTAAAATTTATTGTTTTGTTTTTAAAGACGGATCAGCAACAGAACCGATTAAATGTAATCATTAACCGAATTGGTACTGGTAATAACGGGTAAACATTCTGTACAAGATCACAGTCCCCGACTACCAGCTAGTCCAGTAAGTGGACATAAAGTGGGACGAAAACAAATGGACAAAATCAACTGGAATTCCGGTTAACGAGATCATATTTCCAGAGTTGTTTGTTTTCTAGTCATAAGCAGGTTGAAGTAGGTAGCACCATTGTTTTACTAACTTATATACAGTACCAAGATAAATTAACAAATAATACTTTACAATTGTTATGCATGTTGGTCTTAATTATTAGTATAGTCTTTAAGCAATATAATATGTAAACGCAGGGACATTCATTACTCGATAATTCATTAACTTTGTAATATCGTTTATAGAAACTCTTTAGTAATTAAGTTGCCATATTTTGTAGGCATATTATAAAATTTTAAATAGCTTATTAAGTGGCGCTTGTGTAAGCATTTGGATAACTGGCTAACTATATATTAGCCATATACGCACAAATTATTTGAATTTTAACGAAAAAATAAGTTTTTAAGATGATTTTTCATACATTATAAACGATATATGGTGTTATCTTGCCATCAATCGTTTGAATTTTTGAAATGTACACGTATTAATAGTAAACATTATTACGAAACAACGTTATAATCTAAATCAATAATAAAATTAACAAAATGTCCTATGATGCACATAAAATTAATTGAAACTTACATAAGCACCGCAGATAATTGTCCCAATTAAAATGGCACTAAAAGACTTCATTTTCTTTACTAATTAAAATCTTTTTTACTTTGAGACATGTGAGACTCAATTGGTAGACTAATTGCAGAGTTTAAAATGTCGTCGTGTTTATCAATCTTGTGAAAAGTAATTAATAGCCGATTTTTTTTTATTTGTATACGTACATATCATTTTTGCTGCTCGATATACTGTAGCTTATTAATTGTTTGAAATTGAAATGATAAAATTGACAAAACAAATAAATGTATTGTGTACCGTATATTTGAATTTTTTTTTGTTTTTAATACCATTCGTCGTAGAATTTATTGTATTTATCTAAATTTACTACATTAGTTTAATGCCACAGTAGAAACTGAGTGCATGGCAATAATTGGAAAAAAGCGTTTTTAAACTTTGTTTTTACCAAATTATCTCACTGTTTAAAACATCGTTATATTGTATTTTTAAAAGCCGGTTTAAATTGAACTAATTATACGGTACTAAACTGTAAATTATGGATGTTTTTTGATTTGTACTGTACTGGGCATCGAAATGTTGTTTGGTGATGTTGTACCGGTAGTTGCTTGATTTTGTTTAATTATTGTACTTATTTCGCTGCACAGTAAAAGAATTTCAATTGCAAGTGTTAAAATATTAATTATATTAAACATTTTTTACAGTTTATACATTTTTATTTATCGTTCACTGAAGAGCTATTACAGTATATTATTTTCAGTAATGCATTAACAGTTTGAATAGTATTAATATAACGTGGTAATTAATCGTAAATATTTGAATGAATACTTGCAATTAATTTTCTCAAAAAGTTATTAATCAATGATTTTGAAATTGAAAGTGAATCTTCAATAGTGTAAGTTTGTGCTGGTGAATTAATTCATTGTATGAATAATTATTCATAAAGTTTCATCTTGCATTTTCTTAATTATTAATTTACTGTGCAGTGTTGATATTTTATTTTAAATGTTTGTTATCGTTTACTTTGATTGTTTAATAAAAATATTACCCTTTTTCAAACGTACTGCATTCGTTTCTAATATTATGGATTCTTATAAAATATTTTTTTGGTTACCGGTAGTTAATATAAATTTGATTGATACCGCATTCAAGATTAAATATCATTATAAATGATAGCTTGCTAAAAAAAATTAAATAATAAAAAAATTTTTTTTTATAGGTTTTATAGGTTTAATTATTTCTTTAACTAATGTATAATAAAGGTATAATATAATAATAATAATAAAATTGATATAAATGTTTATGAATTTGTGGATGGATCATTGTGAAAAATTGGCAAAAAGAATTATAATTTGCTATTAAATAAGAAATTAATTATAGATTTTCCAAATAAATGATTAAAGTTGGAATGAATAAAAATACAAATAAAATTTACTAATTCTTTGATAACAATAAAAAAAATTTTTTTTCCATTACTATAGTTAAAGTATATAATGTGTTATTAAGCACCTAACATTCGTCTTCTCCGGTGTGGCCGAGTTGGTTTAGTCGCCAACTAAAAACAGCGGAACCCTCCTCCCGTCCCATTCCCCTCCCAATGGTTGGTTTAGGTATCTGCTATGGTACCAGGTATATAGGTATGGCATGGACGTCAAGCGCCTTTGAGGCCTTCACCCCGCAGGGGGCTTTCTTCGACCCTGGCTCCCTGCAGGGGGTGGGGTGAGGGCCTCAGAGGCGCTGGTGATGAAACCTTCCTTTGGGGTAAGGGGGGCACGGTCGAGGCGTTTTATTACAGTTTTGGAAGGCGTGACGTCACCTTCTTAGTTACGACGGCAGCGCCACCTACATTGAGACGTAACAAGCGCCATCTTAAGTAATTACACAGTTCTACGAGTAGCTGAGCTTCAGGACGGATGTCTTTTTTTTGTCGTCGTGGAAATTTCTTTTTTTAAAAAAATCCAGCAAAGTAACGTCTTAAAATTTTTGTAAGTACTTTCTTATATTAGTTACTGTAGATTTCGTTTAGTTTAAGATCTTTTTTCTTAGTTTTTAGGAGATGGCGTAGAAGGTCAAGGATTGAACGAGATCTTCAAAGGGACATTGTGAACATTGGTAAACTCGATCGCTTTTTATTTCGACTTTTTTAAATGCAGTTATTAGATTTATCGTTTAAGTAGATTCTATTATTTATAATTTTGGTTTTAAAATGCTGTTTAATGGGCATGCTTTCTTCAAAAAAAGTAATGAAAATTTTTTGATTGTTCACGAAACCAATTGGACTTTCATCATCGCCATCCAACCAAATCTTAAATATACACTTATTTCATAATTTCTATCAAATACAATCGCAATTTCTCAACTAATTTATCTTTTCATAAATTGAATGTTTAAGATAGCATAATGTTAGCTTTATAGTTTTTTCTTTTGAATTTCTATTGCAACGTATCAGCCTTTGTTTTTCGCCAGCAAGTGACTTTGAACATCGAGAAAAGCTGGCGAAATTTTAAATATGAAACCACGTAGTTTTTCTTGATAATGACTGAAATTGTTTGTTTCAATGCACTATATTTTAAAACAAAAGCATATAATTCTTGTGGTTTGCCGTTTTTCATAGTCTTGTTACATGAAGGATTTTGTATGTTGGAGTCTTTATTTGGTGGATCAGTCTGAGAAATGGAATCTACAATCGTTCTTCCATGGAGGGTTTCAAGCACCAAAAAGGTTACTTTGAAATGTTTGCAAATTAATATATTTATTTAATTATTTCGTGTATTTCTGTTTGCAGCTTCTAAAATTGCTTTGGTCTGAATTGTTCTGCAGCTCTAAGAACTTCAAGAGGTGAAATTTTCCACGAAAAAGCGCAATCTTTTCTTCTAAATTCGAAATTTAATATCGTTTGTAAATTCGGATATTTCTTGTTTATATTCGTTTCAATTGTAAGCGCTTGTTTTTGTAATTTTTTTTGTTCTTTTGCGATTTGTTTTTTCTTATCGTTGTTGTATTAAAGTTTTTTTCAACATATTTTTGGCCCTTCCAGCACCCGTACTTTTTTCAACAATCATCGCAGCAGGGGGAGAGCATTCTTCAAGTCCCCGCGCATACTTTTTCAATGGGAGCCACCTGCGCCAACACTTAGCTATTTTTCCCCCTGCCCTTATGGGCTTCCGTAGTTTTTTCCTTTTTTTCCCCTTGCTTTTTTTTTCCTCCCATTTTTTTTTTTTTTTTTTTTTTTTTACCTTTAATTTTTTTCCCTCCGAAATTTTTGAACTTTTAAAATTTTATTTTTATTGAAATGTTAAACTTACAAAATGGCTTCGAAACAAAACGACTTGAAAATAAAATGATCTGAAAATAAAACGACCTGAAAATAAAACCACCTGAAATCGATTTGTTTTGTACAAGACAAGTAAAATTTCGAAAATAGAAAAGTCATAAACGACTACCCAGTGGTTGAGAATCAGCTGGCAAGGAAATTTCGAAAAAGGGAAAGTCATAAACGACTACCCAGTGGTTGAGAATCAGCTGGCAAGGAAATTTCGAAAAAGGGAAAGTCATAAATGACTACCCAGTGGTTGAGAAACATCTTGGCAAAAAAACTATATAGACATATGAAAATGTATAGAAATAACTTAACAGCATATGAAAGTGTATAGAAATAACATGCATATAAACTAACTGACAAATGTACGAGTTTGATGGATTTTTTGGACATCTAAATCCAAAAAACAATGAACAATTTAAATGTTTGCGCATGCGTAGTTACAAATACAATTTTGAAATTTAAAAAAAAAAATTTATCATGTAGGAGACTCGAACCTGCAGTTGCTACAACAGGAATTTCTGACAATCACGCTCGGCCATCAGAACATTACATCAATCGATGTCATACATTTGGTAGCAGCTAGTAAAAAGTGCAAATTGAACAGCATTCTCCCCTAAAAAAAATTAAAAAAAAATAAATTAGCAACTACGTGATTATTTTACTAGTAAATGCCACTTACCCCGTGAAAAAGATGAACTTTTGGCTTTGCACTCTTTCCTATCTGCTTTTGTCCAAAATGTTCGACCAATAACAACGCACTCTACAAATATCAATAACATTTTTTCTGAGTTTGTCGATCAAACTTAGTTAACACTATTACGATTTACATTTTACGCATTTTTTAAAAAAAAAATAGAAAACTACGTTTTGAAAATAAGACAAGAATAGCGCTCTTAAAGGTAGGGTTTTCAATTTTCACACATCTATCGCATAATGTCAAAAAAGCAACCATACAGAACCTGGAAAAAAAAATTAAAGTTTCAAAAAAAATTTTTATAAACTGTTTTTTAGAAATATTACCAACGAATATATAAATCAAGATTAAGCCCATCCAAATTAGAAAAGTTCAATAACTAGTAATAAGATTGTTGCAACTTCCGTCGATAAAGTACGACTCTAAAATCAAAATAAAATTAGTTCATGATTAAGTAGTAATCAGTATTTAATCAAAGTTTTTAACACTGCTTAACTTCTCAAATGGCAGAATGTCTAATATATGGTCACAAACTGCAGGGAATTAAATGACTTTCAAATCACATTACCATACTTGTATCTACAGTAATTCCTTAAGAATTTGATTGAACATTTATGCAATGACGGTACCGTAACGGTTTCTATATTACGAACTAAATTCCAATGTTCAAAAATTAGATCGACTTCAAAAACTTAATTGGAGATTTGGGAGAGTATGAATATACAAAATAAAGAAAGAATAAATGACTTATGTCATAGATGCAGTACAAACTAATAACTAACACATTTTAAAACTCAATTATTAAATCAGACACGCAATTGGCTCAGCGTCAAAGTCAATTGTAAATATGCAAATTAATTAGAATTAAACCTTTGCAATGGTACTTTGAACATGGCATGGTTTCTTGTTTACGATTTAAAACTCCTAAGTCATTTTAAATTAAATATATTAAATTGGACATTTTAGCAACTTTTTTTTACTGACATTTAAGCATTTATGAAACTTGATGGCAAAAAAAAAAGTTTAAAAGATGAAATAAAAATACTTAAATATAAGCATTACAAAAATCAAAAAATGGCTACTCACCAGATTCTTGGTAGTTGATCCTTAATTTTGAAAATTTCCTCGATGTATCGACGATCCAATCCATTTACATTTTCTCTTCGTGGCAAAATAAAGAAATCGAATTAAAATTATTCATTTTAAGCAACAAATTAACGATGAAGACTTTTCAAAATAAATTGTCAAATTTACAGTGCATATTATTGTACTGTACTATAGTACCATTGTACTGCGTACACAAACTTCAAAATTTCGTTTAATTGTACTGTAGCTTAATCGATTGCGGCTTCATCGAAATTATTAAATTTGTTACCAAAATCACAATGCATCCATAAAAACTTAAAAAAAAAATTAAGTAGAAGAATCAAGCTTTAAAAAAAATGCCGAAAATATTTGGAAGGAGAGAGAAACTTGCGCGTACCCATGGAACCATCGCTTCAGTTTAAATTAAGATTTAGTTACCGGTAGGCGAAATTTATTAATCTGACGTCAGGACCGACCTATTTCTTAATATAAATACTGTATTTGATGGTTTACCGTATTTGATTTTTTAGACTGAACAAACAACTTTTTTTAAAAATAGCGTCAATTACATACAGTATAACTACCCAAAAATTAAATACTGATGAAACATGCATTAAAAACTCTTCTAGATTGTATAAAATACTGCATGTTTTTTTACTGTTTGAACATCATAGTTGGAGCAATTGACGATCAAAATTGTGATCAGCCGTTACGCTTAAATCAGGCAGAGAAATAAAAGTAGTTCCAATGAAAGTGAATAGGGATCAGTAGTAATGCTTTAAGAAAAACGTTTCAACTAGTCACTACTAGGTGGCAGCACTTTACGGACTGCAAACAAATTGTGATCAGCCGTTACGCTTAAATCAGGAAGAGTTATAAAAGTAGTTCCAATAAAAGTGAATAGGGATCAGCAGTTATGCTTTAAGAAAAAGTTTTAACTAATCACCACTAGGTGGCAGCACTTTACAGACAACACCAAAAGTGTGATCAGGCGTTATGCATAGATTAGTTAGAAAATAAAAATAGTTCCAATGAAAGTGAATAGAGATCAGCAGTAACGCTTTAAGAAAAAGGTTTTAATCAGCCACCACTAGATGGCAGCACAAACAAATTTGGCTCGTTTTTATAACAAAGTGGTCCGTTTATAGGAAAAAAAGAGAGACCTAAAAAGCATAAATTTGACGTGAAACTTTTTTTTACCGTACGTTTCTTTATAAACGTTACACGTCAAATTCATGCTATTTAGGTCTCTCTTTTTTTCCTAAAAACGGGCCACTTCTTTTCTTTTATTTACGTGTTTAGCAACTTTATTTTTACGTTTTTACTTTATTTACTTCTTAAAACTCGATAAGTAACTTTTTTTAATTTAAAATTTATTTGCCATTAGAATTATGTACATATCATATTAATAAATGTAGATAAAAACTGTAATATTCTAGTTTTAAATACAATAAATTTTGTATATATATGCAATAATTATTCTCCATTTCATTAATAAAAAAATAAATTACTGTTTGCGCGAAACTGAATTACAACTTCTGCGAAACATTTACAATTTACAAGCTCAGTTTTAGCCGATAGAACTTTTAAAATTACAATAGTTGTCTCTACACGCAAAACTTTTTTTTGTTTTTTACAAGTTTTACAAAGATGCAATTATAAATTTATAATCAACATTCAACGATCACAAAGACAAACGTAAGTATTTTCCAGTTAGTTTACATCAAGACAAACGTATTAAACAACAAAGATAAAACGCTTTTAAACGCACTTGATCAACTTTCACAGAGTCAAGTTGAAGCTCAATCACAGAGTCAAACTGAAATTCATTTTCATCCATAAGACGAATCAACTCTTCTTCATCTTTACAACTAACTTCATCATTTGACCAGCACTATAAAATTCATTAAAAACGATTCATCAACAACGATGCCAATTTCATTTAAAATGCAATCTACTTACCTGTTCAACTAAAATGCAGCTGAAATCTTCTTGACCGTTTTTGCTGACAGAATAATTGTTAAATTCAGTAATTGAATTGGAATTTCGATCTAAAAACTGCAAAATCGTAATCAGCATGTCGAAATACATAATAATTACAATTAGATAACAGTCATTTAATTAAACTCAAACCTTCAAGTGCAGTTCTTGCTAAAATTGTGATGTCGTTAACATTAGATGTTCACTTAATGAAAACTGGAATATTCACTGTACTATTTTCAACGTGCACAGGATCCTGAATTACTGTTAAACAAAATAATGACAGTATAATTAATATTAAATTTAATCCCTTACTCGACCACATGCTAATCCCATGCCTTTTTCACCCATAACGTTAATCTATGTAACACCGGTACAGTATCAACTAAATCGAAAGGAGTGTAAAACTGGAAGTTTTAACTCTTTTGAAATATTTATATTGAATTGAGACTTTGAAATGTAACTGACTTCAGTACATAAATTAAAAATATTATTCATGTTTATATACCTGTAGATATCTATGAATATTCCAAGCTGCAAATATGCTGTGAATATTTCAATCACATCTCCAACACAGAAGATGCAAGATTCGCTGGATTGCATTGTCAGTGGATCAACGTTTAGAAGTCCACTATCCGTGATCTTTAATGGGCTGAAAGCCAAACGCATTGCATAATAATTATTAAAGAAAACTTTTTAATGTAACTAAAACATTTACCATCTTCATCCAACAGCGAACTTGCAAACACAGAAATGGGAAGATCCTTCTTCCCCATAATCCCGGAATAATAAGAGTTTTCAATGAAAGTGAATAGGGATCAGCAGTTACGCTTTAAAGAAAAAAAGATTTTACAAACCACCACTAGGTTGCAGCACCTTACGGACAACCAAAAATAGAAGATCAGACGTGACGCTTAGATCAGGTATAATTATAAAAGTACTGTAGCTTCAATAAAAGCGAATAGGGATCAGCAGTTACGCTTTAAAAGGATTTAATCAACCACCACTAGATGGCAGCACATGATAAATGTGGCCCGTTTTAAAAATAAGTGGCCCGTTTGTAGGAAAAAAAGAGAGACCTAAAAGGCATGAATTTGATGGAAAACTTTTTTAAAGAAATTTACCGTAGTTAAAAGTTATACATCAAGTTTATGCCCTCCAGGTCTCTCTTTTTTTCTTAATAACGGGCCACTTTTTTCCTTTTATTTACGTTTTTAGCAACTTTATTCGTTGAATTCAACGTGTTTTTTTTAATTCTGTTAAAAGTTTCGTTAGGAAAACTCGATAAGTAACTTTTTTTAATTTACAATTTATTTGCCATTAAAATTATGTACATTTTTAATATGCATATATATCATAGTAATAAATTTCAATACAATATATTGTGTAAATATGCAACAATTCTTTTTCATTTCATTAATAAAAAAATAAATTGCTATTTGTGTGTCAGCAGCTTCTGCGAAACATTTACAATTTACAAGCTACGTTTTAGCTGATAGAACGTTTTAAATCACAATAGTTGTCTCTATACGCAAAACGTTTTTGGTTTTTTACATCGTTTTGGTTTTTTATATCTTTCCAATTGTCTTCATCATTTCATCAGCACTATAAAATTCATTAAAAAATATTTAATTTACAAAATCGATGTCAATTTTATTTAAAATGCAATCGACTTACCTGTTCAACTAAAATGCAGCTGAAATCTTCTTGATCGTTTTTGCTGGCAGAATAATTGTTGAATTCAGTAATTGAGTCAGAATTCCGATCTGAAAACAGCGGAATCGTAATCAGCATACATAATAGTTACAATTAAATAACAGTCATTTAATTAAACTCAAACCTTCGAGTGCATCTCTTGCTAAAACACTGATGTCGTTTACATTAGGTATTAACTTAATAAAAACTGGAATATTCACTGTACTTTTTTCAACATGCGCTGGATCCGAAATTACTTTTAAACAATATAATTAATATTAAAATTAACTACTTGCTGCATGCTAATCCCGTAACTTTTTCACTTACAGTATACCATGTCAATCTACCGTAATACCAACTAAATCAAAAGAAATGTAAAACTGGAAGTTTTGACTCTTTTGAAATATACAGCATATGTTGAATTGAGACTTTGAAATGTAACTGAATTAAGTAGATATATTAAAAATATTATTCATGTCTATATACCTGTAGATATCGATAAATATTCCAAGCTGCTACTTTGCAGTCATTAACCGATTCAATCACATCTCCAACACAGAAGACTCAAGGCTCGCTGGATTGCATTGTCAGTGGACCGACATAATTATGGAAGTCCACTATCCGTGATCTTTAATGGGCTGAAAGTCAAACGCATTGCATAATAATTATTAAAGAAAAATGTTTAATTTAGCTAAAATATTTACCGTCTTCGTCCAACAGCGAGCTTACAAACACAGAAATAAGAAGAGCCTTCTTCCCCATAGTCCTCGAATAACAAGAGTTTTCAATGAAAGTGAATAGGGATCAGCAGTTACGCTTTAAAGAAAAAATGTTTTAACAAGCCACCACTAGGTTGCAGCACCTTATGGAAAGAAACAATAAAAGAATCAGCCGTGATGCTTAAATCAGGCAAATTTATAAAAGTAGCTTCAATAAAAGGGAATAGAGATCAGCAGTTACGCTTTAAAAAGATTTAACCCACCACTACTAGATGGCAGCACATGATAAATGTGGCCCATTTTAAAAATTAGTGGCCCGTTTGTAGGATAAAAAGAGAGACCTAAAAGGCATGATTTTGATGGAAAACTTTTTTAAAAAAATTTACCGTAGTTAAAAGTTATACATCAAGTTTATGCCCTCCAGGTCTCTCTTTTTTTCCTAAAAACGGGCCACTTTTTTCCTTTTATTTACGTTTTTAGCAACTTTATTCGTTGAATTCAACGTGTTTTTTTTTAATTCTGTTAAAAGTTTCGTTAGGAAAACTCGATAAGTAAACTTTTTTTTAATTTACAATTTATTTGCCATTAAAATTATGTACATTTTTAATATGTATACATCATATTAATAAATTTAGATACAATATATTGTGTAAATATGCAATAATTCTTCTTCATTTCATTAATAAAAAAACAATAAATTACCGGTACTATTTGTGTCAGCAGCTTCTGCGAAACATTTACAATTTACAAGCTACGTTTTAGCTGATAGAACGTTTTAAATCACAATAGTTAAACGCAAAACGTTTTTGGTTTTTTACAAGTTTTACAACAATGCAATTATAAGTTTATAACATTCAACAATTGCAAAGACAAACGCAATTAGTTTCCAGTTAGTTTACATCAAGACAAACGTATTAAACAACAACGATAAAACGCTCTCGATCAATTTTCACTCAGTCAGGTAGAAACTCAATCACAGAGTCAAACTGAAATTCATTTTCATCCTAAAGGCGAATCAACTCTTCTTCATCTTTCCAACGGTATTCATCATTTGACCAGCACTAGAAAATTCATTAAAAAAATTATTTAATTTACAAAAACGATGTCGATTTCATTTAAAATGCAATCGACTTACCTGTTCAACTAAAATGCAGCTGAAATCTTCTTGATCGTTATTGCTGGCAGAGTAATTGTTGAATTCAGTAATTGAGTCGGAATTTCGATCTAAAAACTGCGGGATTGTAATCAGCAAGTCAAAATACATAATAAATACAATTAGATAACAGTCATTTAATGATACTCAAACCTTCAGGTGCATCTCTTGCTAAAACACTGATGTCGGTAACATTAGGTGTTAAAACCTGGAATATTCACTGTACTATTTTAAACGTGCACTGGATTCTGAATTACTTTTAAAAAATATATTTAATATTAAATTTAACTACTTGCTGCATGCTAATCCCATAACTTTTTTACTCACACCATGTCAATGTATGTAATATCAACTAAATCGAAAGGAGTGTAAAACTGGAAGTTTTGGCTCATTTGAAATATTTATGTTGAATTGAGACTTTGAAATGTAACTGCATTAAATAAATATATTAAAAATATTATTCATGTTTATATACCTGTAGATATCTATGAATATTCCAAGCTGCTACTTTGCAACTAACTCACATCTCTACCACAGAAGACCCAAGGCTCGCTGGATTGCATTATCAGTGGATTCACATATGGAAGTCAACTATCCGTAATCTTTAATGGGCTGAAAGCCAAACGCATTGCATAAATAATTATTAAAGAAAAATTTTTAATGTAGCTAAAACATTTACCATCTTCGTCCAACAGCGAGCTTACAAAAACAAAAACGGGAAGAGCCTTCTTTTTAAAATCTCCGAATAATAAGAGTTTTCAATGAAAGTGAATAGGGATCAGCAGTTACGCTTTGAAGAAATAATATTTTAACAAGCCACCACTAGGTAGCAGCACCTTATAGACAACAGAAAAACGATCAGCAGTGACTCTTAGATCAGGTACAATTCTAAAAGTAGCTTTAATGAAAGCGAATAGAGATCAGCAGTTACGCTTTAAAGAAAAAAATGTTTTTACAAGCCACCACTAGGTTGCACCACCTTATGGACAACAAAATAAAATAATGATCAGCCGTGACGCTTAGATCAGGTATAATTATAAATGTAGCTTCAATGAAAGCGAATAGGGATCAGCAGCTACGCTTTAAAAAGATTTAACCAACCACCACTAGATGGCAGCACATGATAAATGTGGTCCGTTTTAAAAATAAGTGGCCCGTTTGTAGGAAAAAAAGAGAGACCTAAAAGGCATGAATTTGATGGAAAACTTTTTTAAAGAAATTTACCGTAGTTAAAAGTTATACATCAAGTTTATGCCCTCCAGGTCTCTCTTTTTTTCTTAATAACGGGCCACTTTTTTAAAATAAATTACTATTTTTAACAGCTTTTACGAAACAATTACAATTTACAAGCTACGTTTTATCCGATAGAACTTTTAAAATCGCAACAACGATGCACACGAAACGTTTTTTTACAAGTTTAACAACGATACAATTATAAGTTTATGACTAACAATCAACGATCGCAAAGACTAACGAGAGTAAAACTGAAATTCAATTTCATCCAAAAGACGAAACAACTCTTTTTCATCTTTTCAACTGTCATCATTTGACCAGCACTATAAAATTCATTAAAAAAATTGTTTAAATTACAAAAACGATGCCAATTTTATTTAAAATGCAATCGACTTACCTGTTCAACTAGAATGCAGCTGAAATCGTCTTAATCGTTTTTGCTGGCCAAATAACTGTTGAATTCAGTAATTGAGTCGGAATTTCGATCTGAAAACGGCGGAATCGTAATCAGCAAGTCGAAATACTGTACATAATAATTCCAATTAGATAACAGTCATTTAATTAAACTCAAACCTTCAAGTGCAGCTAGCTGTACGAGCTCTTGCAATTTTAATGTAGATAAAACACTGTTTAGTCAAATTAACTATTAATTTACATTTAAAAAAAGTGGAATTTCTTTCTCAAAACCTCTTTTGTAGAACTTCAATTTGTTGTTGGTTAATCTCAAAAGATACCAGGTCGGTGTCTTCGAGGTTTTCATTATCTACTTTATCAAAAAACCCAGCCAAGTCGTCTAGATTCTATAACATCAGTTTATTTAAGGTCACCTTATCCATCCGCCGTGGCAGGTTGAGATGTATTCGTCGTGTTTTTTTTTTAGCAAACTAACAAGATCGCAATAAATTAATGATAAACGACTAATGTTTAACAAATGAATGTAATTAATTACCGGAAAAAACCCACCACCTGAAAAAGACCAAAACGATCAAATTATCTTTTGTTGCATCTTTACAGTTCACATTGGCTTTTAACCTGCAGTTTTGAACAACTGAATCTTCCAGAGTCCTATTGTACCGATATACTGTAAATTAAATATATTTATCATTAATAAATTTGTAAAAATCTGCTAAACCTATCAAAATTTTGACTGTTTTAATAATTCGAATGAAACAATTCAACAGTGACAATTGCAGACTACGATCCTTAGTACAGTACAAGCAAATACAGTATCATGCTGTATTTGGTACAAGCAATCGCCGCTATGTGACAGCAGCTGTTGATTGCTTATTTACTAGCTGCTGTCATTAAGTGGCGCTTGCGTGTGTTTGCATTATTTTAAATTCTTCAATAAAAAATATTGTACTGTACTTTAAAATTCATAATTACTGTATATGAAATGCATGCAAGCGATATTACCACGGACATACTACTGTATTACATTTATACAGTTCAAAACCGTTACTAATCGTATTTGACTAGGATAATATTTTTGGGAATTTTTCAATGACTACTTTAAAATTTAATTGGGTTATATAGAACCCCTAACTGAATATTTTAACCAAAATAACCAATAATTTTATAGTACGGTATACTATTAAAGGCTAAATTAAAGCTTTCTAATAAAGTTTCTTTTTTTTTAAAGTTTAAATAACTTTTAACTTACTGTAATTATAAATTCATAATACTTGATTTTGTCTAATAAAATTAAAATTTAGTGACTCTGTCACCTTGTAGCATCTCCATAATTACACCTTAGGCTTAATCAATTTTATACTAATAACTTGATGCTAGTTCAGTATATACAACTAAACTAAATTGACTCAAATTTCAAAAAAAAAGATTTGTAATTATAATATTACCAGTAATTAAAAATTAATATTGATTTTAAAAAATATTTGTTTACCAATGTCACCAAATTTAATCACACAAGCTCAGATTATACTTATTAGCATTACCCCCAATGCTACACAATTTTGCCCAACTTTTACGTTTAAAAAATAGTTTAAAATTAAAAGTAACGTGACACCAAAATCTTTGAAATTTAAACTAACATTACAATTGCGTAATCAAATTTTTGTATGTTAAATATTTAGTTTATGACGTTGCTCAGCAAACCTATTCATAGTAATTTCTTTAACCGTTATTTTTTAATAGCGACTGCAATTACTTTTCTTGTTTAAGTGCTTAAATTTTACCTTCTCTTAGCCACAATCTCCTTTAATTTGATGGTGCCTCTAAGCTTGCTTTCTCCAAAAATATTTGCTTTAGTAAAGGACCTTCTAATGGCACTTATCAACTTTTTCTTTTTTTATCAGTTAGTCTTAGCAAATGATATCTTTAAATATTAGAAAACCTGTAGTAAAATCAACTTATAATAAATTTTGCATAAACTAAATTGCGATATTAAAAATAAACCTTTTGTCAATTTTGTAAATTACAAAAAAAGTAAAAATTCTTGCTTTTTATAACAAGAATTTTAGCATTAAAACCACACAACATAAAGAATTTTTTATTTGAAGCTGAATAATCGTAAACAAATGTTGTTAATTGCAGTTTAAATACCACTGTTTAAACTGCAGCACCTGTGTCAAGGAGAGACGACCAGTGATGAGAGTCTGTAAACCAAAAGGAAGTAAACCCTACGATAGGTAAAAGAATATAATCAATCTCAAAAGGTAGTATCAATTGAATCCATGCATTTAATACAACTCATATCCTTACCATAATCAGAACGATCGAGTAAGTTTATCTAATCCATACATGTCTAACAACTGGTGAAAACCGGAGCTTCTTCTTTTCCTCTTTTAGAATCTACAAAAGAAACGGTAATCCTGACAAAGTCTAGACGAATACGAAACTACGGTACTCACCTGTTCCCGTTACCTTCCTTATCTGGGTTAATCCGCTTAAAGAGGGTCCGAGCGACTGAATCACCGATGTCTCCGATCCTCAAAGAAGGATACATCAAACGAAGTCTTCTTCTTGAATTAACGAAATACATTTACAATGTCGCAAAATGTTCTATTTTTAAATACATGTTCGCTTTACCTTTATTTTGCCGCTAATTACTATTTGATGACCAGAGTTGTCTTTGCAAATCATATCAAATAAATTTGTCACTTCTTTTTTACCGTTCAATCTAAACAGTTGTCTTGTGCTTTTTCTCGTATATTTTCGCTAACTGAAAACGCTGCAAACAGAAAATAAGTTCGTTAATATTACATTTCGATTTAACTATAAGTTTGTTCTGCTACATTTTCGATCTACCAACGAAAACAGGTTAACAGCCGAACTTTGCTAACAATTTAATTTACCTTTTCGATGATATTGTATCCGTTATTCTACGTGTTCCTTACTGCATTTTGTGTTTCCATTGACGGCTATCATGACTTCTACTTCGATTTCGGTTGAACATTCACCACCCGTTTACGTGACCATGGAAAATGGAGAATTCGCTGAGTTGATTCCTCCTGCTCCACTTGTGGAAACTGACGCCGCACACTTTGCAGCATTATGTTCTCAGTTTGAACGCCTATACAATAAAATTAATAATCTTAATGGATTTACTGACGATTTGGAAGAATATCGAGATTCGTGCGACTTCTATACTTTGGACTTGAAGGAAGCTAGAAAAAATTGGATTGAATTAGAAGCAAAAGTCTTCAAGCAATTAACTCCAGACATGATTGCTTCTCATGTGATCGCTAAAGAAGATGCTACTTTTATGTATCGAAAAGCCCAACGATTATTACAACGAAAGGTCAGTCTCATTTCCATTAATAATAGTCTTTTTGATAATGAGGGGGCGTCTGAACCCAATGATGCCGTTCCTCCTACTGCCGATCCTCCATTGCTCGGCGAGGAGAGTCTAGATTCTTTGAGGGCGTCTCGTAATTCAGTCTTAGTTGAGCCCATTGTCCCTAATCAGATTAATCCAACGGCTCCTGCTTCAAGTAGTAGAGATAGAATTAGCCCCATTGTTAATTCCGCTTCAAGTTGTTCGAATTCAGCCAATAATACTCACGGCAATATTGCTACCAATGTCTCTTTGCCTAGCGCTCTTAGTTTTAGCTGTCCATGCGCCAGCTCCTCCCATCATTCATCAGCTAGTAATGCCTTAGAGGTTTTTAATGCTAAATTGTTTAATAATCGCGTCACCATCCCTTTATTCGATGGCACCCCAGGTACTTGGGACAAATGGTGGAAAATGTATAATGCGGCTGTCCACTCCAGTAAGGCGCTCAGCAATACCAATAAAATGTTTATTCTAAAGTCTCATCTTACTGGTATTGCTGAGGAGTGTATTGAGTCAATAGATGCTGAAGGAGAGTTCTATGAGGTCGCAATCGAGCGATTAACTGATCAGTTAGGCAATCCAGACGACTCTCGTAGTTCATTTTGTACTCGTATTAGCAATTTAGAGTCGATAACAACAGCTTCCGATGCGCCGACGATGCAAAGATTGTTGTATAGGATTGAAAGCGTCATTACAGCCTTTAAAAACTTTGAGAGAAAGAGAGGAGGGGTTATTGAACTCGCCATCCTGTTTCCATATGCCTTTGCTAAATTCCCGAATGAATGGCAATTTCGTTTTTTCCGTGACCATCGCAAGTCCCATAAGGACCATGACACTCATTGCATGCTCGATTTTATGCGCAAAGAGATTACAGCATACGCTTATTTCCAGAATCAGAAACACTTAGCACCTAAACTCTTTGCTGCAGCTGACTCACCAATGGCTTCTGAACCTACCAATAGCTCAAAAAATCGCAAAAATAAACAAATTACAAACAATCTTCCAGCTATACATCACACCAATGTTCCTACCCAATCCACTCCTCCAACTAACGCTTCGTTTTCAAACAGCAGACTTTTCCCTTGCATCTTCTGCCCTAATAATCCTTATAGTAAACATACTACCTACAAATGTTCTTCTAACTTGACTCACGCACAAAAAGTACAGATGATTAAACAAATGAAAAGATGTTTGAAATGCTTAATGGAAGGACATGTGGCAGAGAAGTGTAATTTTACCTCTTTTCCATGTCAATTCTGTAAAGCAGATCACGTCAACGTCATTTGCCCCCAATATGTACATAAAAGGCCCTACAGCTCTCCCAACAATGAACCTGTTCAATCCAATAAACGTCCTCGTCTTGATGTACCTGTAGCTCCAGCACCTACTAACAATAATTGACTAATATACTCAATTAATCCCCAACATAAACCACATTTTCTCTTACCAACCGCTCTTACTTACATTGATTTAAACTCGAATGGACCCAATCCAATAACTCGTATTTTGCTAGACACTGGCGCCTCTGTGTCCTTTGTTTCATTAGAATTAGCTAAACTTCTTGAACTCCAACCAATTCGTCATCAAGATATGACCATTCAAGTAGCTGGAGGTGACTTAACAACTGAACAGCGTCCTATTTACTCGTTGACATTGCTTGACGTTTATCAGCATTCAATTATAACCGGCGACTTTATAGGTGTCTCCAACTTGTCCACCCATCGTCCTCCAATCGTCGATATCCAGCACGTATTGAAACCTCCGATTGACATTCACAATTTCGCGGACAATTTCTTATTTGAACCACGGCCACATGTCCAAATTATTATGGGGGTGGATCTTTTGCCTTCTGTTTTGCTTCACAAAACTCTTACACATAAGGGAATTCGTTATGAGTTGACTAAATTTGGTTGGACATTATTTGGTCCAACAGAGTGGCCTGATCCCTCGGGCAACCAATGTTTCCACAATAATGCGGTCCTATTAGAAAATGACGAAATTAATATGGATCTTATGTTGCAAAAGTTATGGCGTTTGGACTTGTTAGGTATTAAAGAAACTACGGTCACAACTGACGAACAGGAGGTCATTGACCTCTTCCACAACAACATTACTTACAATAGTGTAACTAAGCGTTTCTGTTCTTCTTTACCCTGGATTAGAGATAATCAAAAACTATTACATTCAAATAGACAAATAGCACGCGCATCATACTTTGCTTTAACTCAAAAACTTAATAAAAATCCTGCTTACGCACACGATTACCATAACGCCATCCAATCCTTTATGGACCTTGACTGCATCGAACGTATAGATTTCTCCCAGCCGCTCAAGGGGCCTGTTTACTACTTGCCCCATCGTGCCGTTATTCGCGAAGACAAATCCACCAAGGTCCGCATAGTCTTCAACGGCTCGTCGCACAAGCAAGGCGAAATTGCTTTGAATGATTGCCTACATGCAGGGGCAGATAGGCATATCGATGTTTTGCAACATCTTCTTCGTTTCCGGGAGGGTCCATATGCATGCACAGCTGACATTAAGAAGGCATTTCTCCAAATTGAGATCGCAGAGCAGGATAGGGACGCACTTAGGTTCTTTTGGTCCAATCTAGATAGTCAGAATGATACACCGATCGAATACAGATTTAAAAAACTTACCTTTGGTTTGATTTGTAGTCCTTCAATACTTAAACAAGTGTTAGTTACCCTCAGCAATATGTCTCCAGAATATCCAATAGCTGCTAACATACTTAAACATAACTCATATGTAGATGAAATTTTTAAGAGTTGTTTCGATGCAAAGGACCTACTTCAGGTCAAATCCGATGTCTGCAGCATGGCGGCCAAAGGCAGCTTTGAATTTTGCCAATGGCTAACAAACCACAAAGCCATTCAGGACGAATGGGACCCAGAACACTCAATGCCTGCGTTCAAAAAGATTCTAGGGATTGGTTGGAACACAATAGATGACACATTAGTATACGACATCAGCGACTTTTATAACAATTTACCTACGTGTTCACATTGCACCAAACGCTTTATCGTTAGCGCTGTAGCCAAATTGTTCGATCCGTTAGGTCTGTTAGCTCCTTTTGCGGTAAAAGCTCGCATTCTGATCCAAACGGTGTGGAAAGAGCAATTAGGTTGGGATCAGGAAGTACCTAAAACAATTCAAACAAAGTGGGAAAACTGGTTGAATGAAATCCGCAATGTTAAAACAATTACTGTACCTCGATGCATGATCCGAAACCCGAATAATAAGCTTCAACTCCATATCTTTTGCGACGCTTCCAAAGAAGCATATGGAGCTGTAGCTTATATGAGGGAAGAAATAGACCATGACGACATCAATATTACGTTAATCATGTCTAAATTCAGAGTAGCACCCACCAAAAGCACTAAGCATCCAAGCAAGTTGAATGAAGAGTTGTCTATTCCGAATCTAGAACTCATGGCCGCTTTAATTGGCGCCAAACTAGCTCAATACATTACCAATTTAATTGCCACCCCCTTTCAAACGTACATGTGGACTGATAACATGATCGTATTAAACTGGATCAAGCAGCCACGACCTAAACAAACAACATTTGTAAAAAATCGAATTTCTGAAATTCGAAAACTTACTCGTAGCCACGATTGGGCTCATTGCATTGGAGAATTGAACCCAGCAGACATGGCTACAAGAAGTAATGATATCTCTTTAAATAAATTGCAAACCTTTTGGTTGTCCGGGCCTGAGTGGCTTCAAAAATCCAACTGGAATTGGCCATCGGATGCGGAAGAACGACAGTGCTTCAGCACTTTAACCAAATCAAGCAATGCCATGGCTGTTTCCTTCGAATGTGATCCATCGGCAAATACCATGGATATACATACCGACTGCACCATGTCAGCATCTGCTACAACTGTCGATGAATCTGGACATAGCCAAGGGGACGCCCTTGAACGCTCAGAAACATCTCAAATTCCAGTACCTCTTGAAGTTGAAGCAGGAAATGGCATACAACTATGCTCTGCAACGACTCTCAATGTACCACTAATTCAAAGTTGCTGTTGGTACAAAACTGCCGACTCTTACCATCCACTGCCTAATTGCAATAAACTCTTTGTAACTGTTCTTAATGAAACTCCAAACTACAATCGTGCTCTCGTTACACTTGCTTGGGTCCTTAGAGCTTACACTTGCTTTAAAAGAACTTTCAATAAAACTATTAAATCTGAAAAAACCATTGTCATTCGTTCACATGAAATTGATCTAGTAGAGCGTCTCATATTAAAAGATATGCAAAATTCAACCTACCCCACCGAAATTAAATTGTTAAGGTCCAACCTTCCACTGCCTAAAGCCTCTGAACTCCTTTCCTTGACCCCTTTTTTGGACTCTGAAGGGCTGTTACGGGTGACCGGACGTGTTCAGTTTGCCCCAATCGACTTCACTCTTAAACACCCTCTCATTCTGCCTCGATATCACTCCATCACTAAACGTATCATCATGGAGTACCATCGTAAAGGGTTTCACTGTGGAGAAAATCAGGTTAAAACCCTGCTGCGAGAAAAATTTTGGCTCATCTCATGCTCCAGAATTATTAAGCAAGTCATCAAAACTTGCATTCGATGTCAAATCATGATGCCAAGACCCTTTTTACGTAATTTAGCTCCACTTCCTAAAGAGAGAGTTGAGTACATATGTCCCTTTCATACGATTGGCCTCGACCATGCTGGGCCGTTCTACTGCTATGAGAATCCTCCTCAAACCGATTTCCTTGAAACCAACCTAACCAAAGCTGAAAAAATAGCTTTAAAAAAGAAAAAACGAAAGAAAAGTCATTTAAACAAACTCAAATTCTATTTAGTACTGTTTACTTGCGCATCAACTAGGGCTATACATTTAGAAGACGTACCAAATTTAAATAGTGAAAGTCTAGTTTCAGCTATGAAACGATTTTGCGGTCGAAGAGGGGTTCCTAACGCCATATATTGCGACAATGGCCCCACGTTTCGCCAACTTGACAAGTCTTTACAAATCTTGCGATTCAAGAGTTTACATAGCCATCTTTACTCTTATTTACTAACCAATAATATTAACTTTTACTTTAATGCGCCCAAAGCCCCATGGTGGGGAGGGTTTTGGGAAAGTATGGTTAAACTTGTTAAAACCACATTAACTAAAGTTATTGGCAACTGTACTTTACTGCAACGAGATCTAATTGACTTGATCGTCGAAATCGAGGCCAAAATTAACGACCGTCCTTTATGCCCACTTACAGATGACCCCGACCATCCTGATATTTTGACTCCATCTCGAATTCTACATAGTCGAC
>JAAFCF010003739.1:14036999-14141196 GCA_013389785.1 Helicorthomorpha holstii | reverse complement strand
AAAAAAAAACATGTGTTGAGCTTTGATTTTTTCACCTTTTTAAATTTTTTTCTTTAACTACCGTATTAATTATTTTAGATTTTCAATTTATAATTATTTCAAAAATAAATAATGAATTAATTTTTTAATATCAAAGCTGCATTAAAATTTAAAAAAAATTATTTTGAAACACTCTGGCCTGTTTTCATCAGTTGTCACAGCTTAGATTGGTCAGCAAAAAGTTTATAATGTCCAGCCGATGTCCCACGACGATTTCACGTGAACACACACACACACGCGAACTATACACACACGCGCACACACAACATCTTCAAATGATTCAGCCACCTAAAACAATTAATCAGTTTTAGTTATTGATTAATTTGAACTATTATTACTATCAACAATATCATGAGGTTTAGAAATAATCTTAAAATATTTTATATCATCAGACATTTCTAGAATACACAATGTAAGGACGCGTTTGGAGCTGAACGTAATTTCAATTAATTCTCACCTACAAAACTTAATTGTTGACTGGCTATCGAATTTCATGCTCAAGTTTTTCTCCGACATTTTACTACCGAATGTTAATACTCTTAAGATCAAAATAGCGTACGAACAATTAGTTATAAATTAATAAATAATTTTCATTTGACAAGTTTGTATTAATTGATTTGATTAATTTTAGAAAGTTCTTCAATACAAAATGTTTATAGAGAGCATTCTTTATCACACCACTTCTGTAGTCGCCCCAGCAGCAAATTACCATAATAACATTTTCCCACCAAGTAAATTCCCTCCCAATTTTGCCGCCTATACGTAATTATTTTAGCGCTCAATTTCCAACGTTACATAACATGCAACTTACTGTAGAACAATTTCATTTGAATGTAACTTAAAGCAATAAAAGACCAAAAATTAACGTGATAAATTAATAACATGTTTGTTACTACTTTTTAGTCAAAAATAGCTAACACATAGGAGCTTACTATACCATGATAAAAAAAAATACGGTATTGCTGCAAAAATACAGTATTATGTTTGCCGTAATACTATTTACAACCATTAATATCATTTTAGCGCGCACAAATACCGCCAAAAAGTTGTTTGTAATCAAAAAGATTGTTTTACATTTATTTCTATCACTCATGAAAATACATCGAACTAACTTAACTGTATCAACCGTTTAATTAAAAATGAAATTAATGTGTTAAAATTAGTTCTTACCTTAAAACTTGAGCACAATAATTGCCGTGATAAATGATCACTTAGGAAAATTTGTGCTCATGTTTTTCCGATTTTTTAACACCGAATTTTTAAACACTTAAAATCGCGACCGCGCTTAATCAATTATTAAACTGTTAATTAATAGTTATATAACTTCATATTAATTGATCGTATACGTTTTGTAAAGTTTATAAGTTTTGTAAAAGAAAATCTTGAGAGCCTCCTTCACCACACCTCTTCTCAGCTCGCCGTCTCAGTAGCCAATAAGTAACAACGACGATATTTTCCCCGCTTTTTTTTCCCTCCTTTTTTCCCTCCGTGTACTTACAAATCATCTGATTGGTTAATTTCTTCCGTCCCGTAACCCAGGTAACAATTTGTGCTGCATATTCGAATAGTTGCCCATCATCTTCCGCCACCAAGCGGTGGTTTATATCAACAAAAATGTAAACAAATACATTGTTAAATAAAACACGCAACCAATTAGCATATTTAAATAATTGACTTAGTTGCGTTATTTTATAAATAGAAGAACGTTAGAGTGCTGCTACATGGCGGTAGTTGTGTAGAAAACGCAAATGCACTTGTCAAACAGTATGACTCTCATACACTATTTTTATCCATCATCTAGAAAGGTGCTCGTAAAAATTCAAGTAATTTCGATAATAAATTAATTTTTTATAATCAAAACTAGTAGGAGGTGCAGAAAAATTATCGAAATAGCGGTACCAGAGTAAAACATCGAAACAAAAGTATCGAGTAGTATTGAATGAAAAGTATTGACATCTCAAAATTATCGTGATAATTTGAGAATCACTATTCCATTCAAGAATATGTTTTCGTCAAGCAAAGTAGTGTATAGATTTTGAAGCTCAGCTGTTTTATAATTTTGAGATAATTTTTATTATTTTATATTGTTTAGTTAGAATTTTTATAATTTTAAATTAAAGATATTGTGTTTTATCATTTTCTATTTATAAATGCAAAGTGACGAAGATTTTGCCTTGGCTTTATACTTGCAAGAAAACGATGAATCGAATATTAAACCGACAGGTTTGGGTTCATATGATTACATTGCTTTTCGAAATGTTCAGATCGTTTACTTGTTAACTAAGTTATTTTCTTGTTATAGTGACAAGCCAGTCCAGTAGTCACAGTATTGTGGACAGTGCCATAGAACTAATTGATCCGACACCTGATATTTATGCTTTGTTTCGTGATTTTGACAAAACCTATTTTTGGGGAAAATTGGAATGCTGTACTTTACAATGGAGCCCTCAAATGACTTTGTAAGCAGTGAAACTTATTTTGATTGTAAAACACTGATTCCATGATGTTATTTTAAGATGCGCTGGAGTATGCAAATATGAAGGACGGAGTGGCTTCTGTTCCATTCATTTAAGTGTCCCACTTCTGAAACTGAGACCAAGAAAAGATTTAGTAGAAACACTATTGGTTAGCTATTTTAAGCAATGTTTCATTTCAATTGTAGTGTTTATAACTAAAGTTATGTTTATAGCACGAAATGATCCATGCTTATCTATTTGTTACTCATAATAATAAGGTACAAATTACAAGTTATTAAAAATTAGTACTGTAATGTTAAAATGTATTTAATAGTATTATTTTTAAATATAGGACCGCAATGGGCATGGGCCAGAGTTTGTAAAGCACATGAAACGTATTAATTTACAAGCTGGAACAAATATTACTGTAAAGATTATGCAATACCCAAAAACTGATTTAAAAATACTAATAATGTTTTGGAAGATTTATCATAGCTTTCATGACGAGGTAGATTTGTATCGCCAACACTGGTGGCAGTGTAATGGAATTTGCCGAAATAAACCACCTTATTTTGGACTTCTAAAGCGTGCAAAAAACCGAGCACCTGGAGAATATGATCCATGGTGGAAAGATCATCAAGCATCGTGTGGTGGCACATATATAAAAATAAAGTCTCCTGAATCAACCAAAGCAGTTAAAAGACAAAAAAAAGATGGTAGCGTATTTAATTATCTTATAGTGGTGCTTTTCATAATATTTCCTTAATTATTAGATAAAGAATCTAATTTAAAAAGAAAACTCAATGAGTTTGTACCTTTTGATGGTAAAGGAAATCAGTTGGGATCATCTATAAAAAAAGCACCTCAAAGCACGTTAACCACATATTTTAGTAAAGATTTGATCAAAAAAGAAAATAGTAGCACGACCACTTCAGATAATAACCCTCCTTCAAAAATGCTACAAGGCAAGTTAGACCATTTTATAACTACTAGTTCATCAAAAAGCCAACAAATGCCTTCAACGCCGTTCTATAAATTAACTACTCCTTCAACTTCTAAAAACGGTCACATACTTGAAATTAATGTAGAAGATGATTTTGTTACATGTCCAGCATGTCAGACTGAGTGTATCAAGAGCAGGATAAATGACCATGTTGAAAACCGCATTCTCACTAGTTTTCATAAATTAAATATTTCTAACTTTAAATAAAAACGATACCTCTCCTCCACATACAAACATAACGACATATTGAATCCTGACATACAAAAGAGAGTGACGTCGACCTCCAAAACAATCAATCATCCCATTCAGACACTTTAAATCGAGACCAGAAAAGTAAAACCTAATTCATGTACAAAATAAAAACAATAATCAACCAATTAAATATAAATAAAAGAGATTAAGGCCAACACTCAAAACACCCTCACAAAACAGCGACTCTTGTCCAACAAGATAAGTATAACTCGACCCAAAAAATGTATGAAATATAATAATAATAAAAAACGTTACCTGTCAATTTTTCCTTTTAGAAACGAACATCCGGCTTGCAAATAAGTTAATCCTTACTAAAACCTGACTAGAGGGAATTCTCTAGCCGGACATTCAGATATCAGTTTAGAGCACTACGAACAACGACCAACCGAACGCGTTACTCTGGCACAAAGGAGGAGCTACGGGGACGACGTCTAGACTAGCCCCAAGGACGAGGATCTACGAGCAATGACCGACTACATACGAACCGCCACCTAGCAACCCCACCTAGGAGGGACGATCAGAACCATCCTGAAAAGAAAAGATTTGAAATTTATAATTTTAATCCTACTTTGACCTAGAATTTATATGTTAAAAATAGAAAACCAAATCAATGTAAAACACACACAAATAAATTGTAAAACACTCTTACTGTTGAACTCCAGTAGTTAAGACGTTTTTTTTCCTTGCTGAACCTTCTGTTCACGACCACGTTACAAATTTGAATTCCTAGTTTAAAAGAAATCGAGTTTTGGTTAACTTTAGAGTTAAATTTCTCAGTTTACTTACTTAAAATATTTTCTGCATAATTTTCGATATTCCTGTCGTTCGAAACAACCATTTAGATCGGTGTTTATCTTAAAAATAATTTTAGTATTTAAAATGCTTAAGAAATTGACGAAAAGTTTGTACAGTAGACTGATTATATTTTTGATACTTAATAAATTTTAATTGTGAATGTAGTCGTAAAAAAACCTTAAGCGACGAGAACGGTGAACAAATATTACTTTTGGGTAGCCAAAGGGTTTCTTAATACGAGGATGACTGAATCTCCACGCAAAAACATTTTCGAAATGTATCTGTCTTTGTTTACAGGTTTAGCCTTCTTCTTTCCTTTTCCAGTTTTTGGAAGTTCGGTCCACATCTCCTTTACATTTTCCAGTACCATATTGCAGTGTCTGTAACAAATTTAATATTGTATTAGTTAAATATAGAATTATAATTAAAGTAACGATAGCTTAATTAATCAGTAATAAGGAAAGTTCACTAATACTAAACAACTAATTTCAAGTAAATTCGCGTTACTTGATAAACGGCTTTGTTTACTTGATAATTTTTTAGCGTTCGAAAAACATGCCCACGAACGTTTACTATAATACGTTAAGTTAAATGTTTACAATACCGCCACAATTAATATTTCATTACACTGTAAAGAGGTAATAGACTAGAATAAATGCTTAATTATTATACCTGTCAAATGCCTTCACTCTGGCCAGTAATTTCTTGTTATTTCGACAATTTATAAGAACTTGAGTGTTGTTCTTGACTGACTGAGTTAGCACAGACAGAGGACCAGTATTAAATTCTTCTTCTTCTCGTTTCGCCAACTCCTCCGGAGTCATTTCACTTTTAGGCTTAGTTAACGTTCTAATAAAAAAATATTTATTATTGCTATATCTACAATCATTCAATGTTTCTAAATAAACCAAACTGATTACTTACGTCATTCTTGATAAATTAAAAACCAAAACCAAAAATTATTCTCTAAGATCGGCAAAATTTGAAATGAACACAATCAAAACGTTGCCGCAAAAACAATGTCGTATAATATTCGATCGTCTGCTGTACCATGTCAGTGTTGTTAAGCTAAAAGCGTACCGGTAATTAACATACTAGAACTTAAAATTACAAAAAACTAATGACATTTCACGATATAAAATATTATTAGATTGTGTATATAATAATTATTGACAATAATTAATTAAAATTAATATATAAAAAATAACAGAAAGAACAAAATGTTGAAGTAACGCCTAAGCGCGGGTAATTTAAATTAATTTTTACGATACTAAGTTTTCAAAAATTTTAATTATAATACTGTATCAATAAACAAGTATAATCTCTGTGGTTACAATTATTATTATACCGATCATTTTAGCATTATAACCAGGCTGTTTTACCGTTTAATTCACCGATACTGCAAGATCTCTGAATATAGAACTGAGTAAATATAGAACTGAGTCTCAAAAAACAATAATCAGATCTTTTCATAACATGCTATCGATTATTAACGTTAGAGTCATTTAATAAGACCAGATAATATAGTATTTGCATTGATTTTTATGTCCAATATAGAAAATTCAAAATTAGTTATTTTTTACAATCGGGATACCTCATCGGCAATTACATCCTCGGTCTCAACAAGTAACTTACAGGCATGATATTAAACATTATGATTGCGTAAGTCTTGTCAATTTCTGTTAATGCAATGCACAAATACATAGCGTTTCAAACGAACTCATAAAAATCTTGTAAAACCCTTTATTTTGTAGTAAATTATAAAATACTGTAATTTGCGAGAAATATTTGAAACTTTCATAATGTTAATTTAATCGAAAGTGTAATCAACTTTAGGAATATTAAAACCTCCCTGAAACTCCAGGTCTATTTATATTATGAGACTTCTGATTAGAAGGATCATCAAAAAATTTAGCTGTCAAAACCGAACGAGGTCCAGTTGTCCATAACTCTCCTTTATCGTCCAATATGGCAACCTCAACCACTATTACGTGTACTCCGGCAACATTAAACGCCAATAAAAATTGCGCACTAAAATAATCATTATGAGGTTCAACTGTTCGCGACATTGAATTGTTGAATTCATGATTAGCCTACATAAAGCAAATATGACGATATCGAATACTGTCCACAAAAACATACAAATCGCAAAGCACTTACTTTAGTTTCAAATCCAACAACTGGTCGCACTTGGGGTTGAGATGTAACATTAATGACAATACTTTTAACAGCTCGAAAATGCCGCGTACGTGACACGTGTTGAACAATGCCTTCAACTTTAAGAACCAGATGTGCTCCATTTTGTATTTGAATTGGCTCTCCAGCTACTCTGGGTTGTGGCGATATTGCCAGCTATTTAAAAAATAATAACTTAATAAAGTGGCGACATTTAATAAATTTTCTATACTTTACTTTGATATTCGTTGATTGCAAAGACTGGAAAAAAAATCTTGGATAGCAAAGTGAAACCTCAGTCAAAATTTTAGACACGTCAATTAAAGCTTGTATATGCTACAATTAAACAAATAGGCGAATAAACCAACGATTTCCAAAAACAAAGTAAATTTTAAAATTTACCTCGTGAGCAATTACTTTGTTGACCGACTGCAACATAATTTCTTGTATAATGCTAAAGGCACGACGGTTAGCATTAATCATTCCCTGAATTTCTACATTATTTAAAACGTATTGTTTGGGAAGACCCAAGGTGATATCAAAAGCAACTTCGTCCTCAGAGTTTACAAAACCAAAATTTTGAGATTTCAATGCAATAGTTTCAATTGCATGAGCCATTAAATAACAACTCTGCTGTAAACTATATATAAAGTTAAAGTTATACTTGCATAAAACAAATTAGTGTAAAATGCTAATAAGATAAAAGGATACATCAATATGTTTGTCAAAGTAAATGGATCCACGTCAAAATATGTTTGACAAAGTTTTCCATACATTTCACCCACTGAGCGAAATTCTTTTACACTTTTACGCAGCTTTAATATTTAAAAAAAAATACATTAGTTAATTAGTAAAGTGAGATTTTATCATTGAAATCGAGCATCGCTATAAGTAAATCTTGTTTAAGGAGTGAATTTTAATCAACTTACTTGAGTAGCAATTCTTCCACAGCGGTCTAATTCGTCCCTTGTCACAGCTGCTAATGCAGCAGCAATAGCAGGCGGTGGAGATAATTTATAGCAATTACAAACGTGAAATAATTGAGCATGAGCTTGAATCATTTCACTTCTCAAACGAGCATATTCACACTGAAACTGCAACGTATGAGAAGGAGTAGTAGCAGCCTGGAAAAGGTCAATTAATAAATTATATTTGTAATAAAACACGACAAACTTACTCGAAGTGCTGACAATCCTCTTAAATAGTGAGAAACACACTCACTTAAACGATCGGCATAATCAGAAGGCCCAGGTGTCAATGAATTTACTGTACATAATTTACTTTCACCGGATGATAATTCCCATAATCCAATCAGCCAAAAATGTAAGTGTTCTGAACAAACACGGTTGGTTAAATCTAGAAATATTCTAGCAGCTACAGAATGATTGCCATAACGCACTGCTTGTCGACTAATTTTGTAGCACACCCAAGGATCGCAATTGGCAATTGTGAGACCAATTGCTGGTTCCAGTTCTTTAACCATGTTAACGTTATCTTTAGATGATTGAAATAATAGAACAAACAACATAACGATAATTTGTTTATCTTGCTTGCTGTGTGAATTACTGTCCTTTTCAATGGAAATGAGTAAAAATTTCAGCAAACTATGAAATAATGTTGTTAGAACCCCAGTCTTTCTGTTAGCAATGGCAGCTAAAGCTTCGCATAATAAAATGGTAGTTTCACCTGTTATATTACAAAAATATTTTTGAAAATTTTAATAGGAATTTTAAAAAAAAAACTGTTTGTTACCAGATGAACTAGTCACCAAAGATCCAATAGAGTCAACAAATTGATGACTTACATTCGAATCAGCTTCACATAAACTTACAGCACACAATAATACCATCTAAGAAAATTATTTTATTGTACTGTATTTCTAAATTTGTAAATAAATACGATAAATCGATTACCTTGAATGCAGTTTTAATATTTTTCTCACAAGGTTTAGATATCATTGTTAAAAGAAGAGACTCGGTGGCTAATATGGATTCGTGAAATATGTCGATATCGCCTTCTAAATGGGCATCTAAATAGTGGAAACATTAATACGTAATGTAAGTAAATAAGTACAGTAATTCACCAAGTACAAACCTTTGTATGAATATATAGCTAGTTCTGACTGTAGCTCAATAGCTTTAGCAGCAATGGTTGCATCGTCACTATAAGAAAGGGTTTCACATAATGTCAACACCGAAGAATCTAATGTAAAGTACAATCAATATCATAAGCAATATCATTATTTTCTAAAAATAATAAATTTACCAGAAGCAACTTCAAATTTTTGAACAGCAACGGTTTTGGACAAAATAACTAACAATTCTAAAGACAAATACTTTAGAGGTTTATATGGCGACCCCAATGCAAATGTGCAAATTTTCTATAAAAAAAATAGTAAGTTTTATTTAATGAATTGTATTTAAAAAAAAAACACATAATAGATTTCTTACATTGATATCTTCCGCCGTCCATATGTGAGACAATCGTTCAGCCAGAAATCGTAGATTATTTAAAGAACAAATTTTAACGGCATGTCGTGGATCTGACTCCAAATAAAGAATAAGCAGCGAAATATGTTCAGTAACATTTATTAATGCTGCTGCCGTTAATTTTGTAATTGTATTTAACGTTATCAACACCATTTTTTGAGCTGGGCACGTAGGCAAAAGTTCTGTACACAAATCACGCACCTACATGACAGACATCGTATCAACATGATGCTTATCGACAAGTCAAAATTAAACTTTATTTATACCATTGTAGCAAGACTAACGTCCGTATGCATGTGTTGAAATATTGGTATTAATCGAATTTTCATATCAATTGGAGTTTCAAGACCTTCAATCATTTCCACAATTTTTCCGCAGATATTGGAAGCAAAAGTTCTAAAAAGAAATTTATTAATCAAATATAAAATTAATATAAATAATAAAGATACTAGCAATACTTTGAAAAGCAGGCAAACTTTTCGGTGGCATAAATAGCTGATTCAAGTTCAACTGCATCATGAGAATCCAAACTGTTTCGTATAACATGGTGAACATTTTTCTTTTCTGGAATACTGCAGGCAATGCTTCCTAAAGTTCTGTCAAAAAATATCAACATAAAATTTTTTTGCTTAAACTTAAAAAAAGTTATAAGTTACCTTAAAGTTAAAGCTCTTGCAAGAGGATCATTGCTGTGTATCACTGCATATATTCTTCTGACAAACTCATCAAGATTCAATATTTTATCTAAATGTTTTTGACTTTGTTGAGTAACTTTTAGAACACACAATCGAAGAAAATTATTTCTAAAATCAAAATAAATCAAAATGTTAACGATGACAGCCAGAGCAACAATTAGTAGAACTAAAATGTTAACTTACCCAACTCGAAAAACATCTGCCAATTTCAGAAAAGCTGAATTTATTAAAATAGGAAATGGATATTTTTCAAATAAACGAGGAAATCGTACAATCGCTTCACACTGTTCTCCACTTTTACCAGATCTTAAACCTATTGAAAAACATTAATGTCTCATAAGTTTATTGAATAATATAAACTGAATAGTGGATTTTACCTTTATCAAGTTCAGTTAAGGCTGAATTTGCATCCTGCTCTTTGTCACCATAACCCGATTCACCAAGAACACTTAATCTTGCCGTAACTGAAGCCATATAAAATGTTTACAAATAAAACACTGCGAATTTAACTTCACTTTATCCACATGGCAAGTAAAATTACTGGATGATGAAGTTACCATGAAATTGAGACAGTAAATTCATAACAAACTGAATTTGGTACCCAATCTTTGTCTCCTGAGTTTATATTGTTGGTTTATTAAGAAGAACTTGCTCTCAGTAGCTCACGCTCTAGATTTCACTTGAGAAAGATCGCCTCAGAAGTCAACCAACCAATCGATATAGTTCTTTTATTCGCTAGTTTTACTTGAAGTTTGGTTCAAATGATTGTTCATAGGACGATCTTCTTAGAAAAAATGCTAAGTGCTAACTGCTGAAGATGAGTAGTCCTTATCTCTATCGTTTTAACGTTGTTTTGTAGCTTGAAAAATCCCGCGACATTTAATTTGCACTGTAAGTAACTTTTTTAAGCGGTTTTTTTCTCGGTTGTCAATCCTCTCTTTCATTTCACATTTAGTTGCCGTCGGCATTCTTTTATTGCGGTGCTAATTAGTATTGCATGCTCTTGGACCATTGGTCGGTCTAGCTGAATTTCAGAAATAAAAATCTTTAAGATTTAACTAGAAAGATCTTTCAAGTTTTAACTATCACTCACCGTCTCACGTCACATTGGAGTAAAATTTTGCAAATATATTAACATTAATCTTAAAATATTATAAATGTAGGTCTTATTCACTCTAACTGCAAAAGCGTAATAAAAAAACAAATTTTTAATTTTGAGATTAGACAAATGCAAATCGTATTTCTAACGTAATACCGGTACACATAAAATTTTCTTTATTAATATAATAAATTTTGTTAATTCGTCTATTTTAATAACAGCTTTTAAAATCTTAAATCAGCTGAATGTTAAACTTTGTAGTTTGGTCAGACAGCTTTTCTTTAACATTGTTTTGTTTCGCATTACAACATCAGTGAGTATAGTAACATGCGATTTCTTCAAACGGCTACTACATTTTGTCACTATACCATTCAAAAATTTAGCAAATGTTAAATTACTGTCAAGATTACGGCAGCAATCCGCTAAACGCAAAATTAGTAAATCTAAAATTTCATCCACCACAAGTTCGGATTTAGCTTCCATGCATCCACTCATAAAAACAACGACCGACTCATTCCAGCTAAAACTTTCCTCCAAAAGTTTTTTTAGAAACATAGTTTGATGTTCTTGCAATAAACTTTCATTAAACATCTGACGAAGAATTCCAATCTGAATTCGTCCACAAGAATCCGCTGTTAGACAAGGTACCATCATTCCTTCAATGATGGCTCGAGAGTACTTCTTAGCAAAGTCGGATATAGCTACTGTAAAATTTCGAGGAGGGATGCAATTCTGAGCAATTACGTTTCTTAGTATGAAACATTCAACAAAAACGATACACCACTTTAAACTTAATTGTTCGTTCAAATTTGTGACTCCATTGCAAAGTTCAATCATACCAATGCCATCAGCATCCTCAAAATTCATCTCATCTACACTTTTACTTAAATCACTAGCACTAATTTTCAATAATTTTTGTAATAAATCTGAATTTATTGAACTGCTATTTGATATTTCTTTAAATATCGCATGTAACACTTCAGTAGCTGATACTGTCGTCGTTGGTTCAGCATCGTCTATTTCCATATTATATTCAGAAGACTTGTTACTGTCTTGTGATTCTTCCAAAAATTGACTTTCAGGAAGCCACTGCGTTGGGACTAAATCCTCATTATCATCTGTCAACATTCCGATCTCTTCGCTTCCTTTCCGGCTGTTTTGAAGTTCGTTCACATTTTCACTGCATAGAAGATGCAAACTACGAAAAACACTTTCACTACTTCTCTCACTTCGTTGACAGCTTGTAAAAAGTTCCCGAATTTTATCCAACATCTCTTTGTTTTCAGAAGCAAATTGATATGGCTTACCAAAATCTTCGTAATCATCTGAGTTAGAAAACATTGTTAATTCTCACATTTCTATTAAATAATAAAAACATTCACTTTTAAGTTTCAACAGTATTCCGGTCCCTGAGATGATGCTTAAGGTTCTAGGGGTATACGTCGCCAGTTATTAGTAGCCAGGGAAATGTAGCCAGTTATATGTGCCAGAAAGCCATGTCGCGGATATAGGTCACCTTCGTGTTTGTTTACCTCCTAAATTACAGCTGTAGAAAAAACGCCTCAAAGACGTTTTAACGTTTAGGTCTTGATGCATTCCAAGACGTTTTAACTTTTTCTAAATGTGATAAGATCTATTGCAGTTCATACAGCATTTCATAGAAATTGCTAGAATGATTGATCTCTGTGAATTGTTCTACATGATAAACGTTGGTGTTTGAAATCGTGAATGATGGAAGACGCTGACAAAACAATCAAAAGTATTTTTGGTTTTAGTAGATTTAAAAGCAGAAATTAGCTGTGAAGGCTTTTATTAAGAGTAAGTGTGGTTGTTTTAATTCACTATCATTGTATGTCATCCTAAGGTTTATTTATAATTGTGATAGGAAAGCAAGATGTGTTTATTTCGATGTCAAATGGATCATCTGAGACGAGATAAAGTTAGCTGCACAACAATCAACTCCCAAATGGGCATCAACGACAGGAAAAGAGTCATTCAGGACTTGAAATCCAAACAGACAAATACAAAATTGTTTTATATTACACTAGAACAGGTAATTACTGATGGATTTTAGGTAAAATCACTAGTACACTTTCATTTATACTGATTGTTGGAGTAGTTTGTGGTGGATGAAGCTCATTGCGTGTCCAAGCCCGACTTTAGACCTGACTTATTAGCAAATCGTTGGGTCCAAAATGGGAGGAGGAGAAAGCGGAATTACGTGGATGTGGAATTTTGTATTGTAGAACTAGAGATGCCCCCACGAAATAGAACTGCCACGGTAGAACTAGAGCTTATTACCCAGGACTGAAGAAGAATTTACGTTTGGATGTTTAGGAGGAATTGATGACTGGCAAAATACTCGTCATCACAGCTAAAATTAGCTTTGGAATGTGAGTTGACAAAGCCTCCGTCAGGTAGCAAGATGTCAAAGATTTAGATGCATTTATGTAGCTTTAATTGAATGATTGATGTGACTAAATAGGTTCGTGGCTCACTGGACAGTTCCTCAATCAATCGCTGCTTATCATCAAGAGTCAGGCTGAGCAGGATGCTTTTCATGGACTTGCAGCTAATTGTCGCATTTATTACAGCAAAAGAGAGCGAGATTCAATCGCTTATTTGCTCAAATTAGATGTTGGACAAAAACAAAAATTAACAACTTTATTTTTACCTTCAAATAACAAATCATAATGAATATTAAAATTAAATTGAAAGCAACAACAGGACAAAAACAAGTGTAGTTCTGCCATTAAAGATTTCGCTAGAGTTGTTAAGTTTTATGAACAAGTCAAGTAAGGTTTTAGTTTTAAGAAAAAGTTTTTCCGGAACTTTAAAATACGTTGAAATTGATTTAGAGTTAACTTTTCTTATACATCCAAGCAGCTGTGGGGTTTCTGGTCTTTTATTGTAGGTAATTATTCATATTTGATGATCAATTTATTTTGTTAAAGTTTATTATTATGTTGAAGACTCGAGAAGAGCATTTCTAGACAATTAAAAAGATTTTAATGAATCACTTACAGTTTCCAATTACTGTAGTAGCAAAGAACAAAAAGTTGCACTAGGTTAAATTAAAATTATAACAATACAGTACTTAACTTTTGCTCTCTGCCTGTCCTTATATACCCGGCAGTTTCTGGGTCACAGGTGCATGTGACTCCTAGAAATAGACTCTTAACAAAAGACTTTTTTAAGCCCTTTGTATTTTTTAAGCCCTTTGTATTTTTTAAACAAATATTTGGGCTTTCTTTATTTCGGCTTGCTTTAATTAAGATTTTATTTTTTCTGTTACAAACTAGCTTTATAGATGACATTTTCCTTCAATTATATTTTTTTTGATGTCGCAATGCAGTTTATTTAAAATAAAATACACCATATGAGAATGATTATGACGACTCTTACATGATCATCATCATTTTATTTTAAAAAATACATAAAGAAAAACATACTAGTACAAATAATGAATAACATCAGACGAATCAGCGAGCTGCTGTTCTAATAAATGTGATATTTCAGAAATAATAAATTCTATCAATCGCATTGCATTGGTCATATAATTTGTTTACAAATATTAAATTCGATGGCATGAATGTGAAAAGTCAGATTTATCAGCAATTGTAAACTTACAAAAATTACTGTTTATAATTTTCTTATGCAGTTGTCTCTAATTGCGAATGTTGATAATAAATAATTTTAATACTTTTCAACATCAAAATTAATATTCATTTGCAACTGGACTTTTGGACTAAATGCATGGTTACTAAAAACGCGAACAGAAAAGTTGTTTGTTTAGTTGGTTTATAATTTGTTTAGTCATTCATTCAGTTGGCATTAAATAAAGTACATCAAATCATTAAATAATTTTATTTAATTCATTTTGTTACATTGGCTTACATGTACTGCTTATACTGTACTGTATTAAGTTCATTATTATGACAGCAACATCATTTTATTAATGATAATTATAAAGAATAACAAATCAAAAATTCTAGACATGAAAAATATGAATAAAATCAGTAGCATTTTTAAAAAAATTAAAGGAAAATGGTCTAATCACGACTATTCTCATTTCTTAGTATAGATAAATCATTCTAGCAATTTCCATAAAAAAATTCGCGTATAAATAGATGCATCAATTATGCCAAATATTGTCTCTAGAAACACGAATGTACACTGTACCAACAATTATGATACTGTAGCTGAAAAATCATCAGACTTCATTAAGAAACAACTTGATATAATACCTTGTAACTTCAATGTTTCAGTGTTTTTCTGGCTGATTTTATGCGATATAATAAACTATATAAGATCTGTATAAAAAAATCCGTTTTTTATTTAATTAAAATGAACAATTAATATTAGTGCATGATCAATCTACTCTGATCAATGTTTGTCATCTCACAGTTTCTTTACATATAAAAACGAGATAAACCTTTATTTAAACAAATGCGATTAATTCCTGTTTGTTGATTGTGGAATAGTTTCTTGATGGATAAACTCTTAACTCTTTATCAGTACAGTATTATTTTATGAGTAATTGAAATTGAAATTGTAATCATTTTTAAATTAGACTCTTGTTTATAAATAAGTCATATATTGCTTGCCCACTTAATCAAATACCATTTAAATACAAAATACGTTTGGGGATACTCAAAATCAATAACTACGGGAGAACATTACATGTCGTCACTGTAGATGCAACATAACGAATCTCAGTTTTTCGAACTTTTCAGGAGAGCGAAACAATCATCTTGTTCTTATATTGTCAGCCTGCATAAACCATGTTACAAATCCTGAATTCTAGGTGAAGCAAGTGAAATTTTGATGAAATAGAGATTTCTGGGAGATTCAGCGGAAACTTTGCACATGATGATATGTGTAACTCAAGTTAGCCAAAAAATGAGTTTCGTCATGTTGCATCTACAGTGACAATGTACTGCCTATACTTTATCATTATAATTAATCGAATTTACTGATAGTAGTATCCGATCGTCAAAACATTCGTCACAACGCCACAACCGACCACCTATCAAAATGAAAAGAAGGAAGAAATTCGATGACGAACATGAATGGTAGAAATATCATATTACAATATTGTCGATTTCATCCGTATTGAAAAACTCTTTATACAGGTACTACAAATACTGTATTTGTTTACGTTAATAGTTCAAGATCAAGAGACCAATCAAAACTAGAGATGAAAAATGTAGCCAAAGTCTAAAAAAATCTAAACACCATTCAAGTTCACACAAATCTCGGGATTCGTATTTAACGAATTAAACAGATTCAGATCACATTAAACGATCTCCAATAACGAATAAAGAATCTGATGAGCAAAGAGGTAATAAAGACAACAAAGCAAACTCAGTTATATGTTGCAATTTTCATAATAAACTAAATATTCAGGTTAACAAATCGGTTTTTTTTTTTATCTTTGATAGGCACTCGTCACATAAGAAAAAGCCAAAGAAATTTAGACATAATTCATCTGACTAGGCCAAACTACTGTACTGTATCGACAATTTCTTTTGGTATAATCGAAGGCGGCAATGTACAAAAGACACTATTGCAGAAATTCACCATTCCCGAAAGATATTATTATTTGTATGTTTATTTTTCTTGATGTATTATTTTTTATAATAAAAAGATTATGATCATGTAAGAGTTGTCGCAATACAATTTACAGTATTTAAAGTAAAGTACATCATAATAGAATGATTATAACATCAAAACATATACAATTGAAGGAGAATGTCATTTATAAAGCTTGTTTGTAACAGATAAAGTTAAAACTTGTTCAAAGCAAACCATAAAGAAAGCCAAAATATTTATTAAAAAAAATATAAAGAACTCAAAAAACATATAGTCTTCTGTTAAGAGTATTTCTAGGAGTCACATGCACCTGTGGTCCAAAAACTGAGTATATAAGGACAGGCAGAGAGCAAAAATAAAGTGCAGTACTGTAATAATTTAAACTAGTGCAACTTTTTGTTCTTTGCTACTACAGTAATTGGAAACTGTAAGTGATTCATTAAAATCTTTTTAATTGTCTAGAAATGCTCTTCTCGAGTCTTCAACATAATAATAAACTTTAACAAAATAAATTGATCATCAAATATGAATAATTACCTACAATAAAAGACCAGAAACCCCACAGCTGCTTGGATGTATAAGAAAAGTTAACTCTAAATCAATTTCAACGTATTTTAAAGTTCCGGAAAAACTTTTTCTTAAAACTAAAACCTTACTTGACTTGTTCATAAAACTTAACAACTCTAGCGAAATCTTTAATGGCAGAACTACACTTGTTTTTGTCCTGTTGTTGCTTTCAATTTAATTTTAATATTCATTATGATTTGTTATTTGAAGGTAAAAATAAAGTTGTTAATTTTTGTTTTTGTCCAACATCTAATTTGAGCAAATAAGCGATTGAATCTCGCTCTCTTTTGCTGTAATAAATGCGACAATTAGCTGCAAGTCCATGAAAAGCATCCTGCTCAGCCTGACTCTTGATGATAAGCAGCGATTGATTGAGGAACTGTCCAGTGAGCCACGAACCTATTTAGTCACATCAATCATTCAATTAAAGCTACATAAATGCATCTAAATCTTTGACATCTTGCTACCTGACGGAGGCTTTGTCAACTCACATTCCAAAGCTAATTTTAGCTGTGATGACGAGTATTTTGCCAGTCATCAATTCCTCCTAAACATCCAAACGTAAATTCTTCTTCAGTCCTGGGTAATAAGCTCTAGTTCTACCGTGGCAGTTCTATTTCGTGGGGGCATCTCTAGTTCTACAATACAAAATTCCACATCCACGTAATTCCGCTTTCTCCTCCTCCCATTTTGGACCCAACGATTTGCTAATAAGTCAGGTCTAAAGTCGGGCTTGGACACGCAATGAGCTTCATCCACCACAAACTACTCCAACAATCAGTATAAATGAAAGTGTACTAGTGATTTTACCTAAAATCCATCAGTAATTACCTGTTCTAGTGTAATATAAAACAATTTTGTATTTGTCTGTTTGGATTTCAAGTCCTGAATGACTCTTTTCCTGTCGTTGATGCCCATTTGGGAGTTGATTGTTGTGCAGCTAACTTTATCTCGTCTCAGATGATCCATTTGACATCGAAATAAACACATCTTGCTTTCCTATCACAATTATAAATAAACCTTAGGATGACATACAATGATAGTGAATTAAAACAACCACACTTACTCTTAATAAAAGCCTTCACAGCTAATTTCTGCTTTTAAATCTACTAAAACCAAAAATACTTTTGATTGTTTTGTCAGCGTCTTCCATCATTCACGATTTCAAACACCAACGTTTATCATGTAGAACAATTCACAGAGATCAATCATTCTAGCAATTTCTATGAAATGCTGTATGAACTGCAATAGATCTTATCACATTTAGAAAAAGTTAAAACGTCTTGGAATGCATCAAGACCTAAACGTTAAAACGTCTTTGAGGCGTTTTTTCTACAGCTGTAATTTAGGAGGTAAACAAACACGAAGGTGACCTATATCCGCGACATGGCTTTCTGGCACATATAACTGGCTACATTTCCCTGGCTACTAATAACTGGCGTCGTATACTCCGGACACCGATGCTTAATGTTGATTTGCTAAAATGAGAACGTGGTATTCTACAAAATATTTTAAACAAATTCGCCCAAATTGAAATGACCCATCATTAAAACGTACTTCATAAATAGTCTTTAAAACGGTTGATCTTATTTTTTTCAGTTACCGGTACCGTATCGTAGAAAAATGGTAAAGGTTAGATAGAATGGTAAGAAGGCAAATTCTAATCTGTCAGTGATTCTAGTGACATTTTACAGTAGGTATTCTCAAAGAAGCAAAGAAAATTACAAAGCTGATTAATGACATATCTTGGATTAATGTACTCCAAATTTAGCAATATTTCAATTAAATGTAATAACTTATTCTAATCAAGTAATCTGTTTTTAGAAAATGACAACCGGTAATGGGAACACAGATGAAGTCAATTTGCTAAACTTACTCAATGGCATCAGTCAACGTCTATTTTTTGACAATCATCAAATCAGCATCGAATGTCTTAAAACGGAAAGTTATCCTGAAGTTTCTGATCATGAATTCAGTCAGACCTATGAGCGAATGAGTCATTTGCTTAAAGTAATTTTTCATCGAATTTTAAAGAATATTTTTTATCAATTATAAAGCAATTTTTAATTGCTGGGTAGGCAATTTCTACCGCAAAGATGGATTTAAGCCAACTTCAGGCCTTCCTTACATCCCGTGTAAAACACAGGGAGCCAGCACATAGAATAAGTGAAGAACAAGCTAAAATAATAGCTAAATTCTGGAAAAGTCAATCTCAACAAATATTGGAGTGGCTTACTCGTAGAACCAGATTTAATCCTACATTGAAAGATTTCAATTGGAGACTTGATATTACAAACTCCAGCAAAGTTTTGCAGCAGAAAAACACTGCAGTTATAGTTCTCCAAATGCATTTAGAAGAATATTCGGTATATTAATTTCTAAAATTGTTTCGGTTAAGACTAATTATGTAACTAATATTTACTTTTATATTAAAATAGCAGACTTCAAAATCAGTTGAGATCGAAATGGACAGTAAAGGCATGGCGAAACTGTTTACTTCCATAAAGGAGATAGACAACCAAATTAAAAACTTTGTAAAAATACCACAGACAAATAGTTAGCACCCATGACATATCGATCGCTCAAAAACAATGAAAGAAATGAATATTATGCTATACTGTATTTTTTTCTTAATGATATGTGTATAAAATAAATTAAATTTTGTGACTTATAATTAGTATGGTTAAGTGCTTAAAAAGGTACAAATGATGTATAAATAAAGAGTAAACAAGCTGCAAAATCAATAATTACTAATACTTTGAATCTAAGCTACATTTTCAGCTGCAAATATGCCACATGGCTTTTGCAATATTAATTAATACCGCTAGTATATCCCTAAATATATTTAAAAATAACTCTGAAAATAAACTTTAAAAAAGCTCTGTACGAAAACTCAAGTTTACATGATATAAAAAACGTCGACATGCACTTCCTCAATGTTATATGAAATTAGTTCATCACAGTTAGCACTGACAAGAATTTGAGGTAATTCTAAAATCTCTTACATATGCCTATATGTCTTAGTTAAGTCAAATCACAAGTTTCAGTCTAAACAACTTTTACAAACACTCCAATTTCACATTTATATACTTCCACTAAATAAGCCTAGAATTCTTTAAGTACTGAATGAGGACGGAATACACAAATTTATACTGTGCTAGGGTTTGCACTGTTAGCATACGTTGATCCCTCAAGCTTGATAAAACTTTAGATATTTCCAGATTCTGAAAAAAAGTATGAAACATTTCCATCATTATGTTGGTATAAAACATGATTTAAATCTAATTAATGATTAAGGCGTCCAAAGAAAAAATATAAAATCCATCAAAAATAACCGAATACATTTAACTTTGAGAACAAACTGTATTGTATAATAAATATTAGCAAAAATTGTGTACATTAAACAATAAAAATCATCCATACCTCATTATGATCCAAACTGTATATCATAACATCACATAAAATAGTAACTCCAGAACGACCAACACCAGCAGAGCAGTGAACTACCATTGGTAAATTTCTGCTCTTTCCCAAAGGAATTTCATTAGCTGCATGTCTTCGTACAGAATCGATTTCTTCCATAAAACCTAAAATTGTTATTCTTGTTAAGCTTCCAACTATTAAATTTATCTCTGCATAATTTCAACAAGTACTTAGAAATCCATGAACATCTAAAGGACAGCCATGGTCGGGCCAATCAGTATACTGAATATGCCACAGATTTCTTTGCTTTTTCTGTACAATATGCGATATCGATAAGCCACTAGTTACATAACTTCCTGATTTGTAGCAGTACTTTTTCACAATCTGATACTAGAGTTTAAAAAAATACAATATTACAGAATAATGGCATTCGTACACCACAGTAGTTATGAACTTTTACTAACTTCTCCAAATTCTAATTTTTCATTATCTTCTTGTGGCCAATAGGGATAACATTTGTCACGTCCATGTTCTTTAACTTCTGTCAACATAACGATTATCTGTGCATTCTGTTCCCATACCATTTGCCAAAAATTTGCTGCTGTATTAGGAAGAGGTCCTTGAGAAGCTATATAAAATCGACGCGTTTGCCCCACAGTTACCTATAAAAAGTTTTAGCTTTATTTATGCTCCGTACCAATAAATTAATCATACTTACTGATACATGAGATGCATTTATGTATCCAGTTTTATTGTCTTTTGATGGCGCTAACTTTACCCGATTATCGTCATAAGGTAAAACGTCTTTAAAACGATTTCTAACGGAATTCTCCGGTAACAGTGCAGCTGTATAATCAGCATCCTGCCGTTTCTTTGGTATTTGTTCAAATTCTAAAAACACTAATCCCTCCGATATATTTGTTTCATAAAACTGACACTAAATACAAAACCGAAATATCATTAGAACATCTGCTAATAGATCTAAAATTCAAAATACTATACTTTACCCGACTATCTTTCACTTGGCTACTGACACTACTTCTGTCGATAGAAAGTTGACTTTTAAATGTTTCGCCAGATGATTTAGATTCCGTCAATTTTTCAACCTGGTTATCATCTGAGATACGTAATGAAGAGATCGACGCATTAATCGAGTCGGAAATCTGTGCGTCAACTGAGTTTGATTTAACAAAACTGAGTTTATGGCTATCAAAATTTGTTTGCTCTAATTCACCAGCGTTTTCCAAAGCAGGTAAATCTGCAGCGTTATAAACATCAGCTTCCGATGCTTCTTCAGGGTGACAATCAATTTTAGCGTTCATAAAGTTGTTTCTCATTGGAACATGGTTGAACACTGTAAATAAACGGTTAAAAAGAATCTAAAAAAAAACCAAAAAAAAAAGGAAACATACCTGGATATGCGTTTTGCATCATTCCTCTTCCAACTGAGATTTCACCATTGTTCAATATTTGTCCCATCATTAAATTTGGATTGCTGCAGGCAACCGCTGAATGCTGTTTACTGGCAACTGACTGACTAGCAAGATCAGGTGTACTGGAACTAGAGCGTTGAATATACGACAGAGGTGGAATCAGTTTGTGCTGTTGCATAAATGTCATATTATTCATCATTTGTCCCTCAGATAAATCCCTTTCTAGTCCTTGAGTTGTTAATTCTGGTGTGCTGTACGTGTGAATCGGTACATCTGGGTATAAAGCATTAGTCTTTAAATGACCAGGCAAGACAAATTGTGCTGAAGGAGATTTTAAAGGCTGATAAATCATTCCACCAGTAAAGCCATCAGCAGTTCCTTCACTTGGACGCATAACACGATATGACAACGGAACTGAGCGATCAAACTCATCTAAATGAGCTAAATCTTCATAATTTTCATAATGGGCATAACTTTTCACTTCTGGTTGCTGCACTAATAGATGTGGATTCATGAGTTTTGAAATGTGCGTTGGTTGTACTCTATCTAGAGAACTATCGTAAGAATGAGAAGCCGGCAAACGCATTCTATCCGAAAGTGTCACTTGCGCTGTAGGCATTCCTCCATATTTTTGTTTAATAGCGGTATCATAATCAGGGGCTGCGCGATAAGCAGGTAACATGGCTTTTCGTTCCTCAATATTTTGATAAAATGAAGGCTGAATTGCATGAAGACTTATATTGGATGATGATGTTGGCAACTGTGTGTCAAGATGAAAAGCACTACTGCGATGATCTAAGCTTTCAGAACTGTATGCATTTAAGGGAGCCACCCCAGCTGAGTAAGTAGAAGACAATGAATAGGATGATGCCAGATTCTCATAAGTTTGAGGGAGATTAGAAATAACATTTTGCATATCTGTAAAAACAACAAACTTAAAATATTTTAATCAACATTTTTTTCTAAATAAGCTTACCGGTAAATGTTTGTTCCTCTTGACTATTTATATGCTGCCTCGCATTAACCTACGAATTCATACAATTTAATATGGATGCTACAATTTATACATTCAAATTCAAAATATCATTGATACCCATTTACCATTTCAAATAATGGATTATGATTAACTGTATTACGCAGATTACTGAAAAAAAAATATATGTAACATAAGTAGTCGATAAACTACACAGAGTATCACATTACTAACGGCAATGATCTTGAACGCCAAGAATTTTCTTCTTCAACTTGACCCCAATCAACCGAACTACTAAATCAATATAAGATAAATATGAAATATTAAATGTAATCATTATTATTTTTAACCTAAACAAATGTCTCGTTTTAACAAAAAACTTATTTTGTTGAACGCATAATTTCCAAAAATATTTGGCTATATCAGCATCTTCCTAAAATATTAAAAATAAATATTAATTAAGTTATGGGAGACTACCACATTTAACCAGTTAATTTACCAACTGAAATTCAGCAAATGGAGCTTTTCCATTTTCCGATTCAATCACTAAATATTTTTTATGATGAGTCAAATTGGCTATTTCAGTCCATCTGTACAATAAAAAAATAAACAGTTAACTGGGGCACAACTTCTAATAATATCTTTCCATACAGATAAAAAGGAGCTTTTTGAGAATCACGATATTTAGCAAGTATTCCCATCAAAGAAATTCCTAAGAATAGTTCTCTTCCTTGTTCATTCTGTTAATAAACGTTGAAAATTTAATACCAAATTCGCAGAATTAATACCATTTTTGCTTCGCACCTTTGATGGAAAAAATTCATAGCCATATCCATCCAGCTGTTGTGCAAACTGAATATAGTTAATTTCAGCTAAAGTTGGAATGATTCCCGTTAAGCTTTTATGAGTTATTAAAACATCGATCATCATTTCCTCTAGTTTATGAGGATCAGCTGACATTTGCTATTAATATAAAGAACCATAAATACAAGTTACTAATAGGTTCATCATCATTTTACTTTAGGAAATAAAACAAAATCCTTTAGGTATTCACAAGTATGCTTTTCTGGATCATGATTTCCAAATTCAGCTATATAGAAATACATCAAAAATAAGAAACCATTTAAAAAATTGTAAAACATTAGTAATATACAAGTTACCTTGCAAGCAATATGCTGTTAACATGACAGCTTGCGCGGCAGTGCATGGCAAATGGCCTTCAATTATGTCTTTCTTTAGCTGCAGAAAGTAATGATACCTACAGCAAAATACACAAGGAAATACAACAATTAATTCAAATTAAAAGCATTGAATGCATAATTTAATTAGCTTTCTCATATTAGTCACCAAATATAAAATGATTAAATGAGTCATTAAAAATTTGATTATAATTATCACTTGTTACAAAATTTAATACTATAATAATTAACCGAAAAAATAATAATTATTTCATACGAGTACGAATATTGACCAATTTCTTTGGGTTTTTTTTATCATAATCTAAATGGCTAGTTACTGTAATCAAAATCATTAAATAATTTTAAAGCAGTTTCAATTTGCACAAATTTAGATGGCTAGATAAAGTTAGTTTATTAGATTACTAAGTTAGTGACTAGATTACCATTAGATTACACCTATTAAGTTAAATTAGTAAAAATGACATTTATCACATTAGTAGAAGACAGCTTTTCAAGTATCATACCTAGCTACTTCATCTTTCAGTTGGGTAACATCCGGTATGTAAAACATAACTGCAAGATATAGCCGAAACTCGCAAGCATTTTTTTCTAGTTGCTTTTTCATTGGCCTAGACAGCTCTATCCAACGTAGACCATGTCTTTTATACACAAAACGTAAGCCAAAATATTCTGGCTAAAAATTAAATTAAAAATATTAACAATACTGCACATTTTACAGCTCATCGTTGTAAAACAGTAGAAGTTCACAATACCTGTTGGAGACCGACTCTTTGGCACACATTATCAAGACAATCCTGACCAGTACTATCGGATGACAGAGTACATTCAATCACTGAACGATCCAACAGTTCCACTGATATCACAAAGAGATTCTTCGAAACCACGTTATACTGACGGCTTTTCTTCAAGCGAATTTTGAAAGGCATTTTTGTTTCTCTTTAATGCGACATGCCATCAATGAATGTTTATAATGATGCCTTACTCCACTTGTCAACTGTCATTATCCTTAATCAACCTAAATATAACATTTTAAAATAGACTAAAGAAAAAACATTGATTTTAGTAATGAAATATTGTATTTACTATATTCAAATAAAGTATTATATAAACTCACTTGCTTTATCATTACGGTTGAACTGTGCTAAATACCACTGAAAAATTGTTTGTAACTCCAGTTGATCACAAACTTGCATATTTTATATATGGAATCATAAAATGATGAAGATAACAAATCCCAACCTTTGCGCCTTGATATACAAATGGTTTTACTTCTAATATGAAATCATTCAAACAAAATTTATTTCCTTTAGATTCAATTACAAAACAAAAAATGATTACCTTTATCACTCTATGACCATAATGACACTAGCGCCTCTGTGAGCAAATATTTCAAACTACTGGTACGGTAAAAATTCCATCTTTTCTAAAAATTTCTCAAGATTAAAATAATTTATTTGAGAAGAATATGCAACAAATTTTATCTTTTATATTACTGGTACCGTAATAAAATAAATTGTTATTTATCGACTTATGAAACTAAAACGTTAATTAACAAAATTTAATAATCAAAATAACGTACTGTAAGTATAATAATACTATATAATTTAATTAAATAATTTACAAATTTAATATGCCGTAACAATAAACAAAATTTATATGATACGATAATACTAAATTAACAAATTAAATTTGCTAATCTTCAGTTATGATAAATTATTATCATAGTGTTTTAAAATGTACAGAGTAACTTTTGTACTTATTTTAGACAATGCAACAAACTTGACATTTTTAACTAGACAACATTTTCTAAACACTTATTAAAAAATATCAACTCGAAATAGAGGAAATGTCAACGCTGTATAATTAAAAACCATATTCTGATAAAGTTGAATTTTAAAAAATCGCAGTTTGCTTAATAAATTGCGTAAAAAGTGTTTGTTTTAAAAAGCGATCACGTAAATCTTGAATAAATTAATACCCGTTATAATAACAAAACCAAAAGTGAAGACAATACAGAGCCTAAAGCAATTCCAGTACCCATACTTAAAGCCATTAATACGCTTGCCTTTTCTTGGTCAGCAACTTCAATAAATAATCTGTAAAAGAAAATTTATTATACTCTTTAAAATACTTACTGATGAAATCGACGTTTTCTGATGCTATAATAAAACCAACTAGTACCGCTAACAATTTTAAACGACAATCGCAAACCGTTACCGGTATATACTTACTTTGGTGCATACATCATAGAAATTGAGGCTAAATAACCGTTTGTAACCGCAAAAACTGTCATCAATATAATAAATATCCAATCGTTGTGAAATCCAACTGGTAAGAGATGACGGGGTTGAGCGTTGCAAAACATGATCAATGGAATAAATGACAATCTAAGTACAGATAAGATTAACAGCGTTGCACTTCTTTCCTTAATCTGTAATAATAACAATCAAAAATTATACTAACAAAATGAAACAACTACCGGTATTAATAGTCAGCAATTATAGTTTACCAATGTCACCCAGCTAGCTAAGCATCGACCAGTAAAGTCTCCAACGTTAAATAATAAAAAGCAAGCCACAGGTACAAAAAGTTTTCCTAAAACCAATTAAATCAAATACTGTAGTACAATGAAAATCTTTCTAAACTGATAATCAAACCTGTCCACATTGAACCAGAATGATGGTCTACTGATACAACCAGTGATGCGATTGATGGAAAAATTGCCAATGTTGTTACAAAGACAATAACAATAGAAAATACGTACAATTTAATCTAAAATAAAAATATAAAGAAGTAATGTCAGTTATTTTAAATCAAATGAAATATTAATTTTATTACTTGTTTTAAAATTGACCAAACATTTTGTGATGTCGGTTGATCTTCGTCATTAAACAGCTTAACATCTAAAAATTTAATTAAAAACGTGTGAAAACTAAATTTAACAAAATACAAATTAAATTTCACCTTCAATTTTTTGAATATGGAATTTATAAAATATAGTACGTGACAGTATAAAAAACATAACAACGGTGGCGAAGATGATTGTCAATGCAAATATGAAGTAATAACGTGATGCCTCAACAATAGTACCCTTAAAAAATACTGTTAAAATTCTTGCAATGCTAGCTAAAACTCCACCTGCTGCCTAAAAAACATTTAACATTATTTCAAACAATTACGTTTAAAAATAACTTAATGTGACCCACCTGTCCAGTCATCATAGCATTTATAAACTTTGAATGTATAGTACCTGCAAATCCCATTAAACTACACTGGTCATATGCCATTAGCCCTTCAAAATAAAAACTAGAGAAATTATAATTTAAAATTAAATAAACAACTAAATTACCGTTTATTATTGCAATTGTTCCAAGTATAAAAAACATAAAAGCTAGTTGCCCTATAAAAAAATATTTGTAAATGCCATCTGTAAAAAGATTAATAAGATGAACTTACATGTATCCGTATTTAGTTCGGAGATGCCTGTGACAACTGAGAACAGCACTAGAACTAAAACCATTGGCACCATTATTCGATAATGCGTTCGAAATCTTTATATACAACAAACATTTTCAAATTAAAACTTGTAATTAAAACTAGAAAATGTTTCATATTTACTTAGAACTTAGCAAAGTGCAAGCAATAGAGCCAATTAATGCAGGAACTTGAGATGCGATGCTCAGATAACTCTCAAACTTCGATTGCATGTCATTTCGGTGCGTTGGATCAACTGGATCAGTACGATTGACATCACGAAATTTGTATTCCCAAAACTATTTAAAAAATATTCCATATTTTTAAAATGTGACAATTTTATATAGACATTAATGATTATTTGATATTACCTCATTTGCGTTTATAAAAAAATTCCAAGGGATAGTTCCAAGTACTCCAAACGCAATAAAAACAAATCCATAGATCTTACTTCGTTGTTTACGACTACAGCATTATGAAATTTTGTTAGGCATTCAATTGTTTTATGATTAACAATTATACAAAATAATAATTTACCTATCAAAGTGGATACCATATGATCGATTTTCAACTAAGGGTTCATCGCTCTCTGTTTTGTCGTAATAAATGGCATTTTCATTGTCATTCACTTCGTAAAAACCACTTGTTAACCGTCTTGAGTAGTCAGCATTCTCTTCCATTTTGACAGAAATAAAATTTAAATTTTAAAAGATTTGTATCAATTGATAAACATTCATGAACGTTGAAGTAATTTACACAAACAGTTGTAATCCACCTCCCTTAAGGATAAATCACATTGTCCATACTCACGTGAATTTACATGAACTCACATAGCTTACTACGAAAAACAGTAAAGCACTGAGATGATTGAGAGAAAAAGACCTCTTTTAGCTATAAATAAACTTTAAACATTCCCAAAATTATTTATTTTAATCGTTTATAAGCGTAAATAGTTATTAATTACATACAATAATAATTATCTTTGCTGTGGTTTACGTTTTAAACTTTGTAGTTGGAAAAAGTTAAAAGCATCAGATGCTATAACTTTCCGTAGCATTTTAAAAACTTGCGTGATATCATTACTTCACTGCACATTATGGCCGACAAAATAATCGGCGATCAGTCGTTACGTTTAAATCAGCAACAATCATAAGAGATGTTTCAATCAACCACCACTACGTGGCAGCTCATTATGGCTAACAAAATGAATAGCGATCAGCCGTTACGCTTAAATCAGTAAGAGTCATAAGAGAAGTTTCGATCAGCCAACCACCAGTCCATTGCACTTAATAACCTCTAAAATCAGTTAATTACCGTATTAATATATTATATTTCTTTTCGGTGTACATGATGTACTTTATAAATAAATCTATTTAAAAATTTAATTAAAAAGATTATTGCATTTCATTTTTTGAGTTCGTTTTTTGTAATCTTACAATTCTTTCTGTTACCGTAACTCAAAACAGTGTTAAAGGCCATTATTTATTTCAATTTATGATTTATGCAATAGCCATTTGAGAAAGCATAAAAAAGCAAAGCACACTATATGGTCTTCAGATACGCTTCGATGTAATCGTTTACAAGTGGAGCTGAATCTTGCTGAACAAAGTGACCACCATTTTCAATGTATTTCACAGTACAGGTCGTAAACTGTTCACTTGATTGCTGGGCTACTTCATTTTCAAGAGCTAGATCATTACAGCCCCATAGAATAAGGGTTGGAACTGTTATTTTTCCAGTCATGGATTCTAATACGTCGTCTAAATTCCATAACAAATTTCTGTAATAATTTATAGGGCCAGTCCATTTATCTGATAAAAATAGTCAACAATATAAATAAAAAATATTAAATATCTTTTGAATTTCGTTACTGACCTCGACTGGAGAACGTGTATTTAAATGCTTCAATGTCATCTTCAGAAACTAATTTCGATGCTTTATTTATATCACGAAATATCATATCAAATATAAATGCATCTTCAGCACACAAGAAAAACTCAGACAAAAAAGGTGTTTGAAAAAAACAAACGTACCTAAATATAAATAACCACGTTTAGTATTTAATATTAAAACAACAATTAAACTTTAATAAAACTTGCCATGATTTGAAAAACTGTTTCCAATTGGTTAACTGCATACGGTGAAAAGGAACTAAATGTGGTGAATTCATTATGATCATTTTATCAACATATTGTGGATAATGTTTGGCAATATAATAGGCTACAAGTCCACCCCAGTCATGAGCAATTAGATAGCAAGAAGATCGACCTATAGTATGATTTCAATCATGGTAAAGTGTTTTACCAACAAAACTATTATTGAAAAATATTATAACCTAGTCCTTCAATTAGATTAGTAATGTCTTCAGCCAAAAGTTTGATATTGTAGGATCCCATTCCTTCAGGTTTGTCAGATCCTCCGTAACCACGCATATCCACAGCAACAGTCCTAACATTTTATGAAACGTAAATTTACCACGTCTTTCAAACAAAAATAAACCTTTTATACCAAAATGATTGCTTCAAATGCTTAATCTGATGACGCCATGAATACCAAAATTCTGGAAATCCATGGAGAAATACTACCAAGGGTTTGCTTTTATTTCCGGCTTCCACATAATGCAATTTTATATTCTATCAAGTGTAAATTATTATTAATAATAAGTTAAAAGCCCCAGATGCTCAAAGTAATTGAAGGCATTCAAGATATAATAATATCGTTAGATAATACAGTATTTGGATTTTGGACAATTGCATTATAATGGCAATTGGCAATGTTCTTTAGTACATTGCCAATTGCCATTACAACAAAACGCTACTTTAATTAATACTACTAAATACGGTATTGTGCTAAATAATTACTAAATAATAAAATAAATGGCAGCATTCAATTTCATGTGATTGAATAAACAGTTATTAAAAACAATAATTAATTTTAACTGACTCAAGAAACTAGCTTTATTGAAAAAAGTCTAAATAAACGGATGATTCATTACAGTATAATCATACAAGTTGTTTTTCTCATATTTACTATTTTATTTTTTATTCGATGTAAGGGTGTATTAATTTATTACTGTATTTGCATAGCAACATACTGTAATTATCAAAACAAAAAAATATGGTACATCAAATAATTGCGCATCGAATATATAAAACATAATGTTTATTTCTCGGTGTTAAATAATTTGTAAATTCTACATTTAATTTTTAACGCTATATCGAATTACTTATACAATTATGAAATGGCTTTTAAAATCCTGAGCTGTAGTTATTACAGTAATAAACTGTATACAGTATAAAATAATATACAGTGTACGGTATGCAGTTAGACTTCTACATAGTATAAACTTCATCTATTATTCAAAATAATTACTGGCATAACACTAATTACGTAATGACTTACCTTAAGTTTAATATATCGGTGAGCTCCATATTCAGGATCATTTACACAGGAAGGAGGATTCGGTCTTGGTTTCGTTGACCAAATTGACCTCCCTTGAACCAATGATTTTAAAAATAGCCTAACAAATGGAAGAATAACAAATACTAATCCAACGCAGATCGAAAGTAACCAATACAGGCATTTTTTAATCAGAGACATTTTAAAGCTACTGAGATATAATCTTCTCTCTAACTTTAACAAATTTGGTTTTTACGAACAATCGTTCACGGCGAATAAATAAAAATGTTTGTATTTGCAAAGTCGAGATCGACTTAGCAATAAATAAATTAGCGTAAACTGAATTTAGATACTGTTCTATAGTAGTGTTTCAAAGTTGCAAGCAGGTTTTGTGGAGTCTACTTTCATATGGCAGACAACAGTTTCAGCAGATGGTGTTTATTTGCGTTATTTTATTTACACATTCGCATGTAAAACTAAGTTATACCGTATGTACAGTACAGTACTGTATTAATTGTTGCTCTCAGCAAGCAAATCCAATCAAATATGATAATTTTAATTTCTTATAGTTTGTACTTCAAAAACTCTATCAATTTTTTTTCTACAGTATTTAATTGCTATTTATTTACATTAATAAAATGCGATTTCTGGTGAATGTTAAAACAAATTTTAATTTACATTATAAACTTAATTATTAGACTTCAAATTCAATACTAAAAAAAGGTCGACTTATTGTATTTGTTGGAGTAAATAAAATTAGTTATCTTTATTATATTTAGAGGTTTATCTTAAGCAACTATCGTAAGTTTATCGTAAGCTTAAATGGAGCTGAATTTTATTGAATAAAATAGTCATCATTTTTAATGGATTTGTAATTCTTTCAGTTTCAGTAGCCCTGTATTTCGACTTTAAAATAATGCCGCCGAAAATGATGCTTCAGACAGATTTTGAGACGATAAAGTAACTTAATATACAATTCAACAAAGTATAAATACTGTGTTATTTAATATCTGATTATTTAATTACTGCATCGATATATTATATATTATTTTTGAAAGTCTTATATGAACAACCAACAACTAGCCATTTACCAAAGACAATGACGAGAATTAGAAGAAATAATAACATTAATTATAGGAAATAAGAGATGCATTAACGGCCTTGTAGCAAGTGGAAACTCATTTATTATAATCATTATTCTTTTAAGCTTTTAAAACAACAGGATCATTACAGTATTCTATGGTCCACAATAAAACTCAAAACAGTTTTAAGGACCATTATTTATTTCAAGTTATGATTTATGCAATAGCCATTTCAGTTTTAAAGCATATAAAAAACAAACCACACTATTTTGTCTTCAGATATGCTTCAATGTAATCGTTTACAAGTGGAGCCGAATCTTGCTGAACAAAGTGGCCACCATTTTCAATGTATTTTACAGTACAGGTCGTAAACTGTTCACTTGATTTCTGGGCTACTTCATTTTCAAGAGCTAGATCATTACAACCCCATATAATAAGGGTTGGAACTGTTATTTTTCCAGCCATCGATTTTAATACGTCGCCCATATTCCATTTCAAATTTCTGTAATAATGTATAGGGCCAGTCCATTTATCTGATAAAAATAATCAAAAATTAAAAGAAATGAAAGTCACTATGGATTTCGTATACAAATATTAAATGTTTTGAGTTTCATCACTGACCTCGACTGGAGAATGTGTATTTAAACGCTTCAATGTCATCTTCAGAAACTAATGTTTTTGATGCTTTATTTATACTACGAAATATTTGATCAAATATTACTGCATCTTCAGCCCCCAAAAAAAATTCAGGCAAAAAAGGTGTTTGGAAAAAATAAACGTACCTAAATATAAAAAAAACCTAAGCTTAGTAATTGATATTGGAACAAGAATTAAACTTTAATAAAAAAAACCACAATGAACCATGATTTGAAAAACTGTTTCCAACTGGTTGACTGCATACGGTGAAAAGGAACTATGTGTGGTGAGTTCATTATGATCATTTTATCAACATATTGTGGATAATGTTTGGCAATATAATAGGCTACAAGTCCACCCCAGTCATGAGCAATTAGATAGCAAGAAGATCGACCTATAGTATGATTTCAATCATGGTAAAGTGTTTTACCAACAAAACTATTATTGAAAAATATTATAACCTAGTCCTTCAATTAGATTAGTAATGTCTTCAGCCAAAAGTTTGATATTGTAGGATCCCATTCCTTCAGGTTTGTCAGATCCTCCGTAACCACGCATATCCACAGCAACAGTCCTAACATTTTATGAATCGTAAATTTACCACGTCTTCCAAACAAAAAGTAAACTTTTATACCAAAATGATTGCTTCAAATGCTTAATCTGGTGACGCCAGGAATACCAAAATTCTGGAAATCCATGGAGAAACACTACCAATGGTTTGCTTTTATTTCCGGCTTCCACATAGTGCAATTTTATATTCTATCAAGTGTAAATTATTATTAAAAATAAATTCAAGCCCCAGATTCTCAAAGTAATTGAAGGCATTCAAGATTTAATAATATCGTTAGATAAATACTGTATTTGGATTTTGAACAATTGCATTTTAATGGCAATTGCCATTGAAATGGGGCACTTTAGTGCAGTGCCCCAACGACAATTTCTTTTAAACAGTTTTTGCGTATTTCTGAACTAACAAAAAAATTGTTAAGCAATACAATTCACTATTATTTACAGCAACAAAACGCCACTTTAATTAATACTAATAAATACTGTATTGTCCCGAATCATTTTTAGATAATAAAATAAATTACAGTATTCAATTTCATATTATTAAAAAAAGTTGTTAATAACAATATTTAATTTTAAGTAACGATAGAAAGCAATAACTAAATTTAACTAGCTTTATAGAAAAAAGTCTAAATAAACTAATGATTCAACACAGTATAATTATGCAAGTTCGGATGAATAGTTTTTTTGTCACATATAATACGTAAAAACACACAAAAACGCGAATAAACATACTGTAAATTCATTTTTATATACCGGTATATAGATAATATACAGCCTAATGTATAGTATGCAGCCTAATTTATTTTTGACGTCTACATTGTAGAAACTTCATCTATTATACAGTATAATTGCGAGTATAACAGTGGTTGCATAATAACTGACCTTAAGCTTAATATATCGGTGAGTTCCATATTCAGGATCATTTACACAGGAAGGAGGATTCGACCTTGGTTTCGTAGACCAAATTGACCTTCCTTGGACCAGTGATTTTAAAAACAGCCGAACAAATGGAATAATAACAAATATTAATCCAATGCAGATCGAAAGTAACCTAGACAAGCATTTTTTAATAAAAGACATTTTAAAGCTACCGAGACGTAACCTTCTCTACAACTTTAACAATGTTTGTTTTTACAGAACTATCGTTCACGGCGGATAAAAAAAATACTTGTACCGGTATGTGCAAAGTCGAGATCGATGTAGCACTAGATAAATCAGCGATAAACTGAATTCAGATAGTAGCGTCAAATACAGCATGATATTGCATTTGGTAGCGTTACAATGTTGCAAGCCGGTTTTGTGAAGTCTAATTTCTTATGGCATATCAGGTGGCATTTGTTTGCGTTGTTTTTTTAGACATTCGTATGAAAAAATATACTATATGTACTATACTGTATTAATCGTTACTAAGCTAATCCAATAAAATATGGCATTTTTATTTTTCCTTTATTCGAGTTTGTACTTCAAAAACTTTTTTAAATTTTTTTCTACATAAAACTTGTTTTTTTACATTATTAAAGTGAAATTTCTGGTAAATGCTAAGGTAAATTTTAAATTATAAACTTAATTATTAGAAAAAACTTAACAACTAGAAAAAAATCGACTTATTGTATTTGGTGGAATAAATAAAATCAGTTTATCTTTATTATATTTTCACTTTTATCTTCAGCAATTAAAAAATAAATACCTTAGAAATAAATAACAAGATAACATCCGTTTTTTAGACATCACATTTTATTAATAATTACAGTATTTTATTAAGTCCGCCATGCATTACACGACGTCACAAAATTTTGACGTAACTATGACATCAGAAGATCGTTGCCGCCCCCTTCTGATAATCGCCAGCGGAGTTGGATGTATGTTTGCGGAGGGGAGAAGCCATATTACGAAATCACATTCCTCATCTCTGTGTTAACTAATAATTACAGATTGCAAGCTATTTATAAGTTAGTTAAACTTAATTAATCAATATAAGATGGGTAACCGATCATCCTTGCTTCTTCAAGAAGAAGAACTCAATGAAATTCAACAAGAAACTGGATGTAAGTTAGTAAATATGTGAAGGACAAACCCAGCTGTATAATTTATTTCAATATAATGAATGTAATTACGAAATGCTGGGTGAAGAGTTAGTTTTCTATTGTTTGTAATATATCCATTCATCAAGTATTTATATGACATAAACGTTGCTAACATAAAATAACATTATTTGCAGTCTCCCCTAGCCAAGTGGAACGACTGTTTAGTAGGTTTACAAGTTTGGATAAGAATAACGATGGTACATTGAGGTTGGTGTTTTAAATAAATTTATTTGGTTGACACCATTATTGACAGTTTTAAAATAAACTTGTATAGTCGTGAAGACTTTCTAAGAATACCAGAGCTGGCAATCAACCCTTTAGGAGACCGAATAGTTCATGCCTTCTTCCAAGAGAAGTATAGTATAGTTATATTAGATACCGTTAATTCAAAATCATTTTCATTTTGCATTTTGTGTTTGATTTTAGTGACGAATTAAACTTCCGCCATTTCACTAAAATTTTGGCAAGATTTCGACCCATTAAGAAATCTAGAGAAAATAAACTAAACAGCCGAGAAGAAAAACTTAGATGTAAATATTTTGATTGCTGTATATCTACCATACAAATTAACGAGTTGCTTCTTTTTTAGTTGCTTTTAAAATGTATGACTTAGACGATGACAGTCACATTTCTAAAGATGAACTTCTCGCAGTTTTGCACATGATGGTTGGTGCAAACATATCGGAAGATCAAGTAAGTCTTTAAAACTACAGTTCCTAGCTTTTACATTAGAAATCGGTTTCATGAAATACATATGGTAGTTATCTAGCATTGCTGAGAGAACAATAAAAGAAGCTGACAAAGATGATGACAACATGATATCATTTGAAGAGTTTTGCGAAGCTTTGTCAAGAACTGACGTTGAGCAAAAAATGAGCATCCGATTTTTGCATTAACTTAAAAAAAAGTTTGATAACTGCGAATTATTTTATATAAAATTGCCGTTGGACGACGCAAATTCTGTAGAGTGGGTATACCTTTAATGCAAAGCACAACGGGGCATAGATTATTTGTTTAAAATTTATTCTATTGCTGAATAAACTCGTTGGCAATCTATAAAGGAAAAGCAATTCCAGAGTGATAAATGTTTGTTAAACTTAGCTGCTTGGATAATTAGGAATTTCAGCGAATTCAAACATTTATTGCACAGTACTCAGAAGTATATAATGAACATTCCTTTAGCCTAGCAATCGAGCTTATTCTAGTTGTAATAGAAAAAATATTTACTTATTTGACAGAATATTAGTTTTAAGTTTCTAAACTCATTGTAATATATTAATTCATATATAAAGTATTGGTTTAAATAAAGTTTTGTTGTCGTTACCCAAACATCCATTTTTTTCATTTCACGAACGATTTTTTTTTTAATATTTGCAAATTAATAACTTCACTGTTTATTACTGATTGATATAACAATGACATTTACCTTTGTACGGTATTTAATAAATAGGTTATAGCGGGATAAGTAACAATATGGGTTATGATTTTGTTCACAATGCGTAAAACTTAAAGTGCATGATATTACACCTTATGAGTAGAATCTAAAAACATAGTAAAGTCCAAATTAGCCATCATGACAAGAAAGGGATGCCTTCAATTTATAATCATTTATATAAACTATTGTTGACTAGTAGAAACTATTTTAAGAGACTTATCATTGAATTATAATGGTAATAATACAAAAACGATTATTTCAATTTAATTACTGACAAATTTTTTTAGCCCTGAAAGACTAATTTTAATTTATCGTTACAAGGTAAATTAATGAATGGAGTAAGAATTGTACTTATAAATCCTTTATCATCAAAATGATTTATAACTAAATAAAAGCCTATTTCAGTTTGATAAATTAGTTTTTACTAGTGTAACTACGGTAGTTCTCATGAAATTTTTTCAGCAAAATACCCATCAAAAATAGATTAGTTATATTAACTTAAACAATTAATTCTTAAGTTTTACTATGTATTGTATTTGCTTGTGCCAAAACCACGTAGAAATAACTCATAAATATACAATATTACTGTGGAAGCAGATGATAAAAATGCTGTCCATATAGCATTTTAGCATGTTTAATATTTTTTTATTTTAACTTCTCGTATAATAATATTATAATTAACTATGACGAACTGGACACTGCCAGCTTTTTCAAGTGGTCCATAAACACTTGAAGACTAACATCATCTGTAAGAACAGGTGCTCCTCCTTCCTATAGAATACAAAAAAAAATTAAGTTATTTATCATGTGAATGATTTTTTCATCAATAATAGGATTCCAAATGCATTCCATAGATAAGTTAAATAAAGTGTAAATCTTCATACAGCCGCCACCAAAAAAAAGTGCTTCAATGAAAAGTAAACAGTGCCATTACCCCCAAATAAAATACTAACAAAAAATGATCACAAACCCCTGATTCGCCACCAAATGGTGAAGCCTGTTGACAAGTGGCAAAAATTCAAAATAAATAAATATTAAAAAAAAAAATACTACATTAAAGCTAAACTACAATTATTATCATTAATGACATCTACTACGTTATTTGATGTGCGACTATTACTAGTAAAAATATCGACAAATATAATATAATGAATGAAATTACCTGGCCCCATCCATACATGTTGTTATGTGTTTGCGACGGATTAACTTTAGACAATAAGAACCGAGCCTATAAATTAAAAAAATACTTTTAGTATTCCATATGATGATATAAAAGCCAAAACATTACTTGAGATCCGCCTTGTTCCGTATCTATATATCGAGGAATAGGAAAACGCGTTCTTAAAATCTCTTGTGCATCATCAACTGGAGCTTGCAGTAAATGTTTAAAATTTTGATATTCAGGGAGATCTTGATATCCCTGACGACGCCATTGGGCAATCGTCTATAAAAATAAAAGTGAAATGTCACAGCACTTTAAGCAATTACTATAACGTAATTACCTCTCCATGAAAAATAAGAATTTGGAAAAAAGTATCCATTAACAAAATCCGGTCAGGTTGAATACTACTTGTGTCCAACAACACTGGCTCCGGAGGTCCATTAAATGAATAAGAATATAAAATTGGTTGCACCATGATCAAAGACTGATTTAAATCTTCACGAAGCAGCATGTGTCTAAAAAAAACATTTTTAAGCAATGAATTTCAATCTTCATAAATTTTCCAAATTTCATAATTTCTGTTGAAAAACCTATAAAATGACGTTTCATCTGGACTGTTGTTAAACACCTGCAAAAACTGTGATCGACGTAGATGAAACATAAACTGAGGATAAAGAGAAAAGTTTTCAGGGAATCGGAATGAAGTTGGATCATCCTTGTGGTATTCACCAAATTTCTGACACTAGAATAATGAAAATAATTTATGAATTTGATGTCATTCACATTAAAAACTTCCCAAACAGTAACATCAATTCATACCAAACGAATTAGCATTCTATCCAACCAGCGCAAAACATCAGGGCCATCATCTCCTTCAGCTCTAAAAGCCGTAAGTCTAGCCATCAATACAGCTCCTGCTTCCTGGTCAAAACCTGCTGATATGTGGTGAATGTTTGCAGTACAATCTGCCCAACTATCATCACAAATAAATACTATGTTGTAAAATGTAAACATATTAAAACATACTTCCTAGCAATTGTCGTAACACGAACTCTTTTTTGGCCACTTGAATGCTGATATTGAGTAATAAACTGCAAACAACCTCGCCCTCCTTGTGGTATTGGAGCATTGTGCTAATAGAATCAAAACATTTAAATACCACTATATATACGATTATTTAAAGATTAAAATACCTGATTAGCAACTTCGAAGAACAACCCTACAGTAATGCTGGGGTTTATAGCACACATTTTCCATTGACAAGTGCCACCTACTCCCATCTCAGTATCAGAAACTGATGCATTTTTAACATTCATTGAAATGCATGGCCCTAAAGCCCCTAATATTTTAAGTTCTCTCGAAGCTTTCACTTCCAGAATAGCATTAAACGCCATTTTAAATTCGCCTCTGGAATCCTTGGCAAAAACACGCTGGAATGTCTGTTTAAACAAAGTTGAACTAAACGAATCTCCCATTACCATGTGACCACTAAACATTAGAAAAATTAAAAAAAACAATATTTTAAAGATTAATTAATATTATAATTACCCAGTTAAGTTGGGTCCATATTTCATTTCGTGCAAACCAGTTTGATCAAGAGCACAAGAGAAAATGTCAATAGCGTGTCCGTTGTTGGCAGCACGTAGAGCCAAAGCTTCATAATGCTAATAAAAGTCACCATTTTAGAAAATTGTCTTTTAATTAACAACTAATTAAGACTAACTTTGATAGCCTTTTTCATATATTTGCAATTGTCTTTTTCAATGTCATGATGAGAACGAATAGGTTGCTTTAAGTCATCATTTACCACCATTCCAGGACCTTGGGAGCAAGAACCACCAACAAACATCATTATGCGTGCTCCAGTGTTAGGATACGTACACTATTACAAACAACATTTAAATCAAACAACAAAATAACTACAATCAAAATTTGTTACTTCTAATAAGCTGACTGCAATTGATAAAGCAGCACCAGTTGAACGCAGTGGACGTTTTCCAGGTCCCACTGGCCATGGATCTCGTTGCAATTCACCCAAAAGATCGGTTAAACTCATATCACATTTCTGAACTGGTAATAAAAATTGATGGGCTGGTGGCAACTGTTGAACACCTGGTCCTCGTTGTGGTGGCATTCCAGGTTGCATCTGAGGTTGTTGAGGCTGTTGACCACCGAGAAATTTACCAATTCCAAGCATATCTTGAACTTGCTTCGCATTCAGATCTTTTGTGCCTCTAAAAACGTAACTTTTGGAACAACCTTCACAACACAATTCATGAACTTGGACCATTTTTCCAAACGTTATTAAACCAATCAAAGCGTTTGGTGGCAGAAGACTCAGTGACATTTGAAGAGATTCCTATAAAAACATTTAAATTAAACATCCATATTTTTCATATTTAATAAGTTATTTTAACCTTCAAAGCACCTAATTCTTCATCATCCAGACACGTATCGACCACATATAGAAAAATTGGAGGAAGCATTTGCGCTTTCTAAATAAACAATAACCAAGTAACATTAAGAAGTAAAGTACCAAATAAATTCAATACAGTACCATAATCGTGTATTCAATAGTTGAGAACTGATGAATAAGTTCTGCCGGTTGATGCTGTTCAGAAATGGCAGCATATTGTGGAGGAAACTAAAAACGCCAAAGAAAATATTTTAATATTTTAAACTTAACAAATTAAGTAAATGACATTACCGGATTTCGTTGAAAGCAGAAGTTGCAAACCCATAACTTGGCTCTATAATCAACTTGGCTAATTTATAAATTAAAATTAATTTACAAAATCTAATATAGTACAGATTAATTAATAAATCTGTGCATACCAAAACGGGTTCAAAATGGCTCTGCAAGTATTTCTTGTACATAATACAGCGTCATATTGGATTGGTGGCAAATCCGACCTTTCTTTCAATGGTGTGAAAAGACAACCAACTGGAACTACTAAACGTGTAGCTTCCAGTCGGCTAGAAGGCCAAACATTCCAGCTACATCTTACTCCATCTCGAACCTCATTGTCATGAATAAAATCTTGATAGGTCGTCATTATAAGTCTGGTCTGGATTCTCAGGAAGAAAGTGACAACGTAGTCGCACAAACACCCTACAAATAAGCAAATAACTAATGTTAAAATAGTCAATTTCACTATACCAATTAAAACAAACAATCATTTATTGCAACATCATGCTCGTTTTTCAAATTTATTAATATTACTATTTTAGTTATAAATAAAACTTCACAATATTACCAGAAAAATGAGAACCGCCACGTCTTGCGGTAACTGTTGGATGAAGCAGACGACGTAGAGAAGAGCTTCGTACAGAAAAATTCACCGACAACAATTTACCAAGAACAATTCACCGTCAAACAATTTACTGTCATAACATTTCATCATCAAAAAAAAAAATTAATTATGGTGTTAATTTATTAATTTTTTCTTGTTAGGTTAAGGACCAAGTACTACAAAGTTACTAACTAACTTGTTAGGCGGTAAATTGATTATAGACTATAGGTTTAGTTATAGCAACTTGTAATAATACGGTAAATTGTTGACGGTATATTTTTCCCAGTTGGCGAAACATTTTCCATAAATCTAGTACAAGACCTGCTAGCCTATTGGACGAATTTAAAAATATGCCGCGCATGATCTAAAAGGGAGAATATATATTTAAATGTGCAATAAAATTAAAAGTTTTATTTCAAAAAGTACATTTTAATTGTAAAACAGCTAAGTTGCTGTTCAAATACATGAAATTAATTTTATTTGATTACTATCAGTGGATTTCACTCGTTAAAATATGTGCGTGTAGTTCGTCCTGAGGCGAAATGACTAGTTTTTTATCTAATTTTTGACTCATGCGAGTTTATTACTCTTTATTTCTTTGTATTCTGATCATTTATATGCGTGCTAATTGATTTAGCTATCATCCCCATTGATTTCATTGGGCACCCCTTTACTTTTATTTAAAAAGTTTTGTTAACTAGTAGTGTAAAAAGGTCTTACATTCTCACCAAGTTAAGAACAAGTTTTAACTTTAACGTAAACTAAACATAATAATTTTTTAAAACTGTATCTCTCAAATTAATCTTCTCCGACTTTTTTATGTAAAAGAAAACAACATGGAACCCATTTCTCTAAAAGCGGAAATAAACCCCAACCAACTGCATTAAAACTGATAAGATTTAATTCCACTTCGTTATTGGCATAAAGTGTTCTTATTTTAGATATCACCCGGAATAGTTTTGTATAAAGTATTACCGGTACCTCATCGAATGACATAAGTGGGGGTAATATGCGCCTTAACATAATACTGTATCTTCTAGTTTTAATTATTTTAGTCCAGTGATGTCCTGTATATAATGTACATTATTTTATTACCGGAGATCAAAACTTTTACCTTTGCCAATAATCTTCTAGTGACCTTTTACATTGTAATAGGCCATTGTCAACCATTAGAACCGTATTTTAATTTAATTAGACTTGTTTAAACCAAATAATTAAAAATCTTGAATTGGTAAATTGTTGTTTTTGCGACTTAAATGTCACAGTAAAAGAGTCTCTGCTGTTTTTTTCTTACACTTAAGTCTTTATTTCCGTATAAAATAAAGACTACATTAGTTATCACAATTTAAAATTATTATCATGTCACATTGTAAAAAGCACCGAACTTTCATTATCTTCAAAATTCTAAGCCTATGTTACGGTTTCAAATAAATTTATAATTATAAATACACGTGATAAAGCCAGTGATATACCTTTCAATCGGTTATTTCTTATTTAATCATTGCAAAATGTAAACTCAGTGAATTTTTAAGGACACTACGACTTCAAAAACTTGGCCATTTTGGAATTGATATTGTACAAATGAAACAAAACAGAAAAAAGAAACACATAAAAAAATTTTAAAAAATTAACAACAAAATTACATTAAAATTGCACAACATGGCAAACGAAAATTGTACATGTCTGTTAAAAATGTTTCAGAATAAATCAACTAAAAGCTATTTACACAACATCTAAACACCATTAAATAAATATAAGTTTATAATCCTCAAAATGAACACACAAAAAAATAACCAATCTAATCATCTACACAATACTTGTATATAATGTAGATATACCAATAAGAGCAGCTTATTTTTCATTTATACACTCTTGATGGAATTTGATTTTGACAAAAAAATATCCTTTTTCAAATCACTGCAATCACATACAGTAGTCGCAATAAACGCCTGAAGATTTAATGTTTTATCAAAAAAATCAGCCAGGAAATCAAAGAAATGAGAAGTGGTCTGAATCCTATTTAAAAATTGTCAGTGATATAGGGCTTAATTATAAAAAATTTTCATACGTTCTTAATATATTTAGTTGTACAAATGTATCCACTTTCATAATAATAATTAATGTAAGAGCTCTCTCAGTATGAGACATACACAAATAAATATTACCGTACGAGTCCAATCACAAGCTTATCCCAAATAAAACATAGTGGCAATTTCATACGCCTTATATCTGATTTTGATAACTATTATGGCACCTGTACCATCTACAGTCTTCTTTGCTAGTACAATTCTTAAGTCCAATCACATACAGTATTTTTAAAAGGACTTCTTTAAATCTCTGCAGTTTACCAATAAATAAGAGCTCTAAATTGAGACTATACCCGTCATTATTACAAATAGACACTAACTGAAACTTGACCATAGATGTTATCAAAAATTTGTAAATCCCTTCCTTTTTCTAATTACCATTACGTTTCAGAGTCAGAATAAAATCTCAAATACGATTATCCAAAATATTTGGGAAAAATGCTAAACTAATGCGTCCCATAATTAAAGATTTCAGTATCAACCAAATTCGTTATCTTTAACATTGTCTACTTGTGGTAATTAACTTTCATAACTAGAAGATTCGTGGTACCGTTCCTGCTCTCCAGCAAGCCGCTTGCCAGATGGACTTGGACTAGGGGGTGAACTCAAGTTAGAACTGTTGTTCGAAGCTATTGAATGTCGTGGACTCTCCAACCCACTCAGACCCTATAAATAAAACAGTTATAACGTTAAAAGTTAATGCTCTACAAGATAAATTATTTTCAACCTTAGCATGCTAGATTTAAAAGCCACAGATTTCAAAATTCAAGAACAAATTGAAGTACGAAATTGAACAAACGAAAAGAAGTCAGTGGAATAACTAAATATATCAAACTATAGTAAAGCATCTAAAATTTTGTTTTGTTTTGTCCTTTTTATGAAGCTGTTTACAGGTAGAATTTAATCCAATTTTCCAAAAGCATGCTATAAATCGTCCAATAATATAAAAGCGTTAGCAATATTAATACTTCTGTCTGTTAAAACTAAGTTTTGTATAGCATAAAGTTCTATAATTCATATCAACATTAAAATTTTAATTCATTTCAAAAAAAAATTGTCATTATTTAAACGTTACAGTCATCGAATTGTGGAGCTGTATTAACGGCGCACTAACATTTTAAAAATTACATTATTGCCAAACCGTGTAGAATTAATTTGATGACGTGGTATGTATTGCCAATATATAATATTAAAAGCGTTGCAAAATAAAAAATACATGGTTGCAAAATATTATGCATCAAAACATATAATACACATGCAAACAAAATTTTTATGCCTGTTCTGTAATAAACACGAAATTTTTCAGTTACCGTATTTATATTTAAAATATTCTTAAAAATAATAAAAACGTAAATGCATATTATACTAAAGTATACATGCAAAATAAAATTTGCGTTTAGCAACGTCTAACAATTTTTAGACACCATATGCAAACTTATTTAAAAAAAAAAATTACAAAACATACACTAAACTCGTTGTCATTTTTACCTATAGAAATCATATATTGGTTTCAATTGACCATGAAACCGAATGATTGTTATCGCCACTTTGTGAACGAAGGCTGCGGTTGCCGTCATTGTTGTCATCAAGAAGGGGAGAATGGCGAAAGGAAGAGGTATCATCAGACTCATCGTGACTGACCTGTAACAGTCGGGTATTTAGATGATAGCAGGGATAACAGAAAATAATAAGCAATCTGCCATCACACAGTGCCCGTTAAAAATAAAATAAATAACATTCCCAATGCTTTTAGAAAAGTATGGCAAATAATGAGGCAATAAAGCAGTCGCAAAATAAGTTTTAAGTGATAGAAAATTATTTAAAAGTACAAAAAGCAATAATGATCTATTCATGCAAATAAATACGCGCAATAAAAAATAAGCTGTCAGTTTTCAATCATCATCGATTTCTTTTAAAATTTGCGACCTTAATTTAACTGATGTTGAAATCATTTACTGGTAATTAATGTTATGTGTTAATCTCTCACCTTTTAAAGATATAAACAAACAACAGAACTTTACCTCATGTCCGGGTGCGTGAATGATTCCCATTGCCAGCAAACTGGATGTTAAAAGTGAATGATCTTGAGACGAAGAACTTTCGGGAGAAGCTGATGGCAACGACGCCTGTGACTGTTGTTGCTGGCTTCGACTAGGACTTACTGATGCAGTCTGTCTGTGACCCCCAGCTCCTAAAATCAATATCGAAAATATAACCATCATTTTTAAATTAACTATACGGTAAATAAATTACAGCTCAGTTCTACTGACCATTTTGAGAATGCCCTCCCCCAGACTGGCGATGAAAGTCAGTGCTATCTTTCGTTTGGCTCGGAGGCAGTGGTGCTTTGGAACGTACCAGTTTGCCTGGTGGGAAAACTGGTTTGGCTCCAGGTCTCAATGCTCGACCATCCTGACTCGTTGATGATATTGTCTAATAAAATTAAATTAATAACTGAAATTTTGATAATTTTATAAAAAATGTCGCACTGTAGGAAGATCCATTAAACGTTGTATATGAATACCATCGCCTGGTCCCATATGAGAGATGTGATTGAAGTTACTAGGTGCAGATATAAGTTTTGAACGCCGGTCCGCTCTATAATAAAAAAAAAATTAATAATTTAAAAAAACATACATAAATCAAACGTTGAGCCTACGCTCGGGAAGACTTATCCCCCTCTCTTATTGAAAATCGACGTCGACTACGGGTCACTACTGGTCGGGTTCCTCGTTTGCCAGTCTGTCCATGACTATCCGGTATAGAAATAAGGTCACTATCTACAAATTAAATAAAAAACCTTGCAATGTTACTTTTTAATCACTACGTTTATGTACTTTAATAGTTGACTTACCAAGGCGAATATTTTTTAGATAAACTACGTGAGGCAATTCACCGATATGTGTAATATTTAAATCTCCTCCACGACTTAAAGGTTTTGCCTTTAAAAAATTTAATAAATCTGATAGATTATCAAGTAAATAACGTTGAATTACAATATACCTTTTTCAAATTAATGGTTTGTACCCAATCTCCACTCATGCATTCAAAGACATCAACATGAGTTTCCCCGTATACCAGCAAATAACCATGCAAAAATGCTGACAAAAATATAACTTAATAAATTTGAATTCACAAATAACAATATCATTAAGTTACCTATATGTAGCGGTTGCGCTGGAAACATGACTTCTCTATCACGTGATTTTCTACCCTGAGCATCAACATACACGGCAAGTGCTATTCAAATTTTTTTTATTATATATTGACTCTTAAAGGTAAAATTGACGTTAAACTTACAGTTAAACACAAGCAAATATTCATTTTTCGTCAGCTCATACGTTCCTAATGCATCCATCGGGCTAGCCATTAGAAATGACAGTGTAGCATCTTCTGTATTTACTAACACTAAAAAAACATTATTTTAACCAATTTTATAATGACAACAAGTACCGCATAAAGTTTCGAAATTTACCTTGAGGTTGGAGTTCACCAACTACATTATAAATAACAAATCCAGACTGATAGCCTATACAGAACCTAGCATCGCTCATTGTGTCTAGTGATTGAGGAGGCGTAGACAGCAATATCTCGCGTATTCGTTGATGTCTTGCTTTCGTTCGATTAATTTCGTAAACAATGACATGCCGTTTTAAGCCAGCACAGAAGTAAAATATTGGTTGGGGACCAGTGCGTATTATTCCTGCGCAGAAAATGTAGCACCCTTTCGTTTCAGTTATTTTCACCCACTCAACGTCTTGGCCATCCAAGGCTCCAACAGGAATCAGTCGTAAATGACGTTGCTTGCCTATATTTCATTACAAAAATAACTTGATTACTTCACCCGAATGATTTACTTCATTCGTACTTACCAACAATAGCAACTAACAATTGCTCTTCCGGTATAAACGAAACTTGAAAAATTTTCTTGGCATCGCCAATTCGAGCAATTTCTGTTTAAAGCCGATCTTTAAATATTTTACAACAAACTGATCAACACAAAGTTACCATTAGTATCAAGATCTACACAAAATAGTCCTTCATCCGCGCCAATTACAATTCGCTCTTGATCTAGTTTGAAATTCAAAATTAGTTTAAAAACAAAATGACAAAATATTAACAATTAGATTACCTATTACAGCAGCAGATAACACGTTCTTTACCACTGGAACCGTATTATCGACTACTTCTTTTGCACGATACACCTGTGAAAAAAAACGTCATTAAAAATAGAATTCAATTAACAATGTGGCTTAAATACCATTCTGTCAGGCAATCGGCTCTTTTTAAGAATACGATGAAGTTCATTCAAAGCTACGACCCATTTCGTTTTTTCGTTTTCGTTCTCGGCCAGCATTAGAGTCTGGTTTTGTATTAATGGTGGATTTAATAATGAAGTCACTACCTGCACAAAGAAAATTACATTATTATTAATTGAAACTTTTATTAAGATATTTCATTTAACGTACTCTAAAAATGCATGGAACATCTTTCTTATTGGCATGTATGACGTCGGATTCTAAAACAGAACTGACAGCAAATCCTTCATCCCTATATGCAACACCCAATTAAAAATTACATTTAACTATATAACGTTATTAGGTTACCTCATATCAAGAATTTGAGACACACATAACGTTGGTTGAGCGTTACGATCTGGTGCTAGTTCATACAAGAATAACTTAAAGTCGCAAACAACAACAAACTGACGAGACCATCCCTTCTTTACACCGCCAGGTTTTGGAACTCGAACATATCCTTCATATGCAGTACCAATTCCTCTAGTTGGATCGATTCCCAAAGGTCTTTTTGCTAAATTTATACTTGCATTACCAACATTTCTAGTACATAACAAATTTTGAAAATAATTACTTTGATCGGGAGGAACAGGACAAACAGCTGGAACTTTGTCACGACATGAAGTATGGCAGGCAAATCCGCAAACTAAATTTAGTTTAAATTAAATAACGGCATGATACTTAGTAATGGCAAGTTCTTACCTTCACATACAGTTCCTTGGCGAATTAGTCCAACCATTAAAGAAGTGCAATGACTACATTTTGTTGGAACAGGAAAAGTGCGAACCAAAAACTGATGAGCCTTGGTCTACAGAAAATACAAAAAGTTATAAAAACACAATGCTATAAATGATAAACAGCCGTACCTTCGGAGATGACATGTATGGTATTAGTGGCTTCGAATCTACGATAGGGGAGGCAATCGGAGATCCAAGACTGTTCGAACCTAAGTTATCCTACAAATAAAATGATAAGAGAAGTGCTAAAATTAATATATTATTTTTTAACTTACCATACTGTGGTTAGAAGTATTTGATTTACTACTAGCTAGAGAAGGTGCACGATTATCTTCAATATCAGCTTCGTCAGCCCCTTCTTCAGAACCACTGTTACTGTGAGTTCGGAACGGCGAGTCTTTCAGGAATTGATCTAAGAAGGACATTTGAGATGACGGACGATCTAAGACTACAGGACATAAAGAAAACAAAAAGAAGCAACGAGCATTGTAGAAATTAATGCTGCTTTTCTCAAAAAATTTCAATTAAATTTCAACAATTTTGAAAAACAAGTCAAATTTGTTAAAAAAAAAATCTAAAAGTTAGTTCCAATTAGTTGAATCATGCATTTAAACCCAAAATACAATTAAAATGCCTGAAACAAAACCCCTTCATGATCACACAAAACCAAAATAAGTTTTAACAGCAGCATATTATCTACAACTTGCTTCAAACAGAATAAAAGCTCCTGCTGCTGCTCAAACAGTCAAAACGCATACATTCACATTATCTAAGTAATTTGAAACCTGCCAGAAATTAGTAATGTAATAATTTACAATAAACCACAATTCTCATATAAAAATACCGGTATCTCCCTGTTTTTAGAAAGTACAGTATAAAGTAGTTAGCAGAAGTTAATGTTTGAAAGCATGTCACATAACAAAACTTAAATGTTTAGTATTTTTAAAATGATTACAATGTAGAAAGAATACCGTTTAACCACAATTTTAAATACATTTAACTCATTTTCACTAACTGAAAAATATAAAATGAATTGCTTTGGTATTCTCCCTCAGTTATCAATCTATAACTCTAGCAAAATCGTTAATCTGTCTAAACATATTCTAAATCACTCGTTAGCAAAAACAAGTACAATAGTTAGGATGCATTGTTATCCTTTTAAACTGATGCCCAAATATTTTGGTATATTTTTGTGGCACATTACCAGAAATAGTGGGCAGTAAAACCATCGGTAAAAATCCATAATGGAAGAGAAGGTGAAAAAGAAAGAGCAGTAGTCATAAATAGATTTTCACAACAGCTATTAAGATGGCCCATAGGCAGCTTGTGAGACCAAGAAACAGAGGCATTTTGTCTAGTTATAAAAACAAATGATACGAGAGTTGTCAGTGTGTTCCTAAATTACACAACATTTGAATTAAATAAACAGATGCTAATGACAGACCAATCTTTCAACACCTGCAATTCAACGTTAGCTTCATTCTAAATCAACATCATACTTCTTATTTAATCGTTGATTAAATGTTTTAAAACAAATTCTTTTAAATATATATATATTATTCAGAACAAATTAGTTCTCATCTGCATGTTAGATTAATAAATTGTTCAACACGCGAGTTAACTTCCATTAATTCCTTGTTTTATCAAAATGCATTGACATGCAAAAATCGATTGAAAATATGTACGTTTTTAAATTTCTATATACTGTATTGACAACTCCCAACAAAATTTGAATAGTTTTTATATTAAGTAATGAGTCAACAAAAGCACAAGGTAAAAAGAATAAACTGTGAATAAAAAGTAACTAGTAAGTTAAAAAAAAAAAAGATATTAAGGAGAATGATTGCATGCCCATTAAACTGCTTTTGTACCACACCACAAAACTAGAATTTATACAACTAACTATAAATGTTTATCTTAACGATTTGTAACCAGGTAGTTCAACTTCGTACCCGAAGTATGTCCACCATAAATGCCCTTTCTACTTTCATGTACCAAAGAAACCTGTCCCTTTATATTAAAAACTTAACCTGCTACAGACAGTAGTCGATATGTACACTGTGTTTGTGTAACTGCAAATAGCTATCATCAAAAGCAATAAGCTTCATATTTTCCAGCAGCTGGCTTTTTTTTATTTGGGTACTTACATCCTTCTCCTAATTCCAACTTCCGTTGTAAATCTCGAATTTGAGTTTCTTTCCGAAGATTCTCTCTGGCAAACGATTCGCTCTTTTGTTTAATATCTCGCAACTCTCTTAATAAAAAAAATTAATGCCAAGTTAACTACCTTAAAGTGCATTAAAATGATAAAATTGTTATACTTTTGACACGCAATCAGATCCGATCGTGCTTTACTCAGTTCTTCACTTATAGCTTGTTTTGCTTGAATTTCCGATTGTAAACTAGACTGGAGCGTTAAAATTTCCATTTTATCAAGCTTTTGAGAGCGTCTATTACGCCAGTTCTTTTCTGTATTGGTGGTAGTTGGGACTAGACCAGACAATTTCAAATTTTCTAATTCCTCAGTCATCTTAGTCGCTAACGCTTGAAGATAACCCCGTGCGTCTTTTTCGTCACTTACCCTGTAAATAACAACCACAATAATTTAATGTAAAAATGACAACGTAAAGATTTGAAATAGTGAAGTACCATTGTATAATTTCACTTATTTGAGCTTCCCACTGAGCTACCGATTCTTTCTTTTCTCTAATATCTAAGAGATCATCATCCATTTGTCTCTTCTCTGCTTGCATCCGCGTTATTGTTTCAATCACTTTACTAAGTTCACCAGATAGTTTGGCATTTTCGTCTCCAAGAATTGATTTCTCCATTTCATGAATGCGTTTCATTTCAGATATATTTTCTTGCTGCTCAACAAGGCTTTCTTGCTGAATTTGTTCGAATCTGTCCTTCCATTGAATAACCTATTTAAATTATATAAAAAGGTTATAACAAATATTAACACAAGTTCGGTATAAGATCTAGTGTAGTATATAAAGTATAGCTTGCCTCTTTTTGTAATTCTTCGTTTCGTATAGACAAATCACGTATTTGTTCCTGTAAATTTGATACTTCAAGTTTACAACGACTTTGCAGCTCTTGTAATTCCTCTCTATATCTTACTTCAAGTTTTTCGTTATCTAATTTGATCCTTTTACAAATAAGATAGGGATTAGGATCAAAAATAGTTGATGAATAATCCTTAAAACTAACCTGTTTAATTCTTGAGAAGTTTCATCAACGGCCGAAGCGAGATTTTGCCCAGTTTTACTACGTTGCAGCGAAGCAACCTCCTCGTCTAACTGTTTAGCATGACCTTCACTCCTTTCTCTAAGTTTACGCTCTTTTTCAGCTTCAACCTGAGCTTGTTCCAATCGCACTTCCAACTGTAGTAAGCATATTGTACTCCTAATTAACATTGTAAATTGATAATAATTTACCTCGATTCTTAATTTTTCAGCTTTTCGTAGATCTTGGCGTAAATTATCGATTTTTAGCATAGCATTTTCCAACTCTTCTTCCTTATCACGCACCTGACGAGAAAGCTTCTGTTTCTGGGATCGCAACTCAGATAATCTAAAATGAGATAAGATTTTAAAAATAAAATAAACACCCCAAAAAAAAACTCATAATAGTGCAGTAAAACTTACTTATCGCTAACTTGAGTGTATTCTGCCATTGCTAATTTGCGTTGACCGAGGGCATCTTTCAATTCTTTTGATTGAAACTTCAGTTTTTCATGAAGTTCTACCAATTCCTGTTAAACAATACAATTAACAAGCTTGTCACGAAAATGCAAATCATTATACTTGGTTCGATACCTTATGCATCTCTTCTTTTTCTTGTTTCATTACTTTATACGATTTTTCCATTTCTTTTAGTTTCTGACCTTTGTCAACGTTATCTTGTTCTACATTTTTTAGAGATAAAACCATTTCTTTGGATTCTTTTTCTTTTCTACTCAACTGAATTTCGGTTTCTAGATAAATTTAATTGAAAGTCAACAATGCATATTTTGATATCGATATATTTTCAAAGTTACCAGTATTAAGTTTAACTAATGAGCTAATCTCATCTTGCAACCTCCTTAATTCCGGATCAGAGCTTGAGGGAGGTTCATTCTGGCCCTGAACTCCATGAACTTGTAGTTGAAGCGTTCTTGTAGAGTCTGAAGTTCATAGTTCAAACTTAAAATATAGGATAACTGCTAATAAACATTAAAAATATACGCAACCTGCTAGTTTCCTAGTCATTTCTTTATTTTCTTGTTCCAGCTTTTCAATTCGCCTTTCGTAGGTATAAATAGATTGTTTTGATAAATGACCAGCATTATCCATTAACAAATCCACCGAAGTCAAACAGCCTTTATCAGATATTTTGCTAATAAAAAAATTGAATAAGTAAAGTCCTTGCATAGTTTTAAAATGTATTGTAATAAGTATACCTTCCTTGAGTAAACGTAAAACCAATAAATGGTAAATGAAGACCTGTAAAAATAGGATTTAATGTTGGAGGCACAGCATCCTAAAAATTATATCATTTCAAATTACAATGAGTAAAAGACAAATTAAATGATAAAACTAATATCTAACCGATGTTCTAATATCCGTTTCATCAACATCGAAATTCGAGGTATCTGTTGGACTATTGACTTCAGGGATATAAGGTGCGGGACTGTCTCTAACATTATCCCAGTCAATGTCTTTAAACCATGGATGAGATTTAAAATCTTGTAAACCATTCTGTCCCAGACGATAATCGGAAGAGCAAATCAACCTTCTTAACAAATCTTTAGCTTCTTCAGATACTTCGTAATCCACATCGTTTGGGAAATCAAAGCAGTTCTACAATTCAGTAATTGGAATGACATTTACTGTATAAAATTACACTACTTAGTAAACCATTTAACTCACTTTATGATTCATAATTTTTCCATAAGTTTCAACCAGTGATTCAGCATAAAACGGCGTTTCTCCAAATAGCATTTCATACATACAAACTCCTAAACTCCACCAATCGCACTCAGGACCATACCTTCCCTTACCATCTTCCATTGCCTAATTCGAATAGAATTGAGTATTAAAAAAGTATAACAATACCGCAAATAAACAAAATTACTCTTAAAATTTCTGGAGAAATGTAATCAGGTGTTCCAACAGCAACGTTTGATTGAACCTAAAAGTTCACGACAAATTAAATTCCTGCATAAGTATAAATATGAAATCAAATTTACCGTTCCGTCGTCAAATAATCGTAAACATGAACCAAAATCGGCCAGTCGTATGTGGCCATTAGCGTCTAAAAGCACGTTATCTGGTTTGATGTCACGGTGAACGTACCTCAAACAATGTATCGAATTTACAGCTAAAACCATTTCAGCAATATAAAATTTAGCCATATCTTCAGGTAAACGGTCTTCAAATTTGCTAAGAAGAGTAAGTAAATCTCCTCCACAATAGTAATCCATAACCAAATACTACAATGGAAACATTTGTAATCAAAAGTTATGACTTAATAGTAACCAAAATTACCAAATTATTTTCATCCTGAAATGCATAATGCAGATTGGTAATCCACCTTCGATCACCGTAAACCAATACATCCCTTTCTTCTTGAAAACATGCGGTCTGCAAATAAAAATTGAAATCATATTTTCAAGTAAAATGTAAGACATTAATGAATAATGTTTACTAATAAAGACAATAGTATCAAAATGATGAACCTAACAATTAAATAAATTCTAAAAAACATGCAATAATTCAGACTTAAAGATTAAGATCACTCGATAGTAATTTTAAAAAATAATTTATCGTGATGGCATTTGAATAACTTTCGAAAAGTAATAAAATGTATTGCTACTGGAATGGATATCGAGCAATTGGAACTTTTTTCCACTTTATAATATTAAGTGAAACAAGTTATCGCTGTCATCTAAAGAATTTTAAAACCCACAATTTTTGCGGCTTAACTACATTATAATAAAAAATAATGGGTGGTGATACCAGAGACGTTCTTATGTTTAATTTATATATAAAAATCATTATAATATAAAATACCAATTGACACTTCTATGTCAATTTAAGTTTTCAAGTGTAAAATAAAAACTATCAAGCACTCGCTATCAATTTATACCAGTAATTCAGTAGTTGGAATACCGTACGATAGTATAAATAAAATGTAAATAAGAAAGCGAACAGGCATAAAATATTGGCCATTAAGCTCAAGTCAATTATATTTCAAAAGAAATTCATGTGCAATGTTTATAAATTTCATATTCGGCATATCCTCTCACTGTTTATCATCTTGTGGCATATTAACATTTGTTTCTATTTCTAAACCTTATGGAATGCACTTGCTGCAATGGTATGTCAACGAAAAGTAGCAGCAACAGCAAAATATCAGCTGGCACATTTCCAGCGACATAAACAGCAAACAACTCGATTAGCACTATAGAAAATAAATATATATTTCTCTGTATAATTACACGAGGTTATAAAGATACTTAAGCCAAAATGTTAGTGTAAACAATTAAGCAGTATAAACATACCGCAATTTTTTCTGATAATATAATTTTAAAACCGCTAATTGAACTATTATTTTATTAAACCATATATTAATGTTAAACCAAGCCAAAGCAGTGATGATATATTCAAACTCGCTACTTCAAAATGATTTAATAACATGACATTAGAGTATATAGCAGAGATAACTTTATGTCCTCCATTTATTTGTCTGTAAATCGTCGTGATTAATTTATTAAAAAAATAAATTCATGGCCCACAAAAGATTAAACTTGCAATATTATTAGTTGATGTGTTAGGATGCTGTAACTAAAATAACTCCATTCATGATAATAATTATCGCACCAGTTCTCAAATAACTGCGTTACTTTCTTTCATACAACAGTTGTGGCGGTGACCATAGTAACCAAATCGTTTTATAAGAAAACGGATTAAATAAGTGATGATAAAAGCTTAAACAAAAATGCTTCTGTTGCCACAAAGTATTCAATATCCTAATATTATTCAATGAGTATAATAACGTCACGTTCCAACAAAGTAAATAATGTTGAAATTTGAAATCCCTGTAGTAACTTCTCATGTTATTTATTCGCAGTAACTCCCTCACTGCATCCCTTCCCCCACTTTTCTTCACTATCCATACTACAATGAAGTTTGATCTACAAAGATTAAAAATTTCTTGGAAGCAAGATTTGTAGCCATAGCTGCACTACCAATGAGCTTAGAAGTTTTAATGTGGTTGGTCCCTGCCTTAGGTAAACAATACATTCTTTTTTACGCATCTAAAAAGTTATCGTCAAAACAAACGTCATTTTCTGTAAGAGGTACAACTTTCAGAAATATTTTAGCCGTGCCTAATAAATAAAGGAGCGGTCCTTGATGAAAACAACATCTCAGTAATGTCTTTAAACTGAAACCTTGTAAACCTTAGAATTAAAAAAATAAATAAAAACAACTTACATCAGCTCTTTTTAACATTTCCCATTTATTGAGAATTTTCAAAGCGTAAACTTTTTCTGTACATTTCATCTTCACTACACAGACCTAAATATGTCAAAAATAAACGGGATCAATTTGACACTCACTCATTTACAAACAAGCAAAACAACTGCAGTATGATAATATTTACCTCGCCAAACGCTCCTCTTCCTATGACTTTGAGTATTTCGAAATCATCTCTTGTCAATCGTAGACTTTTCACTTTTGCCACAACGGGTCTCACTATAAAACAGTAATAATTTCATGAATAAAGTTTAAATCTTTGTATTTTAAACAATTTGCTATATTATTATTATATATTGAAGCAGATATAATTTTTTTTGTTGATGAAATAACCTTCACGACATTCAGAATTTAAAACTTTCCCTAGTGACTAATTCATACTATAGAAAAACTTAAACTTTAATTACATTTAAAAAAAATAATTAAATAAATATAATGTAAAGGATAATGCATGATTAAAAATCTTATTTCAGCAAATAATCGTAAGAATATTTTTATCATCAGCAATTCAATATTTACTCAATTACAGTATCAACAAAAAGTTTAGCAACACAGAAATTAAGAAAAACCTATTTGTGACGGTTTTTAAATGCTCGACAAAATTAAAATATGATGTACAAATTATGTAAACTTAATTAAAACAAGTAAAAGATACAGTGCATGTATTTTTACTTTCAACTTTAAAAGAAACAGCTTCAAAAGAGATCTGATTTGAATCACATTATTCATTCCTACGATGTTTGCCCATCTCCAGCCAACAGAATAAAGCATTTTGCGTTTAATGACATTCAGGATTTTTACCGTTGCATAAACCTAGGATTCACATGGATTTCCATGGTTATCAATAGAATGGAAATACAGTACTGTAGTTCCCTTTTCCCTTCGTTAGAACTACTGTAAGCGCCGACAGTCGAAGTACTGTATGTGGCTTTTCTAAAACCGTCTAACACTTATGACCATAGCAACAACTATCAATATATTTTTATTGAGAGTCTACTAGACCTGGTTACTGTGATTTGAAACTTATTTTTCTGAATATACAGTAACTTTAACCTTATTTGAACAACATAGTACTCGTCAGGATGTGGTTGTTCGCTATTTATAATTGTAAAGTAAGTAATGCACTTCATAAGCTGATTGTTCTTCACTACAACATTTATCTACTCTTATCAATTCCGGAAGAAAACCCCCGTTAGGTTAAACACGAACGGACACATTGTTCATATTAAGAATATCGGATTCATTACAAAGCATTGATAAACTTTTCAATTTACGTAATCACAGGCCTATGTCGATTACAACCAATTATATTTAAGTTAATGTAAATGAGTAAAACAACCCTTTTTTACTACATCAACTATAAATCGTCTCTGTCGTATACTACTGTATATTGGCTGTGGTTATCATTTATAACAACTTTTTTATATTGTTCGGTCAGTATATGGTACGGTTTCATTCATTTTTTATAAACAAGGAAAACTTGCCAATTTAAACAAAATCCAAAAAAGGGGACTGGACATTGCTTTATCAATTTTTTATGCGCTACAGGATATTTCCCTTCCAGAATCCATATGTTAAAGTTACACAGCATCGTATTTAAAGCAACTACTAATCTACTAAGATTAGCAACATTTTTATACGATTTGAAACAGTATTAAATTTTCTTTACATAATAAATCACGAGCAATATATAAAGATATAAAAAAGGTAGTGTTATCCTCTTCATTTAGTTTTTCGAAGCTCAGCCAGCTAAACTCACTGCATGCTAATGAAGTTCTGTAAGTGAAAAATGCAGTCTATTTTTAGTCAACACGACATTTCTCACATGGTAATAATATGTAGAATTTTGTTCATTCTCGTTAAACAACACAAATTGTTTTGTTATTGCGTCAAAGTCGATCCATCTCATTGTTATACTGTAGCTTGAGTTATATTTATTAAAGTTCAGTGTGTGTGGAGTGCTGTATTTCTTAAATAACATACCGAATTTCATGTCAAAACACTACTCACAGTGGACTAGAGTACAGTATAATACAGTTCTTGCAAGCTATTAACAATTCTGCTGAAACGCGTAAAAACCACAAACTATCCTTCTAAAATCTAAATGCAATGTATTGAGGTTAAGCAAAACAAAATTCACACAATATAAGAAGCAACCTATTTCTATAGTCATAAACGTGACGGTGAATAAATCGATGAGGGTGAAAATGAAAATTTACGATTATTTTCACACATTTGACCAATACTTTCATTAATAATTAAATTTATTTCAGCGTTTACGACAGAGAAGACTTGAGTGTACTATCCAGTGAATAATCAAATTCAAACATTTAAATAATGCCAAAATGACTTGTTTAAACTTTATACAGGTAATGACTGATTTTGGTTTTCAGAACATCTGACATTAAGCAAGTAAAAATTCAGCAATTTGAATAGTTTAACAAATACCATATGAAACACCATAAATTACTGTTCTATTAACGTTCAAAATCAGTACAGTATATTGAATTGTAAGTCGCTCGATTCTAGGTCTTGAACAATAAGTATAACATTGAACAGTAAAACAAGTTTAAAATTAAACAATAAATTGAGTGAAAGTACAGTATAATACAATCGATATTGCATATATTTATAAATATTGTAGAGAAATTAATCAGAAATAATATTGTATAATAGCTGGGGTTAAGTATAATATCGAGGGTTAAGAAGTTATGTTTATTTGAGTAGTATTTCGGAATTCTGTTCAAAAGGAAATTTTATAAGCAAATAAACAGACAAACGAAACTAACATGAAACTTAGTGAGAGTCAAACGACAACTTTAAAATAAAAGAACGAGAAAAATCTTATATTATTATCTTTTGTCTGACCAAGACAAAAAGAAATATCACAATTCATGTACTGTACATAGGCTAAAATGAACAGGCTGTTATCTATACTTGAGAAGACATTAACCATGGAATTTAGAACACAAAATTAATCTCTGCTATGAGGATTAGAAAATGGGTGGGAGAGGTGAGCACCAAGAAGATAAAATTAGGCCAGTCAGTTCAATCACAAGTCGCTTTTCTATGAGAGTTTTGCAACAAAATAAATGCGTGTATAACGCAATTACAGGTTAAAAATGTAAGCGACCGACCAATGCAAATAAAATTATTTGTTGTTAAACTCATAAAAATAAACATGATATTAAAAACAGAAAAATGTTTGCATTCAATATACAGTAAATATTTTTTCAGCCATACGATTAGTATTTAAGAAAAATTAAATAGTTTCATATTAAGTATAAAATAGATTTTGCTAAATGCATTAATTTTTTTTTTTGTATTTTTTACTCCTTTAAGTTTGTTGACTGTAAAATTTTTGGCCTACATCATTTCAATGTTTGCGCTTGCTAAAGTTCTGTTACCCGTATTTAAAAAAGGTTAAAGTGGTAAATCTCGAGGTCAGGTTGCCAGCATGTAGCTATAAGTTATGTTATACCGTATACGTGTGCGAGTGTATAAAAATAATGATAAAAGAACAACAAAATAAACGCAAACATAGAAACTTTACTTCAAGAAACGATAATGTGCAGCATAAGAATTTCCTTCTACCAATGTCATTCGGAAAATCATTTATTTGGGAGAAATGAAAAACATTACTTTTCGCAACCTTTAAGAAGTCAACAATAATTAATTTATAATACAGCATTCTTCTATATTTTAGAAGAAATTTTATTTAAAAAAAATTAAATGCACAGTAATTGTTACGATTCTGATTCATAAAAAGTTTTTTTTTTTATAAATTCATACACTCAAATTGTATTTACTAGACCTCCAAAATGTTACTGTAAAGATGAAAAAACAATGATAAAAAGTTATGATAAACATGATCTTTTATCTGACATTTATAATATACAGGAACTAAAATTAAAAGTTTATAGAATAAAAGTTGTCTTCTTCCCCTCAAATACTTTGTACAGCATTTAGATCCAAAGATGACACTCGCTGATTCTATCTAAAGAAATGTTTTAAGTCTGATAGAGACCCCCTCTTAGAGCTCAGCTGTAGGCCAAAATATATATTTCCAGCATCAAAACGTCAACTAAGCATCTTTAAAAAACATCTCCCACATCGTTATCTCAATAGCATCACCGAGTTAATTGAAAAAAAATAGTCATTGTACGACTATTCAATTACATACAAACAAAAAGTGAAATAACTAAATGTAAATTACGGATATCGTACAAGGTCAATAAGCAAATATTATGAATTTTTTACCGTAAGTACTGTAGTTCATGAAAAGGCCAAATATACAAGAACCTCATAAAAAATCATTAAGTAGATTGAAAATGTAAATGGTAATAAAACTATAATCGAAAATATTCAGTATTTTACATGGAATAAATCAAATATTTTCGGTAATACTGTACTGACGTTTTGTCGCTTTTGTGACAAAGTTTATAACTAACGCTTTTTTATGTTTTCAAGACACAATTTTTTAATAAATTTGACATCGAATTAATTAAATGACACTTCACACTGCTTGCACATCACCAACAAAAACTGCAAACAGTGAATAACCCTTTCAGGTGTAAATGTTGTATGGAATGCACTGTATACGAATACGATAAAGTTCATCTTATCCCCGATCCCCCCAATTGACGTCTCTAAACTTTTAAATTTACTCAAATAAAAACAAATAAAATAAATTGTACAAATACTAATAGAAGCCCAGCTCTCAAACATAAAAAAGAAACCTTGAAAAAATTACAGTACGTCTGGAACACACTGCAGTGTACACAGTACACGTGAATTTCATGTAGCGTTACAGAAAGCGTTGCTAATTTAAAAGGCGTGGCCAACCGTTAACTAGTAATGAATTCTCAAACTAATTGAACGCAACAGCAGCTGTTAAATATCTAAACCGTACTGCAAATAAGAAGTTTCTAACTGACACTATCACGTGACATTTCTTCAAACTAAACAGTAAAAAAAAAAGAACCAACTCAACAATAATTATTGCAGTACCGTTTCAGCTGCTACACTTATGAAAACACCTGCCAACATCGATACAATCGAAAATAGGAGATGAAAATATGCGTTAAATATATCCAAGAAAATAAATCCTATAACACTAAACGACAAACTATTATACTGTTTAGCGGTTATTACAGCTGCACCTGAATGAACCATAAACGTCCCATATGGAAAGATGAGTCTAGTAAACGACAACAGTTCCATAAATCAACAACCATCTGCGGTTTTATATTTTTCTGCATATCAATTTTAATAGCTAAAAATATTGATTTCAACATAAACAGAACTGATGTTATAATATAAAACTGTCAAAAAAATTGGAATATTGTGCAATTTACAAAACAAAAAAATTAGTTTTAGATCAGGCTGAGGTTAACGAATCCATCGACTATGATACATAAAAACTTGCCGCAACTGATAATAATTAATAACAGAACATGGTGATGAATGATCATTTATTTTTACCTGCTGTTATATTCAGTAAATCTTTTTTTATATATATTATACAGTATAACGTCTAAATAATTGTGGGCGTTGTGTATAGCGATATGATGTGGGAGAACTACTGTACTAACGATCATTATAACAAAGGAAATGGAAGCTTCCTGTCTATGCCTTCCCAACAATTCATGTTAACTCACTACCGGAAATAAAATTATTAAAGAGCCAGTGTCTTCTACCACTCTGATCGTTGATACTAACGTGTGAACACATCCATTGACGAAAATTTTCAGAGTTAACGAACGCGTAACATATAATAACAAAAGTACGAAAGAATAGCAACTCCACCTATAAGTTATGAAAATATATAACAACAATTTATTTCAAACATTACCGAGAAAATTCGACTCGACAATAATTGGGCGAATTTAACCGTGTCAAATGATATACTACATAAACGAGGAGAACTATGTAAAGTAACTTTAAGTGATCAAAATAGCTTTTGGCAAAGAAGTCCCGAATGTTTCAAATTAGGTGAAAACTGCCGTACATTGCAAACATCTCCTGCAAACTATCATTTCTCGCCAAAATATTTCAAAATAAAATTAACATTGGATGACGCATACTACAGTATTTAATACCTTTGAGTTAAGATGACTCAAAAAATGGTAACCTAGGGTCTCGGTTCTGAGTAATCGAAACACTAATAGCAAAATTTTCAATGTTCAAAATGCACCGACTGGGCTACATAATACATTTATTTAGATCAAAAGAGTGTCAGCTTAAACTAGAACAATTGCAAGCGAAACAATGTACTGAATTTGTAACAAGGAAACGACAAGTGAAATATAGATTTCTTAGTTACAGTTCGCTGATGTCCGTGTATTATACCGAACTTCTAAATTATGATAATGACAACACAACTACTGTATTATATTTAACTGTTTATTGATTTTTCTGATTTAGATTTGAAGCAACAAAAAGTTACGAGTACTGATCTAGAGACAACACTCCATTTAGAAACACCACCGTAAATAATGATTTTGAAAGTTTATAGGAGAATCTAAATAATTTTGTAATATGCTTCAAACCATTAATACATAAATAAAACTTCAATAAATCAACACACCATTACTATAAATCAAGTTACAGAATATGCATCTCACTAAAACCAAAACTTATAGTGTAACTACCGTATATGTAAAATATTTTAAGCTACAGTATCTCTAATCATTTTAAAAACGTTTATTATATTAATAAATAATCATTAATGTTTTAACCGATTTAATAACAATTCGTTAATTTATTACGTACAATATTGTATAGCCTGAGTTTTTATTCAGCGTAATTTCTTTTGTTTTGTAATAAAAGTGATTTGCCTCGTTAATTTCTCCAATCAATTTTGTCCATAAACTATGCAGCAAACAAACACCGTCATTATTTTAAAATTCAGTCTAGCATTTTGCGTTGTTAAACAAATCAGCTTTACATATACGTAATGAATCACACAATGAGCCATTCGATCGACCATGAAATTTTTAACTTTTTCCCCTCAACGATGATGATAATGTGTTTACGTGCACCGGCATTCATTATACAAAGTGATACAAACGAAGGAACAGAGCAATGATACATACGGTACGAGTATTGTGATGTATTAAAAAACCTCTTTCTCTGACTCATTTAACATCTTAAAATCACGTTTTGTGATTGATTGTATTTCTTCGTACATTTCATAACAGACAACCTTTACTAAAATCAGAAACGATAATTAAAGTATCAACTTAAAATCTGAATGCCGAAATCATTTCTGAAATATTAAATAGCAAGAACTAGCAACTACTTATGCAATTACAATAAAGTACGTGTATTGTCGTTATTATGAAAAAGTCAACTATAAACTTAAAAAAAAGAACCATGATGAATTTTTTCAACGAATGTTACAAAACCGATTGTGATCCATTTATAGCAAATTCAAACTAAAATTTTCCAAACTACAACGTGGCAACAGGCAACCTATGTTTTACCAGGTTGTCCATAACATACACATGTACTTTGTAAGATTCCATGACATATTTTCTGTTAAGTTGTGTATCATTATATCATAACAGAAAAACGAGTTCTCTAAAGGTAAGAGAATGGAATACCATAAACATCACTTGAAGTCATGCTTAAATCAGTCTTCCATATACTTGGGATTGTGATTTAAAATTAGTAAAAACTCAGCTTCCTAGCCTAATTTCAAGTGTTACAAGTTTTTCCCGTATACGTTGATCACAAAATAGCAACCCGATAGTCGATACTGTGAACAATACAAAGCGTTTTTACTAATAATGCCAATTTTAATGGGATTATTGTTAAATTCGGTATGCTGGAATAATTTTGTTCAAACTGTTTCTAGGGGCATGTCGCGATACTACTGCTCATTATGCACAATAAAATAATACTCTTAGAAATGTGTCAGAAACATACTATAGGATATTATTATCATCGATACAAAACAACTTCTACCCTTAGGAAAAGATGAGGTAAAGAGGTGGTCTCAAGTGTCACTTTATTCACACGAGTTGAACAACTCAGCCCCAAAGCTGATGAATGAGATGATGACTCAATATGAAGATAACATACGATGGGTCAATCAAACAATACAATTAACTCTAAAAGCATTTAGAAATAATACGGAAATAGTACTCAACATATTTAAAGACGGATGCTAATAATATAAATAATTAAAGCTAATAATAATAAATCGATAAGAGGTAAACTTGATCTGGTAATGATTTCAAACTCGTAAACGTATATGACTGCGTGTTTGTAGTGTGAAAATAATAGCACCATTATAATTTGAGAATTTTAGAGTTCATTTTAGTCTCGTCAGTGCGACCATTATCTTCCGGTTGCCGTTGGGGATCGAATGAACTTCATCCAAACATTACAAAATACTGTATATAACTAAACACAACGATGGTCATACATAAAAGATTCGCGATAGATCATTTTATTTTCCAACTGCGGAAAAAACATACACAATACGTTTTCTTTCGCTTCCTCAAAACATATTTCATCAATTAAAAGCATGAATTCTTAATGCAAAAGCTCATTTATTTTTCTATTGTATCCCATTCAATTTTAAAAGCAGATAGTCAATTACTTTAATTGCTTTATTTTAAGATTATTAAATTGTCTTTAACATTTTGAGTTCAATACAGTCAAACTCCATTTATCCAACATACATTCCATCAAAAGGACTAAATTCGAATAAAATACCTGATAAATTACTACCCAAGTGATTATAATTGTTTTAGTTTTAAATTTGTCTTTTTTTACGTTTTATTCTGACATCGTCACTTCATAATATGTCAATAAGTAAACATGATAGAACTAATCAAATGCAGGCGTCAACTAAATTTACTAATCAGTAATTACTGTAAAGTTGTATAATAGAAACGTGTTTTTATCCGCACAAATTTAATATAACAATCTAATGAATCAATTGATAAATTAAACAATTGTTCGATTTAACACCACGCTGATAACAAAGATCTTTGCAACTTGCAAGAAGTTCGATTACACATAAAAGTACACAGTACAGTATAGTAATAAAAAGTCAAAACTACCAATGCCATTTTTTTTCGTATAGTACTTTGAAATAAAAGAGATGATGTTACCATATTCCTGACAACAAAACAAAAGAATAATTGATATAGAAAATCAAAGTTCCACTATTCTGCCATAGTCTATGACTGGCTTTTAAAGCTGAGTACAGTACTGTATTGAAGTTCTTTTTATTTGCTGTCCTAAAAGCCCTTCAAACGAGGAAATACTGAAAACAGATAGTAAGGTGCTAATGATTCATTGTTTTCTTTTGTAGGATTGGCACACGTACTAATCAATGACGTCAATTAATTTTTTGGCGTCGATGCCGAAATTAATTCATAGGCATAGTGGCATCGACGTTCACTTGTTTAACCGTCAAAGATGTTGCGTGCTAAAATTATCTCAAAATGCACCAAACACTTTTTCCATCTCCCCGCGTAGCAAAAGCTAATTTGACGTTAACGTCACTAGTTTACACTGTGCTTAGACGACAAATCTAACAATAATTATGGTGGTTTGAAGTTTATCAGTACAGTTTCTTACTGTAGTAGACCAGTGCACCTTCACTAATACGGTACTTCAGTATTTCAGAATAATTTTAAAGAAAATATAATAACATATCTAGCTTCTTGGTCATTCCACATCCCGAATGATGCTTACTGATTGCTAAACTTGTTCTCTAGTTCCAACCATCCACATTAATGATGCTAAAGTGGTAAAGTTTACCACAAGCAAACCAAAAATTCTTATTTCGAAAAACAAACTAGGAAGCAAGCAAGCTAAAAATTCAAAACACTAATATTAACTTTTCAAAGCAGTGTCATGACGTCTACGACTAAAGACAAGTCATTGACTAAAATAAAATTTTGGTTTCCTTTCCTTCTTTCCTTGCAATAAAAACTGCAGTTTTCCACTATTATTTTTTGTTGCAAAAAATACATTTCTTTTAAGGAAGCACAATTCCGCTTGCCTCCTACTTACTACCTGTGCTGTTTTGTTTATTTACGCAAACTGTGTCACTGCTTTGTGTTTATTTAACCAAATGTCATGTTTTGTCACTTCATCACTTATTCTTAGTAGCCATAAGAATTGCGACACAAAAACCGTCACAAATAAGTTTATACAATTATTTATTATTTGTATTATAATAAAAAAAATCATATTTACCAAATTCGACAAAGTCCGACACCGTTTTCTCCCGACGTAACGATGAATTGCAGCATTCATCATAGAGGACGAGTAAGACGTCCAATAACGTTTCAATGCTAAAACACTGGCCGTTTGCATTTATGGGTCCACCGAGAAATATCTCCTCCAAATGTCTCAGCCGATTTTCCGGCATTTTCACTTCTTGCGACATTGTTGATTTTTTTATATTAAGCACGCCAGGCTACATTACATGAATGCACACAGAATACATCAATAATTAACAATATCCTGACTTTACTGCTTTTTTTTTACAAAAGGCGTTTTCAAACAGGAGATGCCGGTTTGTGTTCGCTGTTTTGTTTTTCCGTTTTCCAGGTTTATTTATGTAAATATATTTTTTCTCGTTCTTTCTCAGCTTTCTTCTAACTTAGTCGCTTACTACGACTGAATCACATACAGCTAACACCGGAGAAAGGGGAGAATTTTAACTCGCAGATTGATTTTCTATAAGTTATAATAAATGTATAAATACTTCACGGATATACAAGTATGAAATGAGGTGCCCTCGTTCAAATCCATTATGACATTTTACCGTGATTGTAGCTTTTAATTTTAATGGATATACTAAAAGATAAGAGCAGAATCAATTATCTTTAGCTTTTACATCGGATATTATAAACGAGGTTTATATCAAAAGAGTGTATTATGATGAATAAAGCCGCTCGTATTGTATTATTTTTACCGTATATTCCATTCACGTACGAATGGTGGAGGAAATGAACCAAACACTCTCGGCTGCTGCAGCTCCTGCCTTCCAACGATTGTTTGCAGCCGCATAAGTTGAATCACATTTGCTGGTACACTCAGCGAGTTTATCACATAATCCAAAAACATTTAAGCTGGACATCGCCGCTAACATCAATCACAATAACCTCAATATTGTCGTAATTTCCATTAGAACAGTCTTCCTCGTATCAAAATACTCACACGGAAGGCAAAAACTCACAATGAGATTATCGATAAAAAAGGATAAAATTTTCGAAGGGAAAGAGAAAATGGCTTCTAAATTTGACGTTCATTTGTTTCTGCCAGGTGTCGCTAGCGTACAATGAGATTTTTGCCACCTCCTCCCTTTCGAATTCATTTATCCGAACCTTTTTATGTTAAAATTTGATTTTTCTACAGAATAAATAAAATAAATTTTATTAGAAGTTAATTATTATGTACCAACCCAACTCTAATCAATTATTTTGCATTTTATTCTAGACTTTTCATGGAAATATTAGATTTGTTCATTTTAGTTTGAATGAATTGATTGCGAAAATTTCAAAAGAAATTGCCTACTTGATTAACTTAAGTAATATAGTTTTATTATTTTGCAATAATAAAATTATATTACAATGGTGATATGGAAATCGATTTACGAAATAGATTCCATTAAAATTTTGTATTGCAACACTACTTAAAAACATATTTATTGTACAGTAGTAAGCTGGAATTTAACTTTATCATTTTAGTCCATCTGTATCCTTAAACTTATATCAGAAGAAAATAATTAATATTACCGGTATATTGAATTCCATAATTTAAACGATCAGTTTGAAGAAAACAAAACAAATAGTTTGCTGATAATGGCAATAAATCACAAATTTAACCCTTGGACTTATGGCATATTTTATAACAAGTGTCGCACCATTTTAAAAGTTTTTAAATTACCGGTAGTTCATGAAAACCTTTGTATTCAACATCACGTTTATTTTGTGACAAAATGTCACTGTAATTATTTTGTCATCATGTACAGTCGTTGTCTGTAATAAATACAGCACCATAGGATTAATTTGCATTAATTCCAACTTTTCAAGATACAGTATTAAATATTTACATTACAAATAAACGCAACTCAATAGATTTGTAAAAAAAAAGTTATATGGTAATTATACTGGATCAGTTGGTACAACTGGCCTAAATACAGCAATATGAACCGCAGAATTACACCTAGATTGAGATCTCGGTTCAAATTCATCTTGTTCTGGTATTATATCATCTATTAATTTAATTGTGTCTGTAGTGACTTCTACATCAACGCTTCCTTGATACTGTTGTTTTAGTTGAAGAGCCAAATGAATTGCTCTACCAACGGCTGCACCCAAACCATGTAAATATATACGCTCATGTCCAGAATCCAATAGTTTTTTGCACCGTTCCATTTGAGCGACGAAATGAGTCTTTTTCGTTATATAAACATCAGTTTGTCGACAGGGCCATTTTGCTGGAAGTCTCTTTCTTAGTTGATATTCTTCAGGTTCCATAGCAATTTTCACTCGTTTCATTTTGCCATGACCGTTTTTTTCCATGAATGAACCGGCGTTAGTCTCCATCTTAATATAATCTTAAGTAAAGCAAGATTTCAAAATTAAAAAATAAAGTTACTTACCGTAGTGATCAGTTTATCCAAAAATATTAAACACGCGGCGGTTCAGCTGTTTTGAAAACTATTATGCATCGTCTGCATTTTTTGAAGTGTGATTTATGAAGCGCTTTTGTTTAACAGCGCCAAATATGAACATCACACATACCGTTATATACCATTTGAACCGTTTCGAAGTGTAAAACGAATATTTAAAGAAATGTTTCCTAAACAAAACCCTCATCAAAATTACCATAACACTAAAATAAAAATTATAATTCATTTAATATTTTAACATTCAAAATTAATCGCATACATTTGAACGACATTTTCTTAAACATTCTGTTGTTCATAATCGTTACTTATTATATTTTAATATTAATACTAGTAAAATAAAATCTAAAAAACCTTACACTTAAATTAAAATTGATATCATCAATCTATATTCTTTATTAATACAGTCCATTGCGTTATTATACCGGTGTAATTTTAAGTCTTTATACATACACTGTACGACTACAAGACATATTGATGCGATGTTACACAGTTATTAAAAAATACAATTAAAAATTCATAAACAATTATTGATAACTGTTTTATATTAAATTTTCTACATTCAATTAAAACAAACCTTCAACTTCTAAAGTCTCTAAGTTTAAGTCAATGTCATAAATGCATGGTCGAGTTGACAGACCTGGCATTGTAGTCATCTAGAATATTTAAAACGTTTTTAATAATTTACTTGTATAAAAATCAGTAAATTTACCGTTCCAATCAATGGAAATATAAAACCGGCCCCGATGCTTGCTCTGACATCCCTAATCGGCAATATAAATCCTTTTGGAGCACCCTTAAGCGATGGATCATGACTCAAAGACAAATGAGTTTTTGCCATGCAAATTGGAAGATTATTAAAACCCTTAAAAAGTATAACACAACAACTTTACCTAAAAAAATTTAATACTTTTTATTTTATTATTTACCTGCTTGTTAAAACGTTCAAGTGCGATTTTAGCGTTTGGCAAAAACTCGACACCATCAGCCCCATAAATTTCCCTTGCAATAATCAAAATCTTTTCTTCAAGAGAAAACTGCCAATTAAAAGAATAATTGTCACTTAGTTATTAAACTAGGCGCGTAGTTTATGATTACTTCAAGAGGATATAAAAATCTAAAGTTGGCTTTTTGGAGAGAAGCTTGCTGAACAGCTTTGGCCAAATCAATAGCGCCTTTTCCACCTTCCGCCCAATGATTGCTAATTACAGCATCAAATGCGCCACTACTTCGAGCAATTTTCTTAACCAGCTCTAACTCGGCTGGTGAATCCGAGCTATAGAAATAAGTACTAGTTAACATTAAGTTTATAATAAGTTAATATAATATTTAGCATACGAAAAAGCATTAATGCAAACTACAGCTGGAACACCAAACTTTCCAACGTTTTCAATCTGCTTACGAAGATTTGACCCGCCTTTCTCAACTAACTCTAGATTCTAAGATATAAGAAATTACATTTTAGTTTTAAATTTTAAAATATTATTTAAATGCCTCCGTCGTATATGTAGAATGAAGTGGAGCTCCAGGAGTGACGGTTGGTCCTCCACCATGCATTTTTAATGCTCTGACGGAAGCCACTAATACAACAACATTCGGAGTAAGGCCAGAATAACGACATTTAATATTGAAAAATTTTTCCATTCCAATATCTGCTCCAAATCCAGCTTCCGTCACTAAAATCAAACAATTTAATAGCCAATTCGACCATTTTAATTTAAACAATATATTTACCGACAAATCCATTTTCTCCAACCAACTTCAATGCAATCTGATCAGCAATTATAGAAGAATTGCCATGTGCAATATTAGCAAATGGTCCAGCATGAACAAACACAGGCGTTCCCTATTTGATAAAAAAAATTTTAATTAATAAAAGTAAGTGTAAAGAGAATTTAAAGTATACTGCATGTACCTCCATTGTTTGCATTAAATTGGGACGAATAGTATCTTTCATTAAAACCATTATTGCACCACTTGCACCCTTTAAAAATAATGAATTTTATACCATTAATACTTCTTTTAAAACATTTTATAGCTCAAAAAGTGTTACCAAGTCGTCCGCTGTTACAGGAGTGCCATTCTTACTACTACCAATTACAATTCTTCCAATTCTTTCTCTCATGTCCTTGTAACTAGTCGTTAAAGCAAGAATGGCCATTAACTCACTCGCTACTGATATATCAAATTGACACTTAACATAATTAAAAATTCCATTTAAAACACGATCTCATAATTATTATGCAAATTAAATTGTTTCAACTTACAACACGTTCATGGCCCTTTTCAGTTGACGACTGACCAATAGTAATTTTACGAAGAAATCGGTCATTTGTATCAACAACTAATTAATCAATTATTTTAAAGATTTATGAAAATACAGATTTGATATTACTATATATATAAAAGACTTGTCGAACCTCTTTGCCACGTTATTGTAGCAGGATCAATATCAAGACGCACAAATCGTTTAATTTCATCTTCAGTTAATGAATTTGGATCAGTTTTGTCAATTCCCAATTTCTAATGGAGTAAAATATATATTAAAACAAATTAACACAATTTTAAACTGCCACACATACTTTCAGTCGTAATAGTTGAATATGGGAAAACTGACGTTTGCCTTTTGTTGCTGGGACCAAACGCTTATATAAATCCTATAATACTAAGTTTTATAAAAAAAATCAACTACAGTATAATGTTAAAATTCTGTTAGTTACAGCATCAGATTGAGTAGCTTCATGAAACATTCGAGCATCAATTTGAGCTGCAAGCAAATTATTAGCAGCCGTAATAGCATGGATATCTCCTGTGAGATGCAAATTAAATTCTTCCATGGGAATCACCTGAGAGTATCCACCACCAGCTGCCCCACCTGTTAATTATATATGGTAATATTAGTTACAATATTCTACGTTAATTATTTGAATATTAACATACCTTTGATACCAAATGTTGGACCCTGAGATGGCTGACGAAGACATGAAAAAACATTTTGCTTTAAATGAACTCCAATTGCCTGTGACAACCCAATAGTGGTTGTACTTTTTCCTTCTCCTAAAGGCGTTGGCGTAATGCTAGATATGATCAAATTAGTTATACTTGGCCATAATTTTATAATGATCTTGTAAAAAAAAAAAATTCACCCTGCAACCAAAACATATTTTCCTGGCTTATCGTCTCGTAGACGATTAATAACTTCTAGTGAAACTTTTGCTTTAGTATTTCCATATAACTCTAACTCCTGATCCTGAATCCCAACTTCCTTCGCTAATTCAGTAATCGGTTTGGGCTTCTGAGATCTGGCAACTTCGATGTCGCTAAATTATTTGACAAATGGAAACAATATCTCAATAAACAATTCTTATTATCAGAAGTTCAATTTAACAGAAATGCAAAATTATCATACAGGGATTTATAAAAGCATTATTTACCTAGGAACTGGTTCAACTATTTTTAAAGGAAGACTGCGAATATTCCACTGTGCCTGAAGTTAATAAATAAAACACCAGTTAATCACTTTTATACATACGAATGCATTTCATGGATAATTTTAGCCTTCCAAATAGTAGTTTCAAATGATTAATAATATCGTACTAAAAAACCGACGTTTTTAAAAAATTATCCGATTATAAATTATATTACGCCAATATTTTTTAAAAAAGCCACGATTTACCATGTTCCTGCGCTTAAGTTTGTGTACGACTTTCACAGGTGTACTGTACCAGACAACGCTTTATGCCCACCAAGCACTTTTATATTAAACAAGAGATTACGACAAAACAAGTAAAAGGTCACATAGACAGTCTAATGTAGCATAGTATAGTATTACAGGCTTGAAACATGTCATTAAAATCGTCATATACTGTACAAGTTTATTTTAATTGGTAAAATGTTCAAAGGTTGTATTAACATCTGGAACAAAATATAAGCTGCATGATCATTACAAGGACATCGCATGTCACGTCTCAATCGAATTCTATTTCAAGTTAATAAATATTTGCAAAACAACGATAATTAGATACAGTATAATAGTACCTACAGTACCGGTACTCGTATATATTTACATTTAAAACACGTTCAATGTCATCACTCATCAATCACTGAATTATTATTGCAAACGACTTTCTATATGACCTTGAATCAAGAGGAAATCATACAAAAATAAAAATCGAGATTAAAGCATTCAATTAACATGACATTAATTTTATTGTGAAATACAAAAATATTAGTTTTAGTTATCACTATATTGCCCATTTAATTTCATTAAAAAAATTAACATGTGCCCGAGATTCAACGAGTTTATAAAATATCAAGAGGTTAGTTTGTTAATATCAATTAATTACTGCAAATATTGTAATACCAATCATAATACTGTACTATTTTTTAGTAGTTTATTGTAAAGGCACGAATACTAATTCATAACCGAATGCTACCATGCGACTTCTTAATTGCATAGTAATGTCTCATAATATCAAACTTAACAATAAGAACCTTTTACCTCCATCCTTTAGTTTTCCATAACAGTGATATACTTCTTTGCAGCATTCATATTCATTATTTATGTACCTACTGTATTCACCAATAGATTAGGAAACCAAATCACCCTAAAGCAAAGAAGAGAACTTAGCCATCGAAACATTTATTATCATCAATACTTATTACCGTACACTTATAACATGGTTTATCAATTAATTTGGCAAGAAATGCAAATGATGTACGGTTTACTATAAAAGCAATTACATAAACAAAACGAATTCACAAACTCAGATAAACTATCAATTTACTGTCTTGCACTATAATAAATTACCCTTTTCCAGGAATATATTGTTTTCAAATAATTACTACAGTATTAAATAAGCAAAAAACCCATGCATCAAATTATAAGAAATCTAAAACCTTCATTAATTACAGACTGACATCACAAGCACCAAATGCCAATTTAAAATAAATATTACCGGCTTTTAAGCACATAGCATAAAAGTAATAATAATGATTATTATGTCAACAAATACCAGGATGATTATTTTACTATACTGTACTGTATATTTAAAAGTAATACGATAGATTGCATCCCGCTTGTTATTAACAATTATGCTAATGCTGCTGCCATGCACTTATTACAGTTGATTACTGAATGCAACATACCGCTTTTTTAGCTGCAAATCTTGAGGCAGCCAAAACCGTGTTTCTCATAAGCATGGCCACGGTCATTGGACCAACACCACCTGGGACTGGAGTGATATAGGAAGCTTTTCTTTTAGCCTCATCATAACAGACATCTCCAACAAGTCGATGTCCAGATTTTTTAGTTGCATCTATTTTATATTATAAAATAAGCGGTGCTTTTGATTTTGCAACAATTAATCACTATAGTTTACCGGGTATTGGGTTAATTCCGCAATCGATTACAACTGCTCCATCTTTCACCCAGTCTCCACGAACCATTTCTGCACGACCAATACCAACAACTAAGATGTCTGCTTCGGCCGTCTATAAAACAATTTAAAAATCAAATCTTTAAAAATTTAACATTTAAAGTATACTAACCACTTGAGCAAGATTTTTAGTTTTTGAGTGACACTGTGTAACTGTGGCATGATTCCATAACAATAAATCATGCATTGGAGCACCTACGATTTTACTTCGCCCTAAAACTACAGCCCTGCTGCCTTCAATTGGAACACCTATTTCAAGTAAAACAAAATATGACAATGTAATATTAAAACCTTATAAAATTCATAATTAACATAGCCATACCAGTTTTCTTGATTAACTCCAAACATCCATGAGGAGTGCATGGAAGAAAGCAATCCTTTAATTCACCACGAGCAACTTTTCCAGCGTTTACAACATTTAATCTAAATTTTAAAATGAACAATATAAACACTTGTAAAGCTGAAAAAATTATTGAAAGCTCACCCATCAACATCTTTCAAAGGAGAAACGGCGTTTAATGCAATCGATCCATCGATTGGTTCTACCGAATCAGTTGGCATCTGAATAATCATTTATATGTTAAATAAAATCTACATAGAAATTATTAAATGCAAACCTGAATAATTATGCCATGAACATTTTCATCATTGTTCAATTTATCGATGGTTTCCAGTAGCTATTTAATATAAAATTAGAAACATAAAATTAGATTAACCATAATCGACACTTACCTGCGCTTGAGTAGTGGTTCTAGGCAATTTTATATGATTATGATTAATACCAATTTCTTGCGCAAACTTTAATTTCATTCGAATGTAAACATTTGAGTCTTCTTTATCACCAACCTACCAATTCAACCAAAGTAACAATATTAAGTTAATTTAACATCGAATCAGCATTAGGATATCTTACTTGGACTACTGTAAAACCAGGTGTAAATCCAGGATATTTTTCTAATAAATGCTTCACATCTTCAGTAAGTTGAGCTTTAATTTCCCTTTTAAACAACATAAATTATTATTTTCATAGAAAAAAAAAAACAGGCTGTTAATCTGACAAATTAAAAAAAGCAAGTAAACACTTAGAATTAACTGTCTGTAATTGAATTTTATCTAAATAATGTACCTCTTATGATAAAAATTAATAAAATTTACATTAAACATTTATGTTTAAAAACTACAGGCAAACTACAATAAAGCGTTTTCTTACTTGGAAACTTCAGTTCCCGATAGGACTTGACCACGTTGGCTATCAGTCATTGTTTTCGATGAATTTCAATTGATCAAAGGCAATTTTATAAAATGAATGGTTTAGTCTACAAACAATTACAGTACCGTACAATATTTCGATAAGTAACGATTTATCAAAATAATACTGCCTACACACAATTCACAAAAACAATTTGTTATTTTGCTCTCCACCTAGTGATCCGAAAAATATCACGATACTTTGAGGTATCGATACTTTTCTTTCGATACTACTCATAAAAGTACTCGATACTTTTGTTTCGATGTTTTACTGGCATCGATACTTTTGCTCTTGATACTTGTCTTCGATACTTTTTAAAAAATGGCGGTATTAAGAGCAGCTTGAGGCTGGGGCTGTGAGATGTGGTCAGTAAAATATTCCTACACAGTCTCGTGGGAACAGATGGGGACATCAGTTAATCACAATTAACACAGTTGTTTGACATATTTTAACGTTTTACCCATTTAATCCCGGATAGGAATATGGGTAGTTTTGAAAATACGGTAAAATAAAAATTATTCATTTGTTCTTTTTAACTACAGTCTTAAAATGTAAAAATAATCCGAAATAGGAATATGGATGATTCTAAGAATAAAATAAAAATTGTTCATTAGTTCTTTATAACTACAGTCTTAAAATTAATCCAGGATAGGAATATAGGTACAGTATAAATACGAGTAGTTTTAAAAATAAAATAAAAATTGTTCATTTGGAAATACTGTACAGTTAGTTGGTTCTCTCGTTTTTTGTAAGTTTTATCTATTTTTTAGTAATTTTAATAGTTTGTGTAGTCGATAACTAAAATATAGATTCAAAGGTTTTACTTAGATTATTTTATATTTATAACTTTTGTTAATTAAAATTTTTAACCATGGCAATATATTTGTATTTTCTCTATTATTTCCCTATTTTGTAATTAAAACTACAGTACCAATAAAATCCAATACATTTAATGGGAAATTTGCGCATGACATATTTCTTCTATTTATAAAACAAGATAAGACTACTTTAATTTCCTATTTAATCTTTTCACCTTCATTTTGAAAGTTAGATTTGCATTTTGAAAGCTACATTTCGCATATAGGAAATTAAATTACACATTTTGGAAGTTAAATTCGCATTTATGCAGTATTTGAATTGAAACTAGTGGGCACATAATATTGAAAGACTTAGTTTGGTTAGTTAAAACTTTTGAGCACACAGTGAATTTTTCTGAGTTATTTTAAAACCTACATTATGCGTGTGTTTAGAAATTATAAAACTAATTTTGCATTACAAGATATCAACTTAAATGAGTAAGTATATATTTAATAATTATGATTCAAATCAGGACATCAACATTGATTAAGTTAGTATTGTTTTCGACTAACTTAAGAATGTGATGACATGTCTTGTAGAAGACGCCTGTGTAATTCTACATCTTGAATTTTTGTAATTTCTAATATTAAGTTCTTTTTCACTTGTTGCAAATTATTTGACTTCTTGTAATAATATTGTAACTTATACCTGTTAGCCAACGTGAAACAGCAATTCAGACATTTTTATAACGTTTTATTACAATGTTTTGTATGTAATTTATTCACGGTTATCTGATTTTGTGTATTTTAATTGATTTAAATATGTATCACTAAGAAAATATTACGATACATCTATAACGATTAGAAAAACTTTAAAAATTTTAACAAGTAAAACAGACTTTACTTATTTTTAACTAACCTAACTTAAAATAATGATTAGATTAACCTGACGTAATCTAACCTAATTAAAACGAAAACATTATGAAAACGTCTTAGTGGTAATTTTTCTAAATGTAAAAGACGTATCGCTATATTTTTTTAGTGATACAATGCGATAATCAAAACATAGATAAAGTTTTTTTTTGAAGAGGTTCTATCCGGACACCTTTCAATATACTGTAACATGAAGTTATAAAAAAAAAAATTTATAAGCCATGCTAGACCAAAACCAAACAACTAAGTACAAATTAGGTTTTATTTTTAGCGTTTAATATTATAACACTGTGGTTCCCAACCTTTTCTAAGCGGCGGAGCACTTTTCTGAATACAAATGTTTTGCGTAGCACCCTCAATTAAAATTTGAACAATTGACATGCCCCCTAGTGGGGCATGTGCCTCACGTTGGGAAACAAGGGTTTAAAGTCAAGTGCCCGTACTGTACGGTATTAAGGTCAGTTAGCAAGAGCTGGTCTGCTTTTTCCTTCATTATTTCGGTACATGCAAAGAAAACCAACTAACATAATTAGGCACTAAAAGGTCCCAGATGATAGCCCTCTAAAATAAATTAGACTACAAGGACATACATTTAACACTAACATTTTTTTAACCTTCGTTTATATTTGTTATATTAAAAAAAGCGAGTATCGAATTTCCGATATTTCGGGTATCGATACTTTTGACCCGATACTTTTTTGGCATCGATACTTTTGTTCCGATGCCAAATTTGATACTGGTATCGATACTTTTGATTCGATCTCAGATCACTATCTCCACCGTACAGTGAGTTTTTTTTATAATTTTTTTTTTTTAAACATGACCTCCTACAACTTGCTATGAAGGGCGGAGAGTCAAAGCCCTCCAATGATAGAGGGTAGGGGTGGGCGATATTTCAATACTTCAACGTATTACAATACTGTATTATCGTTATCAAAGTGGATCAAGTCACATTTTCAAAAAAAAACAACAACTAGTTCTTGCATATTTACTAATTTAACAGAGACTTTTGTCCATAATTCAATTTTTGACCCCGAAATGACGCTACATAAAAATTTATTTTGCTAGGGCCTTATGCAGCACATCAGCTGTACCTCTGAAATTACTTTTGATGGATGTACCGTAATCCACTTTGGTAATGAACAAATCAGGTTGAAATTCAATATACCGTACAGTACAACTTATATCGCCAATCCCTTATAGAGGCCGAATAAAGGTTATTGCCATTAAATTATGTACTGTACTTCGTTATTTTTTTTATCTTGAATTAACAGATAAAGATAAGATCATTTGATAGAAAAATTGATACGGTAGCATCTTGAAGAAAACATCTTTTGCAATCGCTTTAAATTAAATGTTGTCAATAAGTAAACTGAAATTAAAACATCAAATTAAGCAATATTTTTTCCAGAGAGCTTATTAAAATGATTTCAAAATATTATAGTAAAACCTAATTAAAAACAATCTTTACGATTTTCTATCTTAATTTTATCTCCAAAAATTAAAAGGTCACTCCTATGTGTCACTTCATAGTTAGATGCGTAGTGAACTGTAAAAATACAGTACACTATTTCTTTAAATAATTTTTTTTTCTATCTTTTACAAAAGTTTTACAAACAAAAACACACTTTCTGGTATACGAGTAAAGCAAAACTGTTAGAAATCACAAAGCTTGATGAATTGAATAACCATAACTTATTTTTATCTACAGTATTAGCAATTTCATTAACTTTTAGTACTGTATAAACTCCTCATTTGGAAAAATTATTAAATGCAAAATTGTCAACTTCTAAGAAAGTCTTACACGTCTACAATGCTCGAAATGAAGAATTATTAAAAAGAAACATTAGACATCTACAAATAAATATAAAAACCCAAAAAGTTAATATCCTTTAAAATGATCTTTGCCAAAATATCACATGCAAAACAGAACATCCTGATCATAATTCATATTAATACTTTAAGAATAACTAGGGAAGTCTAGTTGCCCTTTGTCATTGTCTTTTTGATTAGATATCAACTACTTATCTACAATCCCTCCAAATTGGATACATCTCAATTAGCATAAAGAAGAGAGCAAATACTAAGGGTATAAGGTCCCTCTGTGCAAGTCCCTCGGCCCAAGGGCAATGTCACCAATGCCTGACATTGCCCTTGGACCACGAGCAATTTCAGGAAATGGTGAATACAAAACAGGAAAAACTGAAAACCTACAGTATTTCGAATATTGTTAAAATTAGATCAACAAAGGACTTGCTTTTTGTTAAAATAACAAATAATTCTACACATCTCTTCAATACAGTACTTGCAACCTGTCACATCTCAGTTCTTAGCAGTTCAAGTTATCGTTTTTTAAATAATTTTAAGTAAATTTAAATACAGTTTAAATATTTTCTTTTATAAATATTATAGTGATGCTTTAAAATAAATTTCAAATCACAAAATACAGTGTTGTTAAATATAGCACATGTACCGGTATATACTGTAGCACCGATAGCATATACTTTTCAAGAAATAATAACGTTCACTTGCTACACATTTGCTTTTATTAATCTTAAACAATTTAAGCACTATAAAAACTAATCGTTTTAACAATTAAGAATTATGAATTTTGTCATATTCATATGTACTGTACATAAATGACTGACTTAATTTAGCGAAAAACACATAGTACTTTTTCAGCATCTCAAACTGAAATACGTAACTTGCAAATAAAATTTACTAACATTATATTTTTAAACGTATATTATGTCCTATAACCAATAGTTATTAAGCTTTAATTCGATTTAGATACTGAAGAAGAAGCAGCACTTACACTTTGAAACATTGGTTTAATATTGGAAGTGAAAAGCGATTTAATACCTTCAGCAGTTGGCCTTAATTCATTACTGGATTCCAAACTAGTATTATGCATGATTTGGCTGTCAACACTGCTTTCTGGAATTGGGTTAGTATTTTCACCGTCCATAGTTTCCAATTCTGGACTTGCAGGCGGAGTGCGCCGTCTGCGTTTTATGTCACTAGTAGTAGCAAAATTCCACATATTACTAACTCCGCATTTTTCCATACTCGTAGTCTGCGTGGTATTTCTAAAAATGTATGGATAAACAAGATCAACTTCCTAATATCCTACAGAGTTTTCAACGGTATAAACCTTGTTTTAGTCAGCACAGGACACCGGTTTTTCTTTGATCCTTCAGTGTGGACATTCAGTGAATACAAAGATGCCAGATGACTTAACTAAAATAAATATTTTTTATATACATAAAAATTAGTTTGAACCAAAGTCTTAAAGTACTTGATCCATTTCTTTCTTTCGCATATGATACAGCTTTAACCTTAAAGGACAAAAAAATTAATATATTCTATATTACCAATTGCTTGGTATTCTAAATTACTCGTTCTGTTCGGAATCTTGTAAAAATTTGGAAATTTTTTCATTCATGGAAGAAACAATAGAAAATCCAGGTCTCTAAAAAAAATGAACATACACCTGAAAATGAAAATCTTATCTTTTAACATTTGTAATTGCAAATTTATGTTTACACTGTCTCGAAGACGTCGCCTACCAGCACGGATTTTTCTTCCTGACTATAAAAAAAATGTTTGAAGTATAACTTTGACCAGATATACAACAAAAGTACATACTACATCTTTCATCGCCTCCATTTCATCTTTATATGACGATCTAGCTCTACAGCTTAAATGTGAAAAACTTCCATTCAAAATTGATTGAAATGCTGCTTCCATAGTTTCACTTTCATCATTGTTTGCAGAACTTAGTTTTCTAGTCTCCCACCACGGTTTCACTCCTGGAATACCACAGGCCGGTCCGGCTTCATGATAGAAATCGCTTTGCTCATCGTCGCCTTCTCTGCCTTCATCGTTTGTATATATGCCTGCGTCACTTTCACTGCTACTTAAACTACTGCTACTTTCCCTAAAAAATAAAGCAAAAAATTATTTTATCAAATCAATACCGCATCAAGAAACAATAACTCACATTAAATTGTACATGTTTTCTTCCATTTGTTCCCAAGCATTTTGTATAGATTGTTGCGACAGCAACTGTGAAGAGCTTGCTTTGCAATTTGCAAACATTAAACAGTTGGGTTGTCTAAAAACAGAAGAATTTTCACCATCCACCAATTCTACGCTACGCTCTCGCATGCTATGCTTTCTCTTTCCTGAAACAACAGGTGTCATATCAACATTAGACTCAGAACTACAACAACTATTTTCAGTGCAGTTCTGGTGATGCTTCAGCCAACCGCATAATTTTCCTTGGCGGCAGCTAGGATTTTGTCCTGGAATTGATAAGAGATTTTCGCTGTGATCAACATCTGCGTTTTCACAAGGATCGACTGCCATTCGTTTAAATTTCCGCTTTCTAAGTATAATCATGTTTGAAATTAGTTAACAACAGTTGCTATTAGGTAGATAACACATATACCTGCGATGTGGCCGAACAGGTGAGAAATTTTCATTAAACGAATCGGATTCAGCAAAACTTCCAACAGTGAATCGTCGGGGTTTCATATATAATGTACCGGATTTTTTCTCGCCACTGCTACCTTCATCGGAATCGGTGTGATGAGCACTTTTCTCATGACCACATGCAGACATTAACTGTTCGTCAATACTGCTGGCAGAATCTTCGGACGGATGCGGAGCATCATGTGAACATGATGGCTGAACACTAAACTTCATCGAAGGCCTCCGTCTTTCACGTCTCCTCCATTGTTTGGCATTTACATGGACATTGCTAGATTCTTCTAAAGCGGATGTCAAGTCCTGCACTAGTTCGTCCATATTATGAAATCTACAACTGGCCAAAACCCGCAACTTTGCAAATTCTCGAATAATACTTTTATCCAAACCCTTGTCCATTACAACCGCTATAAAATTTTAAAATCAAGCAATTAATGTACAATACTATATACCGGTAACTTAAACATGAAAGCTATGGCATTTTTTAAGTTAGATTGAATAAAATGAACAAACTACAATTCCATATTAATAATCTTTTTTTTTAAAAAAAAACGAGTTAATTAATGGAACTATGGTATAACAAAACCAGCTGACAACTTTGAATTGAGTTTTACTACCACTGCATTTAGTATGACTATCAATAATAGTGATGGATTACCGTGTGTATTAAATAAGTTTCAGATTTAGCTTGAAATAATTAGTATAACTTTCCATCAACAAATTAAATTTCTCAATAATCACAACAATGAAACCTTGGTAATCAAGTATGTGAAGAAAGATTAAAAAATTACAACTTAACACAACTGGCAATCGTAACACAGAATTGAATGGATGTTGTTGTACGCAAATGTAATTTTATTAAATAACACTGAAATTATTCTGAAAATTGGGAACGAGAATTTGCAACTCCAAGAAATAAAAACTATTACCAGTAATCATGAAAACCTTTGTAAACAACTTCAAAGATTTTTACAGCAAAATATTTCTAAATTTCAAAAATAGTAACCTGGATTACTAGTCATAATGAACAACTTAAACTGACTCAACGGTAACATCCAAAACAACACAACATTTAATACATTAAAAACGTTCATAAATTAGAGTTGTCATGATCTTGAAAAGAGCTCAATAGTAGAGTGAATTTTTAACCCTTGCAAGTTATAAGGCATGTTTGTCATATTGATATACAGTAGTTATTAATAACATGTTTGTTCATTTGTCTAAGCTTAAATGCCAACCAATAATTTTTAAACATTCGGCCATCTCTAGCTTATGACTTGTATAATCATTCAGTATAAAAATAATAACTTACTAGTAAATTGTCTGGTTGATGGCGGCAGTTGGGTTTTTTTAGCATGACCTGACGACTAATTCAACTGAAGGCAAAACAAAGATAGTCGCTAGAATAATTACACTATATTTTCAAAAATTAAACACCTTATTTAATCGCTAGTTTTACGTAATTATTTCATTTGTTACATTACCATTCGTAATTAGAGTTGTTTCAGTTGATTAGTAGAATAAAGCCTGAAAACAAATGTCTTTGAGATACTGTTTTCACTTTTCAATGCATAACAGACAGTCGACCTCAGTCACTTGGAACGTTGCTAGGAAGCCTTAGTAAATTGAGAATAACTTTAGACGTGCGAAAGCTCAAATATACGTTTTACTGTATATTTAAAAAATATCAACAAAAACCATATGATGACTATTCGCACGTAAACAGATCCAAGATGTTATCGTGTTGCATAATTACTACCGTAATTTTGTTGTTTTGCAGTATTAAAAATACAATTTACAAAAGTCGTAAATAATATGATTATACACTAAGTATTTTTATTTATAAAATTATGATAATAAAAATACAACACAATAAATTTAGCAATCAACTTCTCATAATAATTATTTTAGCAGCTGTGGCATGTTGTGCAATGTTGCAAATCAACTTATGAATATCCTATTGAACAGTGATTCAACATTGCAGCAATTTTGCCAATGCCAGGGTTAAAATGCTGTAAATTAAGTTTTTTATATTGTAAAACAAGGTAATATACGGTTTTGATAGCATAAACCCTAGATCTAAATGTTAGATATAATGATTAACTTACTTTCAATAAGTTTATGAAAGTGTTGCATTGATTTTCATAGATGCTTTAGGATTACAGCTTTCTATAATATGAAATGGCTTCTTCAATGACTATGCTTCCGGGTGACATTATTCATTTAAACGTAGGAGGAACAAGGTAATTGATTATTATATCATGCACAGCAGGAATTGTTATATTTATTTATATAAATAATACAATCTTTTCAGATTTTCAACTTCCCGTCAAACTTTGACATGGGTTCCCGATTCTTTTTTTACGAGGTCTGCTCCATTTTAATGTGGCTTGAGTTATATTTTCAGTAAACATTTAATTATTTTGTCTTATAGTATGCTAAGTGGAAGAATCTCAACATTAAGAGATGAAACTGGAGCGGCAAGTGTTAATAATACAGTAATTTAGAACTTACAAAACTAAACTGTGATTACCAATATTTTGTTGCAGATCTTTATCGATCGTGATCCTAAACTGTTTACAATAATTTTGAGCTATTTAAGAAGTAAACAGATAGATTTTAAGTAATTTAACAAATCATTGTTATTATTCTTTGTTTTAATTTAATTAATCATTAATATTTCAAAGGGACGTTGATGTCAGTACTCTAAGACATGAGGCTGAATTCTACGGGATTACGCCATTAGGTAAAATATTTTGATTAATTTTATTAACAATTCAAACACTTTTATAAATATTATTTTTGTGATATTGTCTGATTCATTCTTTATAATCGATTTTAGTTAAACGATTAATGTTGTGTGAAGATCTTAATCATTCATCTTGCGGAGATGTTTTGTTTCATGGTTATTTACCCCCTCCAAGTAAATAACATGAAAAATAAGCTATGATTGCATAGTATAATGTTTAATTGTCAGGTATACCAATCCCTGAGACACCTATCGCGTCAGGACCATCAAAGGGCGATACCCAAACTGTTGCTGGAACATCTCAGACAGTGTCTTTGATATCTTCTAATGATTTAATTGGTCCAAATAGGACTGTTCAATCACACCATAGCAGTATTGGAAGCCCGCCTGTTATCTATAATGTAACAGACGGTCGAGTAGTAGAAATTGCAAGACCTGGTTCCATTGTTAGAGTTGGTGACGCTGGTCAACGTGTCACACATTCTAGAAATCCTTCCGTAGAATTTCGTCCATCTCATGCAAGAAGCTCATCTGATGTACATGGTTTAACTCGAAGCTGTCACTCTCACACTTCTACACTCGACGGCCGCCACGTTAGAACATCATCAGCCGATTTAAATAAAATAGTACGAACCGACTTAGGAGTGTTGTTTACCAATCAAGGAACTCAATGGATTGATCCACTTCGCGTACGCATAGTTAAAGGGCACCACAACTGGTTGGCAGTTGTATACGCACATTTTGTCACTTGTTACAGGTTAACTTGGTAAAATTAAAAGTATTTGTAGTATAATAATGTTGGATTTTTCTTTAAATAGAAACAAAGATTCTAGTGGATGGCAATTAATTTACACCAGTCCATATATCGAACAAACTATTGAACGAGTGGCACTAAATGCTAAATTCGTCTTAGCTAATCAATCGGCTGAAAATAGTAATAAAATGTTAGCAATCTCGTATGGCAACAATATTCGCCTGTGGGGAATTACCGAAGATGGAGCTCAAACAGCAATTGGTCACAAAATTTCTTTAAAATTAATTCAAAAACATATAATTGTCGTGTAACCAGCTTTTGTGAACTTTTAGGTGTTTTTAACCTACACGTTTCGGTCGATTATCTGTTTTTCATTGGCAGTCAATTGGTGGCCTTAAGTCATACTGGAAAAGTGGGAGTATGGCATTCCATGACGCAGCATTGGCAGGTATTTACATCATTTTAATGAATTGAAATATTTTAAATAATAATGATTAATGGCAATATTAGATTCAAGATGTGGTTCCAATAGCCAGCTTTGATACAGCTGGATCATTCCTTTTGTTAGGCTGTAACAATGGTTCCATTTATTATATCGATATGCAAAAATTTCCTTTAAGGATGAAAGACAACGACCTTTTAATTACTGAACTTTATCGAGATTCCTCTAATGATGTTATAACAGCAATAAGTGTTTATTTAACACCTAAAACAAGTATAGGTTTAGTCCAATAGTCACTGATAAGTGTAAACAATTAATGCTTATTTTATTGTGTAGGTATGTGTGGCAATTGGATTGAAATCGCGTATGGAACCAGTTCAGGAGCTGTGAGAGTAATCGTTCAGCATCCTGAAACTGTTGGTCACGGTCCACAACTATTTCAAACTTTTTCAGTTCATCGTAGTCCAGTAACAAAAATTATGTTATCAGAAAAATATCTGGTGTCTGGTAAACAAAGAAAAAACCATTACACAGCTCGGCTATAAATTAGTTTTCTAATATATTGTTATAGTTTGCTCCGAATATAATCACGTAAGAGCTTGGGGCGTCACACGATTTAGGGGAATGATATCCACCCAACCTGGTTCTACTCCGCTTTCATCTTTCAAAATTGTATCATTAGAAGATGTCGAGCCCAATATCAGTTATGCTGCTGGAAATGATTGCGGTAGAAATAAAAGTTCATTTAATCATAACAATTTTTATTCACCAAGTAATTAACTAGGGCCTTATGGAGAAACAGATGAAGAACAGGTTTTCATACAAAAAGTATTGCCTGAAACCGATCAGTTATACGTACGACTGTCATCAACTGGAAAAAGGTTCATAAATCAAAAAAAAAAAAAAAAATTAAAATCTAACTACTCAAGTATTTTTATTTAGGATTTGCGTGATTAAATCAGTAGACGGATCTCCTATAAGTGCTTTTTGTGTGCACGAATATGACGGTTCCAATCGAATGGGGTCTAGGTCTAGGCGGTACGTTTTCACTGGACACACAACTGGAGCTGTACAAATTTGGGACATGACAACTGCATTAGATTTGTCAAATAAAGAACTAGGTAAAACCCTCCACGTATTAAATATATATTTGAAATTTATAAAATACAATCTCAATAGCTGCAGTACCTGGAGGACCAACACCAAATGAGTTATTTCGTCAACTGGATCAGTGTGACTTAAGTGGATCGCGTGGGTCGACTCCCTGCATAAGCCCTTGTTTGTCCTACACGACTCACGCAGCAGCTAAGCTTAAAGCAGCTAATACTGCTTTTCTAAGTCAGTCTCATTCACAAGAAGGTTGTAGTGGAGACTACTTGGAAGATTTTCGTATAACCCAGTGCTAAAAGTATTCAATTAATTTTCTCGGTTGTGGTATGACCTATTGAGGCGGAACTAATATCAGTTTATATGGACAAAAATTATTTTAAGAATCTCTAAGGTCTTTAAATCTATATATTCCTAATAATAAATATTGTAAGTAAAATATTTCAGTCAATTGTACAAGAATGATTTTATTTTTATGCCTGGCTGAATATATTTTTTGTTTTAAAAAAAAGCGACCATTTAGTTAAGACAACACACGTCCAACACATACTTAAGTTACTAGAAGCCCGTTTGTTCGGAGAATGGTCTGGCGCACATTGCCATTACTTATGAATGTCTTAGCGTAAAACAAAGCAAAAACAATTTCTCTAAGTATAAAGTGTTACCAGCAAGTCGTATTAAAACTTCCTGGACTATATGAATAGAGTACACTGCTGTTACTACAACAGAGATAAATATCATTATGAGACGTAATGAAATGAAAATGATTCCAAAAAACCAGCTCCGGTTCCAATGGCCACTATTACTAATGACATTTACATAGACGATGAGGTTACATACCAAAATAGAAACGAACGTAACTTGACAAGAGAATGGATATTAATAAATCCTTCTACTTCGTTCTCGGATGAGATGATGAAAAGCAGAGCTTCATTATGTAAGGGAATTTCCCACCTAAATTATACAAAGAAAAATTTACTCGAATTTGACTTATCAACTGTGCCATTAACAAGTTTATACCAGGGCTGTCGATTGGAGTGTGGTTACATAAAACCAAAGCTTCGACTGCTTCTGAACAATTCTCCCACTCTAACAAGCCTGATGAACTGCGTTCAGCTATACAAATAAAAATAATTAATACAGTACGGCAAAACCAATACACCAAATTTACAAAATTACAATTATTTTTGGAGGTGAAAAGCATAACAGTTTTGGGCACTGGAGCCAATTTCTTCTCAAAAACCTAAAATTAAATTACATTTAGAGAGTTTGTTATTAACTTAATATAGTACCAGACAATTAAAAAGATATAATTGCTGCTTACAGATTTCAATTCCTCTTCTGTAATTCCTACTGGAGTATTAAAAAAGTGCAAAACTGGAGAGGGTGGTTGAATACGATTTTTAGTAGCCGATTCCGGGTTGGTGAAGCGGTTATTTCGGTTTCCCATAAAATCTTGAAACGACGGCGATCCATCAGGAAGTTCAAATGGTTGTTGTACGTCATTCAAAAAGGCTTGCTTTGAGTATCTAATAACACATTTATTAAGTCAAAATGCTAAATCGACCTACTCAAAATCACTCACCCAAGCTGCATTTTCTTTCCAAAGAAGATAACATTGTTCAAATGCCGAATTGAATTTTCAACTGAACCACTGTCCCCCATTTGAATCATAGCACAACCTTCTTTGCTTTTCAAAAATTTCACACGAACAACGTTTCCATATAGGCAGAAGAGATTAAACAAACGACCCGGATTCATTTTATCATGATTTAAACTGTAAACCATAACCACTGCGCCCTGTTGCTGTCTTCCATTATGTTGACCCTGAAAGTTTCGCATTGATCCAACCTGTCCATCACCGCGACCATCAAATCCATCTCTATTAAATCTAATTATTAATACATGTCATAAGTCTTCAGCTAAAGCCTTGAAGACGGAAATAACAATCACCTGTTGTTTCCACCAAAACGTTCATGAGAATCATTTCCAAAATCTCCTTGACCTCCATAGCCACCATATCCTCCATTTCCTCTACCATAACCTTCATTGAATTCACAACGCTCAGGTCCATTGAAATTGCCTTGCGGGGGAGCACCACCACCACGTCCATCTCCACCTAAAAACGAATTTTATACATAAAATAATTAAAATAAATTTGAAAATTAATTTTACGATAGGGAATAGGAGCTCCTCCCAAACGAGGTTCTTGAAGAAGAGGTCCATGTCTTGGTTCGCTGTTTGGTTTTCCTAAAAAAATCAAAAACTTATTTCAATTATCACAGAATAACAAATTGCATTTAAATAATCGTGTGCGTCATAGGCTAATAGCGTAAATTTTAATATGGCTAAAATGCTGCTAATCTAATTTTGCTATTATCAGCATTTTGCAATCGATATAACAAAACTCTTTTATGACAGAAAAATCTTAAAACAACAGAGCTACAAAATACAGATTCCATATGAAACCCATCCTTTCTACGCCATTTATACTTTTTGTGGAATATTTAAGTGAAGTACCGATACCCCAATTAAGCAACACATTAAGCGCAAAAACTTCATCTCTTCCACACTTATACAATACCGCGAATAAACCTTCAAACGTCCTCATGTCAGGTCACCAGCAGAGTCGAGTGCACATTGATGCTTTTAACCAATGATCCGTCATCGCTACCATTCAAAGGCAGGGTAGATCGAAGGCTGTTGGCACCAAATCATTCATAAGAGCCGCCAGCCTAGACACAAGTTGCCACATAATCAAACTCTTCATATTAAACACAAAATAAAAAGACTTGACAGAGTTCACGTGGAGTGTTATATCGTGGAAAAGTTTAAAAATTATATAAAAAATGCTATGATAAATTGGCATTGTCACGTTGATAAAGTATTGAGGGAAGTAAGTTACGGTTATAATTCTTGTACTTGTGTACTACTGTTCTCGTATATTCCTATCGCCAGTCGATTATCTGTTCAAATTGGTTTGTCTTCCATCTTGAAAGCGTAGTTTATTAATATACTTGTAAAATGTAAAATTCCGTAGTTGATAACATAGATAAACAGCCAGAAAAATTGTTCTATCTCCATTGTATTTTTAAATAAATGGTTGGTGGTAGTAATGGGAATGGTTGTAACCTTGCTTCCCTGCAGAGTGCTGGAGACGTTTAGCGGTGAGCAGATGACTTGTGTAAGTTAGTGAAAAGAAAAACGATTCATAGTGGATTGACGATGGGAATCACCATGAAAACGCTTCTCTATGTTCATTGTTATCTCATCGCTTACAAATATCAATGATTCTCTGTGTGGCGGCAGGGTAATGTCTTGGTTTTGTTTAAAAAGAAAATGTTGGGCGGCGATGTCATACTCTTCCAAGTGTACTTTAATTAGTTAATTTTTTTTTCTTCAATTCCTAATGTCATGAATATACAGTATGTGGCTGGGAAACTGTAATCCTTTCTGTAATACACCTAATGACGGCCCAACACAGGTAGTGATTTAAGTCAGGCCCAGTAAAGTAGTGGAAGTGATAAGCTGGTGAATAGGATTAATTTTGGTTGTGATGGTCGTGCAAAAGTCCACAGTGCTGATGACGTTTTGTAATAACGCTTATGTATCCAATAAAATGGCAAAAATAATGTCTACAGTACTTGATGTATAGTTTCCAAAACAAGTCAAAATAATCTGATATGTTTTGATCGCACAGAATATCATTATCATATAGTTTAACTATAACCGTATGTGATTTTCTGCTTAACCATTAAGATTTGAACAATAAAATATTTGGCATAATCAATGATATTAAAATCTTCAAAAGTTAATGCTTCAAATAAGCATTTGATACATGAGCGCATTCTAGCAATCAAATCACGGAAAGAAAGCTGATTTTGTACCCAAATGTTAATACAACTTCAATAAATGAGCAAGTGATGTTTTGTTTCCACTAGCTGTAAAAATAATCTACACAAGTTACTTAGACATTGTTGTATTTTCATTTTCACCCTCACAAAAATTTTCATGTAAAATAAGATTTATCTCAGCTGTTTACAAGTAGATGTGTATGTCAAAAGAAAGACTGTGACTAAGAAAGTGCTGAGTATTTAAGGAATGTCATTTTTATATTTAAAAGTCCGTTTTGGGCTATAACTTCACTCATTATTTTACACGATACTTCTGTTAAAGGCATAAGGGTTGAATGAGCAAGTGGAAACAGTACATGTTTTTCTGTGTTAGCACAAGAGTTAGATAAGAATTTAAAGTTAATTGACAGTATTTTTAAGTTAATAGGACGTCAGATTGTTTTGTATTTTCTGTTCATCCTTAACCCACCATGATCCCCCCAATGTAGTATTTTGTGCATGCTACAAAATGCAATAAAATTCACAACACTTACCCAAATTCGGAACGGAGTAATCCCAACTTTCATTGTCGTTCTTGTAAACGTTGAGACGAGTTGGCTAAAAATAAACACTCAAATAAGTCTTCATAACATTTAAAGTTGCTATTAACTATTACAGGTACCTTCGCAAATTCAACTTTCAATGTGCAACACCCTGAATAGATATCAGCACCATGAAGATTTTGTTTTGCACGCTTGGCTGCTTCCACGTTGTCAAATGTAATCAACAATTAAGAAAAATAACTTTTAAAATCATTTAATGAAATAGTCCTTCTAAAAACTATAAATGTAGTAAAGGATATTCGACCATAGCTTGAATGCCATTCTTCTTAAAAATCACGATTCGTACAACTTGTCCATGGGGCTGACAAATTGTGTTGATAACATCCTAAAAATTATTTTAAATTAAATCTTTCCCGAATAACATGACAACTGTAGTAAGTACATAAACGCTTTACAGACATTTAAAGATAATAAAATCGAACAATAATAATTTTACCGTATAATGTGAATTTGTCAAAAATATATAACTTTACAATAGCTTTACTTACAACTCCAATTGGATAAGCAGGATTAATAACAGTCATCAGTAACACATGATTAATTTTTTCTTCGTCACTTCTAAAGTAATTTTAAACTTATAATCTAATATTTGACCAGCAGTAAAATCGTTTTTACTCACCCCCGATTTCCACCGCCTCCTCCGGACGAGTTTCCGCCCCCACGTCCCGATCCTTGTTGATTATTAAAATTATAAAAATTATCGCCTTGATTTCCCTAGAAAAACAAAGGGTTCAAACAAATCCAAAATATGACTTATAATTATAAAGCATCGGTTTTAATCTATACGGTACCCATTAATTACAAATGTACAGTTGCCATTCGGCTATTGTCTTAAAAGACCACGCTTCTCAAAACCATTTTCAAGAAAGCAGTTTTATATAAAATATTAATCTCAAAAAATGGAATCTCTTTCTGAGCATGTAAAATCAATTTTACCTTAATTCAATAATGTTATTTTAGCGATTGTCAGATAAAGCAAGATTGAATCAAAACCAATAACCCTAATTCCGACAGAAGATTGCACCCAATCATTTTTCCATGCTTCATCAGAAAATGGCATGCTAGATACCTAAAATATTTAAGTAAACGCTTAACTTACTCTTTGATTATTCATGTTATGTTGTTCCCCGTCTGTTCTCTGTCGTTTTGCAGAATGTCCGTCGTAAGAGTTATCCATTTTATTATTTTCCATTTTAATTATATCCATTCTAAGGTTCAATTTACACAAGTATTGTCCTCAATAACTGCACAATGATTTTTATTTTTATATGCGACGCAAGTCATGAAGCGGCTGCCTAGCGCCTACAGTACTGTTTGCGTATTTTCATTTGCCTATTCCTTATTTTTTCCGCCAATACTAGAGCAAGAGTAATGCTTTTTTCGTTTTCAACCCTATTATGACCAAAAAAAAAAATTTTTATACCCTACTTTCAGGTATTTAACAACTTAATAATACACCTTAGTTACAGTAAGTTTAATTTCCAGCGTTTTTGGGCCTTCAAGAATTAATTATATGACTCCAAATGCTATAACTAATATAATAATAATGGTGTCCGGTCATAATGTCCCAGAAAAAAATGTCCCCGATATATCGATGGCAACATTGTATCACTTGAAAAACATCGCGATATGTCGATCGCCTTCTTTTAAATTTTACATTGAGTCTAAATACAATTAAAAATGTTTAGTTAGGTTAGATTAGATTAGGTAAAAACGTCTTTGTGGTGATTGTTCTGAACGTAAAAGAAGGCGATCCACATATTATCGCGATGTTTTACAAGTGATACAATGTTGGCATCGATATATCGGGGTCATTATTAATTTTTTTACGACATAGTGTCCGGACACCTAAAAAACCAATGAGTCAAAAATCATTAAAATATTTAACTAGAAATAGTTGATAAAAATATTATAATACTCTGTCATTAAAAGAGTATACCGGTACCGGTAATTATTAAAATTTAATCAAGTTAATGACGGCCTAAATTGAAGCCGGTTGAAGCTGCCTAACAATGCTTACTGCATACCTTGATTTGACTTCTATCAAATACAGTATAGCAATTATACTGTACTGTATTTGCTTGTATGAGGTCATTCATTTATAAAATAATGCAAAAAAAAAACCATGCTAATATGGTAACTTGATAAGCAGTTGCTGAACCAGACAGTTTACTGAAAAAAATAGTTTACTTTTTTTAATCGGGGTTTTGCGGAAAAAGCTTGTACTTCTTAAGGCAGATCTGCGCAATATTAAATAACATTTTTTAAATTATAAGTAAACTAACAACTGAATTTATATCATGGCCGCGACAAGTAAAGGTGGTGGTGTGACTGTTGTTTGCCAACTTCACTTACTGGAACTTCCTTTAGAATTGATCGAGAAAATCTTTTGCTATTTAACTTTTGAGAACATAGCAGAAATTAGATTGGTAAATAAATATATTTCAGTCTTTGTCGATATTTAGCAATATGTCTTCAGTGACTATATTGCATACTGCGTTTAAGTGCAGTGAACCTGTTTTAAAACAAAATACTGGTTGCTGTATTGTAATGCTATAATGTACCTAGTATAGTATATAAAGTAGATTTTGTGTTTGAAATTATACATAGTAACATGAAAGTTAATGCATTAAATTATACATTAATTTTTCAGTATTACTGGAAACAGTTACTGTATACTGTACGAAAAAAGATGATTATTATTATGGCTACTGTATCTTATTGTAATTGTACAGGTTAACAGACGATTTAATTCAATCGGCCAGGAACTGTTAAATAAGGGTTTTTCTGCCGTTGATAAGTACCACATGTGTGTTATGAGAAACATTAAAAAGAAGTTGCCGAGGAGAGAAAGTGAGAGAAAGAACCACCAGTTAGCCAGACATTGTGATATATTAAATACAATCGAAACCAGAATTTCACTTTTAGGAATGACGTTCGTTAAATATATAGATTTAAAATTGTGCTGTTTTATACCTGGAAAGGTAATTGCGTGATATTTAATTTTTGATATGCGAGCTTTTGATTTAAATATATTTTAGGTCATTGACGAGATATACAGAGTTTTATTACTTGTACAAAGGAGTTCTCAGCTTCCAAGGGCTCACGAATTGCTCCAGGAATTAAGAGACATATCTTCGATGGCTATGGAACATTTTGATGAAAAGATTGTTCCTATCCTTAAAAGAAAACTAAACAATTGTCAAATCAACAACACTGGTCTTAGTTACCATTTACCAAGTGAGAAAATTATCGCAGGCTAGTTTTTCGTTCTTCTAACATTAAGAATCTAAATTTTGTTTATAGATTCCAGTTCTAAACTGACTTTGATGCCGAAAATGGAGGCTCCAAATGCTCACAAATTCACACAACAGACTGCTGTTATGATATCTAGTATGCGTAAAACTGTCACTGATCATAGACAAAAAGTAAAAAATTTAAATAATTCTTGTATTAAAATCAACAATGCTGAAGATTGTAAATTTAGATGGGTGAGATGCAGAAGAAAGTTCAAGAACAAGCAAAGACTATATTGGAGTTGAATCACACAGTAACTGATCTTACTGCTAAAATATCTGAACAAGAAGGACGTTTAAATGAATTGAGTCGAAAACTCGTGGATGTATGTGAATCTCGTCGTGGCTCTGACATGTTTTTACCTACAGCACAATCATCTTGTTCCCCTGGTCCTTCATTGAGGCGGTCATCTCGGATTAATTCACACAAATCGGAAACTCCAGTTACTACTACATCAATCAAACGCAAAAATCTCTCAGACACCAAAAATGATAGCATTGTCAAGCGCAAGTTCTTAAAAAGTTAAACCGTAAGGTCATGAAAATTGCCTTGATATAAAATTATGATGTAAAAAATTGTTTATCATGCTGACTTATAAGCTTTGGAAGAGATTTAGATTTTATAGCAAGACCACGAATTAATTGGTCACATTCTTGTGGACATTATTTACGTAAAAGGCATGAGCAGAGTTGACAAGCCACCTACAAACTGTTTCCAGCAGCAAGTAAAGTAGTTAATAGCTTCAGTTATTGAAAAACTGCATTTCTTAGATTTCTAATTTTTTGAGAGCAAGTTTGCAAAAATGTGATCTGCCGATTCATAGTCTTAAAACTCTGAATGGTGCTATCTTGTTAAATACAGTTGCTTTTATTGGAACTGAGCAATAAATTACATGGTTCTTGTCAGGTTTTTATAAGATGAATGGGAGAATTGCTTTTCGATTTGGTGGATAGTTTTTAAACTTTTCCTGATAAAATCTGTAAATATAATCGTTGATATTAAAATTTTAAAGAGACTAATGTCAATTTTATTTTTTAAATAATGCTAACTTATGATTGCGCAGCCCCCGAGTACCAAGGAATGCTGTACTGAAAATGGCAAATGCGGTGGCCGTGTAGTGATTGGCGGCAAATGCATAACCCCACCACTCCAAAATTTCACCTAGTTTTTGTCAAAAGATTAAAATAATGTTTCTTACATGCTTTTATTACTTGCCCAAATAATTAGCACAGGAAACGTAGTCGAAAAGGCCACCTATGATAACATTATTGAATTTAGAAGATGAATATTTTAGAAGGCAACTTTCAAAGGCCTCATAACATGTCAAACCTCTTGGAATTTTGTAGTCAGTTTCACCTGGCTTCCTTAAATTTGCTAAGCGATAATCGGACGTTATGTTAATATAAAGCCCTACTGAAAACACTAGAACGCCTGCAAAAAATCAACTTTAGTGATCAAAAATTAATCGACTTTAATAAGAAAACCACCTATAATAAACCTAAATCCAAACAAATAATTAGAAGGGTACGTAGCATAGTGGATAATTCCAAAACCTTGGGCAATTCCATTCATTCCACAGAATAAAGTTGCAGATAACATCGCATCTAATGGCATTGGTTTTCCTGCTCGACGAATGGGATATATAAAACTCCTAAATACATTTTAGATCTTTAGAAAGTGAAAGTCGATTTTAATAGGTAATAATGGATCGTACCTATGAAAATAATGAGTCATGAAAATGCCAACGACAAGGGTGTTGGTTAGTTTGAAATTGGAATTTAATATAACTAGTAATGGAATTATAAAAGCCGGCGATTCTTGCAACATCCAAGCAATACTTGTTGGTAGCGCCCATTTATTTTTCTGTATATATTTGCCATAATATTCAGTTGGAGCAAAACCGATTGCAGTTGAAATGGCAATAAATATTCCGGCTAAAATCAGAATATGTGACAAATGAGTTACAAGTTGACGATTATCGCTGGCGAAAAGAAAAGTTCGTAGAACACTCATCAGAAAATCCATTTTGTTTTAGTCGTAAATTTATTTTTCTGTAAAAAAAAAATTTTAATAGGTTTATGTCAATAACAAAAACGACTCATCGAAGTTCAAACGTAAAGATAACAACTACTTTAATGTAAGCTTGTCATATTTTGTACCTCGTACATTGAAAATCATATATCAGTAATTGGGTCACGGCCGTAATATAACAACTATTGATTATTATCGTAAATGAAGTTACTTAAGCTTATCAGTGGAATGCAATTCTTTACAAGTGGACTGGCCAGACCATCTAATTCAAACACAATAAGCATCATTATTATAGGCAATGTCATTTATTTCCACCAATCTCTACTTTAATATAATAAGTTATACTGACGGGTAAAATAAATCGTTAAATTACTCAAAATTTAACTGAAAATTACTTATCATTTATTGGTAGGAATACTACAGTACTTGCAAAGATTTCATGTACTGTACTGGGTAATAAAATATCAATTTTGACTGGTACTCGGTATGACAAATTAATCATTAAAGTTAAATAAGGAATCAATACTTACCATAAGTACCCCAGGCTTTTATGACCGCAATCGTAAAATTCGATTAAAAACCTAAAATTACAGTTGCAATTCGAAGGCCATTCCAGCAATATAGTAATGCACGGTATAAGTTCGTGCATACGTAACAAGTGTTTACATTACAATCTCTTCCGCGCTAACTTTTCCTCCAATCAGTAGCAAATATTCGAAGGTCGTCATCTAGGAGGCGTGTCTAAAAAGCTCGCGATATAAAGGCGGAGTTATAAGATCACAGCATCCTCATCTTTACATCTTTTAGCATCTCTCTTTCAAATTTCAGAAAGTATATTTCACCGATTTTATTTTGTACCGTAATTTAAACAAAGCCACGACGGATAATCACATTAAAAATCGCTCTACTATGAATACCGCCGGTGAAAGCGGTGTTAAATTTGCAGGCGACGATAATCGAGCTAAAATTTACGAACCAAAACAAAACAAGAAACTAATCAGGTTAATGACGGTTATGGCTTATGTCTTTTCGGTCTCTATGGCAGCCATAATGCTTTCTTTATATTATGTTTTCTTGTGGGATCCACACATCAAAACTATTAAGGAAGATAATAATCTAACACTAAAGGATTTAAATTTCGAAAATAATTTAAAAGAACCCATTAGTCAGCCATTATGTGTCACAGTTGCCCCAAAGGAAGAATTTCAAGAGCACTTAAATCTTCAAAATAACGGATCTTCAAATTCCAATGGTAAAGAAAATTCAACTCAAAATACAGTGCCGTTCAGTGATCCGAAACTTAATTCTCACAAACCACCGGACACCAAAAAAACGTTAAAGCAATTAAATGACAAGAAAAATGTTCCATCTTAAAACAGGGTAATTATTTTAAAACATGGCTTTCATTATTAATTTACAAAACTGATGCTAACAAATTTTTCGCTCGCAGATATATAAAATTAAAAAAAAATTGGTTACTTGCAAGCTGGCAAAAGTTTATGTAGGAATTCACTTCTCTTCAGAGGTTGTAGATGACAAGCAGTCATATTCCAAGGATGCTGTTCAATACCAAAACAGTATCGCATTAAAACTATTATTCATTTAGAGAAATTTACATACAACGACACCTCGTATAATTCAGTGTTGGTAATGGTATACTATGTAAGATGATTAATTTTCCAACTTAAACTATTCCTAAAATTGTATTCTTCACTAATTCCAACAATGTATTTTACGAAATAGGGATGGATCAACGTATCTCGTGTAAAATAATCTTAGTGCTTTCATTAATTACAATTACTGCGCAATTTATGATAAATGTTACTGCCATGTAAGAAGCGCCGATTTCTGTATGGCGCCTCGTAAATTATGGATGTAATGTTATTATAATTTAAAATTATATTTAAAAACTAAAGATTCGCAATAGAGTCTATAATTATTTAAATCGTTGTTATGCTTTTCTCACCTTGTCTTAACTCGTAACACGCATTATCTGCTCGTATCCCACTTGGAGAAAATAAGAAAACTTCGTGTTTTCTCTCAAACTTCCTAATTCTTCATTTTCCAAAATAACCTTAATATCGGGTAATAGGTCTTTTAAATTCATATCTAGAATTTTAAAAAAATAAACACATTATGATATACCGTATATGTACATAATAGAAAATTTGCGTACTATCATTAAAAACTAGAGCAATCGTTTGAAAGAAAATGGTGCGAGAACAAATCTCAAGAGGATCCTTTTCAGTGTCAAAGCTATTCCAGTCGTCCTTCAAAATTGCACGACACCAAATTCGAATACATAAACGTTCAAATTCCTCAGGCTATTAAAATAAAATAATTGTTGTAATAAGGCTTCAATTCAATGATAATTATGACACAACATTAACCTTTGTAACAAAGTGAAGCAAATCCAAAGCTTTCTTGAAATCATATTCATTTGCATTAACGTTTTCCTCACTGACATACATCTTTACAATAAAAAAAAAAACAGATTTATAATTTTCATATATTAAATGGTAAAGAAAATAAAAAGTTACTTCTATTAATTCAATAGGAGTCATCACTTTCATGGAATCAATATCTAATCCGTATCTCTAATAATCCAATATAGTTATTAAATTACAAATAAAAATAAATACAATGTTATCCCTACTTCCAGAATTGTAACAGGTAAAGTTTCTTGATACAATATTAAGTTCTGTTCTTCGTTTAAATCTACATATAGAGAATATTATTTTCATATAAATTATAACTTTTAAGAAAATATTTGTATAACCTTGAATGCAGTTATCAATTTCCTCACGTGGGAGGTCAGAGGCACAAGCAAACAACTTGCTCAAACTAAGAAATGTCTTTGGGAAAAATTAATTTTACATTACAATATAAAAAATTAGCTTGAAATATTTACCTTTTTGCGACTTAATATTGATCTTTCGATTTGTGCCAGTGATTTTAAAGTCTTCCAACCATCAGCATAACGTCCTTGTTGAATATCATTTAACCAGCTAAGATTATTATGATTTTTTAGAAAATGCTTGAGATTATCTTGCTGAAAAGACGTCTGTGATAGTAATTTCCCCCGCTTTCCTACAATTAAAAATAATAAATTAAAGTATCTACATTATACCATATAAATGTAATTATGTTACCTTCTTTAATATACCAGTTAAAAGTAAAATCAGAAAATCCCTATAAAAGTAGTAAAATTAAAAAATGATTAAAATCCTTCCATGTAACATCTAACCTTATCAGCAAACTGAATTATATAACGGTTTAGACGATTCTGATTGTTAGTCACTTCACAAAGTTTAACAAGAATATCAAAATCCAAATATTTTTCTGCCAACGAAGCTGCTTTTTCGTATTGCTCAAGTTTCACTAATGCAAACAATATCCGTTAAATTTTATGTGAATAAGAAATTAATATAAAAGATTATTACATAAAGACGATATTAAATCGAATCTTTGTTGGTGATATTGGTGTGTAACTGACTCAATTAGTTCTCCATCCGAGTTTGTTCGCAGTAATAATTTTAGCTCGCGTTCAAAACCATCAAGAACAAGATCCGTTAAATCCATTATATTCTGAAGCAATATTTCACGAGCAGCAGGATCTTGAGCCAATGGAACTCCTTTATTTAACGTTATTCCATGCTAATGTAATAAAGAGCATTAATTACAATAAATTAATTATTGTTAAAAGCAAAATATACCTGTTGTATTAGCAAACTACGGAGTAAACTAGAGTCAATAGTAGCATTCCATGAGGTGAATTTTCCAGTTACTCGAGGTATACCTAAATCGCCTTCAGGACTAGGAATTAAATCATAAGCCCTAGATCGCAACATACTCTACAAAATATAAACAACGTTGTTAACAATAACAATCATTACATAACCTGTAAATTTTACCAGCACTATATGATTTATTGATTGTACTGTGTTGACAATTGTTTCTGTTGAGCCGTATGCGAGATGTTCTTCCTCAGTTTTAATAAGAGCAGGAATAATATCTTGGATATAAGACACTTCTCGGTAAAACATATCTTGGTTAGTCAATTTTCCAGAAGGCATTGTTTTTCGAGCTCTCAATACCATCTTAATGGCAGATTCAATAATACTTCCGTACCTTATCAAATTCAATATTAAAAACAATTAAGTGTTGAAATAAAATCTACTGCGTACTGAGAGTGCAAATTCCTCAAATTCTTTGCTGCTTCCAATTTCTCTGCATGTTCGCAAATAATTTGACGAGTGCTAATTAACTGGCCTCTTACTGATACTGTACGAAGCTACAATTACATTCAATAACAAAAATCACTTTCATTACATGTTTATAACATTTCCTCTCAAATATTACTTACACGTTCCCATATGTCGCATTGTCTCAGAAAGTCAACAATTAATCGGTGAGCTTTTTGTTTGTCTTCTAATTGATGCAAAATAATAAGCGAGTTACTGATGACCGATTCTTAAAAATTAAATAAAATTTGTTAAGACTATAAATGTATTAGTTATAAACACCTTCATTTTACCTTGTGAAACGGTTTCAGCCCATCGCGGATCAACGATTGGGTAATCGTCAATTGTTTTTTGACTCAAAGCCACAACAGCGTTGTCCAGGGAAGAATCATTGTCGACTGCAGAAATGATATTTGTTGGAAAATATTTGTTAATAATAGCATGACTATTAGCCTAATATTTAAAATAAAAGTGTTAAATTAAACAATCAAATGACACTGCTATAAGTCTTACGATATTTTTAGCGCAATAAGCTAACAAGGCAGATTTTAACTGTGCCACTTTGTCATCGCTAGCAGTAATTTCTTCTTTAGTTGAAGTTCCAAATACTAAATCAGCAGCCTACAAGTTAGATGATATGTATATTGATCAATCGATCATGATCTAAATTATATAATAACTTTTATTTACTTCTGACATAACCGAGTCATCAACTCTAGAAAAGCTAGTAGCAGACCTATAATTAATAAGCATACGAATTAATTTTAAAATTATAATTAAAGAAACATAAAAACATACTGATTTTCAGACGTCGAACGACTTTTAACGCAAACAATTCCATGTTTATGAGTAAGAAACAAAGGTATTCCATTAAACGCTCCTGCTCCTAAAATATGATCATCCGCACGTCGAAATTCGATCTTATCCGATTCATCAGATGAAGCATTTACTAAAGCAATTTAAATTAATTATGATGTTTAAATTAAACTGCTACAATTAAAATAAATTTCTTACAAGAAACACATAATATAATGTTGTTTCTGTATACATAACCACATTCTGACTGGGCGTTAGGAATTAAAAGACGATAAGATAAGACAAAGTCATCTGAAGCATCCTAAATAACACAATAATTTTAATGTTGTAATATTAAAGACGACATCGCAATACCATACTTGAAAATTATCAATGTGAGGTATTATAGTGAACGATTTAAAGTCCTTTAGAGTTAAATCATTCGGATTAACCAGTGCTAAAGCGTATCGTAACTGAAGAGGCTCTCTAGGATGCAAAGCGGCGGCTAAAATAAATATTCCATTCCTAAAATTTTAAAGTAGTAGTCAGACAGCATTATCATATTATATTTAATCCATTCTTAACAAACTTATGAAGCTGCATATCAATCAGCCATAACTGCAACTGATGAGGAGTTGCAAAATCGCGACTCTATAAAAACTTAAGTCTTAAATACAATAAATGATAATAATTAAAGTTTTCTTACCCATAAATGTTCAATAAACTTTTCACGCATTATATAATCAATATCAAAGTTAAAAATCAGCTAAAATAATAAAAAAAATGCATTTAAAATTAAATAATTCAAGTAAAAAAAGTTAAATTACAACCTTTTCTCCTTCATCTCCATTAAGTTCCCATTTCTGCAGACTACTTTCACTTAAAATAAAAAGATTCCTTGCCATATTTTGCTCGTTACTTGTAATAACTCTAACAAGTCTCTAAACATGTAAACCAATTAAAGTTTAAACTTTACAAAAAATTACTACAAATACGTTTACCGATTCTAAGTTTTGATTAGGTACACCTCCGAATATAAAACTAGTCATTCGTCTGCTCAACCTCGCTAAAACGCCTTTAGAAACAGTTAAATTTCGACATACTAACGAAGTCTATTACAAACATCAAATCAATTATAACAAGCAAAACTTTTTAAAACTAAATTTCATTGTGTTGCCTCTTTTCCATATCCAGTAGGTGAAACAAGAAGTAATGTGTTTGTCGTTGTTGTCAAAACGCAACCATAAGGCTATTTAATAAGTGCAAGTTGTGTTAACAATATTGAAATACAGTATGTCCTTTTAAACCAATATGTTTCACATCACTTACATGGCAATTAATTAGTGAAAAACATTCTTGTCCTTGTAACTCAGCATTAATTTCAATAGATGAACCATCGTGAGCAATACTTGGCCAATATCTGATAGTTCCCTCTGGAGAAACAGCCAATACAGCTGGAACTTGTTTATCATTACTTGGCAAAATGCACACTAATTCAGCTTTATGGGCTACATCGCTAGGAGGCAAAGTCAATTCACGGCAGTGAGGAGCCTAACATCATTATAAATTAAATCAATACATAATTTGAAAACAAGAAAAATGTATTGGTATTTACAGCTGCTAGTTGTTGATCTGGTCCCAATTTATATTTCCATATGAATAATCTTCTACCACATACCAGCCATGCCCAACTTGAAATATCCAAACGAGCACTAACTTCACGACTCTCTAATATGATATAACATTACGTAAACCTTATGAACTAAATATTGTATTATTAACAAATATATTGTCAACTAACTTTCAGCTAATGTGATGGCTTCTGTTACAAGAACCGGCAATGGAATACCAAAACTCTCAACAAGATGAGTAGAAGATTCTTCTACAGCATACGTTGAGGCATTTAAACCGGCAGAACGGGAATTACTAAAAGTTACAACATTTTAATAAATCAACAATTTATTATCATACTATTATATAAAACTAAAATAATACATAACGTTTTAACCACTAAGGATGTAACTACTACAGTATAAACCTACTTAATTCCAGCTCGGTTTCCTTGCGAAGTTTTTACCGCTAACGACTTTCTTATTCGACTTGTACTTGAAGAATTCAAAGAAAACGAAGAAACTCTTGAATTTATCATTTTTTCTAATAAATAGTTTCAATCTAGTAGTTTCTAACTATTCTCCTGTTTGTTCCCGCCATGCACATTTCACCAATAGTGATGGACAAACGTCGACTCGCAAACTGCCTTGTCAACTTGAAGCCGGCTACAACTTGAATTGGCTTCAAATCGGCTTTTAAATAGCTAACTATCGTAGGCATTAAATTTAAATTTACAGTTTTAGGTTTTTATAAAAATTATGTTTTGAATGACTAAATTGGTTATGTATTAAGTTTATTAAAGTTGTGCGGAGTAAAATCTATAAATAATTGTCTGTACGATTGATTTACAGAACTGATTGAAACTTTTCCTGATTAAAGCGTTACGACTGATCACTATTTTACTTTCTTGCCCTTAAGGTATTTCCATCTAGTGGTGTTGATTAAAACTTCTTTTATAACTTTTACCTATTAAAGCGTTACGAACTGATCACTATTTACTTTCTTGCCCATAAGGTATTGCCATCTAGTGGCGTTGCGACTGATCACTATTTACTTTCTTGCCCATAAGGTATTGCCATCTAGTGGCGTTGAGACTGATCACTATTTACTTTCTTGCCCATAAGGTATTGCCATCTAGTGGCGTTGCGACTGATCACTATTTA
>JAAFCF010003739.1:13918188-14029503 GCA_013389785.1 Helicorthomorpha holstii | reverse complement strand
GCATAACGACTGATCACCATGTACAGTTTTTATTTTGTTGACCGTAATGTGCTGTCATCTAGTGATGGCTGATTAAAACTGTTATAATTTTGTCTGATTTAAGCGTAACGACTGATCACCATAAACAGTTTTTATTTTGTTGACCGTAATGTGCTGTCATCTAGTGATGGCTGATTAAAACTCTTATAATTTTGTCTGATTTAAGCGTAACGACTGATCGCTATTCATTTTGTTGACTATAATTAAATATATTGTATTGTTTTGATGGCTAATTGTTCTGTTGGTCATAATGTGGCTACGTTACTTCAAATCAAAGCTAAAACTATTCAAGTGAACTCGAAAGCTAAATTACCATTGCAATATTTGGCTGCGATTCACTCATACAAGTACAGTATAATAAAGTAATTAATGAACAGCAATATATTTTTTTAATTTTCACATTTTCTGCTATTACAAATAGTGACATTGACGACTAAATTATATAATTAATTATTTTTAATAATTGATATTCAATGTCACATTTTGTTTGACATCAATTTCAAGTTTTTACAGTGATGGTTGATCTTAATAAACAATGTCTAACAACTTTAAACATTCAATCAACATTTATTAATTTCTTTTTTCATTGACTTTTAAATTTTAAAGTGCATTCATGAATTTCACGTTTATCTACAGTATAATTACGTAATTACTGTATAATGACCACTTGTTGATTTGTTAATAATTATCTTACACTATAAGAATCACATAAAATCAATCTTTACTTAGTATGGTCAACATTAATGGCTATCTCCTTGATACATTATAAATTCACCTACAGTATAAGAGTTTAACATGAGAATTTTGTCCAAAAAATAAAAGGACCAAAACTAAAGGACCAATTAAATGGCAGCGTCAAAGCCTCAAAGGCTTTTAGAACTATCAAAAATTTTGATAACTATTATGAATTAAAACAATACAATATTGCTAAAATGCAGTTAATTTCTTACTAACTAAATCATAAAGTATATTTTAATTGCATGTAATTAAAACTAAAGCATTTAAGTTTTTTATTTTATCTAATATAAATAAGTTTATCATTTATGGACAAGACAGCTTAATTCAGCTGTATTTAATTTGAAATTTTGCTTTCGATTAAAAATTCAATTATACTGTATAAATGCTTAAGATCTAAGTTATTAGTAAATTAATTGGTCATTGTTACATTTTAAGTAACTTAAACTGTAAAATTAATATGTATTTATACGCTTTTTACAGTTAAAGTATTTCGAAATTTATTACTGGATGGTCCTCCTTAATTTGATTATAATACAGTACTCTAATATTTAAGTTTATATAGTTTTAATTTACTAGTTTAATGCTATAAGTTTCATCTAAAATTATTTTATTTTAATTGATTAAGTTATATTGTACTTATAAGCACAATATATGATTGTATTTTAATTATTTGTTTCTTTTTTTATATATATAAAAACCACTTTCGACGTTTGTTATGGCTGCCACATTATTCAATTGGTCCCATTATGAAGTGTATTATATATAGTTAGTGTTGGTGTTGCCCTATAGTAAGTATAATATTGATCAGTTGCATGGGAAAATTTATATTTTATCAGAAAACTTGAAAACTGGATCTACTGTAGTAGTGTTTTTGAATTTGGATGGCTGCTTACATTTAAAATTAAAAAATATTCAACAATTAAATATCAAACACTGACACAAGTTCCACTTGGTGCGTTAATAAATACTGTAAATAAAGTGTATCCAAATGGAGTAAAATGGTTAATGAATATCTTGCAATTAAGAAAGATGATAATAATAATGCATACAAACTACAGTTCGGTAATTAAATCTAAATTAAAACAACGTTTTTGTTTCATGCTATTGAAGTAGAATTGTAATATTTTTATATAATACATAGGCACGATCAAGATTAATCCATATATTCTTACTATCAACTACTTTGACGTTAAATATAGTGATTTGTATCAAGTTTTTCATGCTGTGTGATCGGTTATCGGAAATTATTATCAATGGTTAATTTAAGAGAAATTTTAACCAAAGATAATACCATTTAGCTGCACGTGTAAAGATGTACAGTAATTAAATAGGATAAATATAATATAAATTGGTGTCAATCACAGACATCGTGCCTCTCATATAAAATAGCTAATCCTCTTCTTGACATTCTGGTGGATTAACGTATCCAAAAACATTAAACTCGATGAGGATGGAAAACACTAAGAAGACGGCATAAGCCAATATCAGACAAATTCCCAACCGCTGATTTAGTTGCCAACGAGCATAATGAACTGATGCAATCTAATAGCAAAGTCATCATTAAACATTTAGCTTAATTGCATTATTCACAATGTAAACAAAAAAAACCACAAAGATTTATCAATGACGTCGCAAATCCAAATGCACTGGCAATTGGTACAATTGCAATGACACTACGGTCATATAATGTGGCTTTGGCATTTAATGATGATCCAAATATTTTATCATTAACCCATAGTTTTACTATGTGTTTTTACAAAGTCATTGACATTAGAATAAAATAGACACTTACTGTTGCTATTATTGATAAGAATAACAGCGTAACATTGTAGACAATTCCACCGCTGCTAATTTTCACCTGTAAAATTTATCACGGAAAAACAGTAAACAATTAAAACTGAATTTTACTTAAGATTTTTGTGCAATTTACCTGTGATCCTGGCTCAACTATCGCTGTTTGTAAGAACCATGGAAGAGCTAAACCCACCAATATGTCGAATACATTGCTTCCGATGGAATTGGAGACGGCCATGTCTCCTAAGCCTTTGTTTTGAAACCAACTACATAACTTAGTTTCAACACTTTACTTAAAAAAGTAAGGAGTTTTATTATGAACCTTGCTTAGCCACTAGTAGACTAGAATATGCATCTGGAATGCTAGTACCAGCTGCTAAGAATGTAATCCCCATTATAGTGTCTGGAATACCAAATGTATAACTTACAAGGGTGACCTATTTAATTGACAAGAATATTACTTTAATAGATTGGAAATAACCATTATAGTTATAAAGCCATATTAATGACAATTGCTTACCATCCACACTAAAATGTATGAGAAGAAAGCTAACCATAAGATGGAAAAAGTAAATGTCAGTAAAAACCATTTTTCCCATCGAGGGTCTTTACAATGGGGAATGGTGTAATGAAGAGTGGCGTATAAAGGGACAGTAATCCCCCAACGAATCACACCAAACACTCCGTTATTAGCTTAAATGTATATAAAATTATACGTGTCATTGATGTCAATATTAATAATTATTTAGAATTTATGTTATAATTGATATACCAATGGACGGCGCTCTTTTCCAATCGTCATTCGGTTGTGAATCGATCGTCATTTGTCTTTAATAAAAGAAAACCCATTGATGTTGTTATTAAATATTACGTTTACTATACTGTATTATAAGATATTACTTGGCATTTGAAGAATCGTCGTATTGATTGATAGTAATTTGTTTATTTTTTGGATATCCGTAATGACGAATATGTTTCCACTACAAGAAATTAAACGAGCCATTATACAAAACTTTATCGTTTAATTAATAAAATTAGTTTTGTAAACTAATCAATAAAGTTCAAATTCAATTAACTTTTGTATACCTCTTCTATAACTCTCAATCCAGCGCAGATAAATTTCGTCCTAGGGCTAAATTTCCTCCCATGCATCACTTTCAATGCTGCCTCATACAAAGACCATTTTCTCGGGTAATCTCGAATGATTTCATCTAAGGGCATTTCACGAGGGTCTTTGGGCTGTCGTGTTACTGGATACTGCTCTTCCTCTGTGTTATTAAATTGCACTGCCAAATAAAAGCAATTTTAAACGTAGAAATTAATTTAAAAGTACAAAAACCAATTCAAACCCAGTAAGACGATTTATTGATTATTTTTTAAGATTAGGAAAGTGTCCAAGAAGTTTAATAGGTTATCGATTAGGAGTATCATTACTTTTAAAGATTAATGTACATTTTTTCGTAACGTAGTGTTATTAGTATTCTTCAACAATTCATATTTCAAAATTAAAGTCGCATGTTTTTCAATATTATTAAATTTCATTTGTGGCCTTACTTCCGTTTTCCCGGAACCACATTTATTTCTACGCATTTAATTATTTTACAATATATATTTTTTAGAATTTTGATATTGTGTTGTAAATTTTAATAAAAACATTGCAAATCTTCCGTGCTATTTGTTTGCTATAGATAATATATAACCAATTTAACTTTTATGATTTTATCTAAAAAAAACCCAAAACATTATTGTTCATATTTTACATATTTGACAATTTTCAGGTAAAACATAAAAAGGATTTGAAAAATGTTTGAAGCATGTACTGTATAAGAGCCTAGGTAAGCATTGAATTTCAAATGGCATTGAAAATATATTGCGTTCCATCGACTTTCCTTAACTTCTAAACTTGAAAGCGACTATATTTGTTTACATTTAATTGCACTGTAACCCTATTTAAGTATTTTATTTCGTTATAAATTTTTTTTTAATAAAAGTATTTTTGTTTTACATTATTACATAAATAAAGTTAAAATGATACAGAAATTTGTTATTTGGTTAGTTTTAAAATGGAATGATGAATTTACATCCTTTAAAATGTTGCGGGATGAGTGAAGTGCTCATGTAATCGATTAATCGAATTGTGTATAGGATAATAAGAGATGAGTGGAAAGAAAATATTTACCATAGCTACTTTGAATGGATTTTCCATCAGCCAATAGAATTCCTTGAGACGACTGAGTAAACTCATCCATTAGACCCAATTTTGTATTCTCCGTTAACCAAACCCGTATCTTGACATTAAATCTGTTCAAATAAAAATTTAAAAATGCATACAACCAAAGTTAGATAAAATAAATTCAGAAAAAGCTCAAACTTAGTCATTACTTCATGATTACAATGTAAATAAAGTAAAAAACAATCATTAACAATGATTCCCACCAAGTAACCACACCATCAGCCATTATCTGTAAGGAAAATACATAATAATAATCAAATGGATATATTTACTGTACTGTATAAAAGCATAAATAATACACAACTTACGGAAATTAAAATAATGACAGTAATTGAGTAATACGAAGAATCACGTATTAATGGCCACCAATTTAAAACTACAACCTGGGAATTAAAATGTTCATTGAATGCATATTTAGATAAAACACAGAAATGGGTATTTTCATTGCTTTATATATTGAATTATTATTTACTAAGACAAAATAAATAAAAATTAATAAAATACTGTATGTAAATATGATTACTGTAATTTGTTTTTTTAATCAAATTTTATTTTAATTAAAGCTAAACATTTTGTTTTAATATTTACCTTGCCAGCAAATAAAGCGCAAAATCCAATAACAAATAAAATGTTAAATACAGCCGAACCCACTATAGTACCTGTGATATACAAAAATGTTTTAACAAGTTATTCAAATTATTTAAAAATAACTATACCGAATAAAAATTCTCTAACAAACAACGATCAAAATCTTATTAATTGCAGATTTCAATTACAAGTTTAAATCCAAGTAAAAAATATGAATACAAATGTTTTTTTTAACTTTGTTATTTTTTTTGTTGTTGTTTACTATTAAATAATTTTGAGATGATACCGAATTTGACGTTGCTTATAAGTTAATGTACCGGAACTAAGTGGTGTCATTATAACTTATTACGACATTGATCGATGTTATTCGTGCATGGCTTTTCAAAAACTGTACTGACAACATGTATTATCCAATATAATTAAATTAAACCAATCTTTATTTAAATAATTAAACTTAAATTTGGCATTACTAATATAATATGGTATAAATTTATGATTCATTATGCAGTCAGTTGTTATTAATTTAGCATGTCAGCTTGTTTTTTCTGAAACAATAAAGAAATTTTATAGAACGTTATTGACGTATTTGTTCCGGCATAATTATTTTTAAATGTCTTTTAAGTTAGTACAGCATATCTTAAAATGTATTTTAAATACATTACAACTAACTATACCTGTTCCGACATCTCCTTTTGCTACGAACACACCTAAATTTAAAATATATACATTTATTTCAATATGATCTTAAATATTTATTTAAATATGTTATGCTAACCTAGCAAAGATGCAAATAATTCAGGAGCTGAACTTCCTGCTGCCATGAATGTAGCTCCAGCTACATCCTCACTTAAACCTAATTTCTGCCCATTTAAAAAAAATAATAAAACTTCAAACATTAATTAAATTTATGCAATTTAATACCGTCATGCAGTATATGTTTATTACGTTAAAACCACCGCAGTTCTCTGTTTGTTTTTACTTTTTGTGTTAGTATACAAAGCGCGGTATAATGCATAATTATGGAAATGAATTACTTGTCATAATTATAAAAATTGCTGGAGGAATTGCTTTTAGCATGCATTGACAACAAAAATGTAGCAACAACATTGTCTTAATTTCCTGTAATTTGTGCACAGCTCTTAAAACCTTAAAGTTCAGACACAGACGACAATTTGAGAAGATTTTATTATTCCACTGGGAAAAATTGCAAACTGTCACCAAATGGCATACATATCCAATTTGGGAAAAGCTAAAAGAACTTTCACCAATAGGTTATTTTTTCGATAACATTTTATCCAAGGTAAAATATTTTCTGTATATACAAAGTGACATTCATTGCTTTGATAAAAATAATATCGATTGATGTGTATAGCAACATCTTCTCCAATGTAAATCACCCTAAAGGGAGGAAAGAGAGAGAGGAGGATATCATTATAGATGCATTTATGGAAACTGTATTAACTATCCATTGAAGCAACATTCTGGATCCATTCATTTATTCATGAGTTTTATACTGTATATTTAAAAATTGAACATTTGGTTTCAACAAGCTCAATATATCTGATATATTTAGGTATTTCAGCTTTAGTTTTAATTTTTTAAGTAAAAAAAAATAAATTGTATGCTATAGTTTAAAAAAAAGTTTAACAAAAAATAAGTAGTTCTTTAGAATTATATTAGGAATTTGGATGCGTTTGTTTAAATATTAATCAGAATAAATTTAATTATTGAGTGGATTACGTACTGTACAGTATGTGCAAATAATTAATAATGAATGAGATTTCAGGTGAATAAATGGATCTTAATCATAATTATTTATTAGCATTACTGTCATTTCAGTTCAATGTTCGTGTTGTATTAACTCTTAAGAAATACTGTAGTCGGCAAAGTGCATTACCAAGTATTCGTGAGTGTGTAAATAGAAGTACATGTAATGTATATTACATAAACCATGTAGCAATAAATGAACTGTAATTGCGAATAATAAGACTTTGAATTACTCAATAGTCTAGAATTTCTAGTAATAATGCACTTTTCATAGTACTTGGTTATAACATGGTTATTTATTTTGCTTTAAATTTTTATTGGATCTTTATAAACAAATTTGAAAATAGTTTTACAAACTTTATAGTAAGTGTATTAAAATCAGGTAATATTGCTTCAAATGTGAATAGAATAATAAAATTTTGATGATTTTTTAAATTAACTAAAATAATATAAAAGAAATTGATATCTTTTATAATCTTATCATCAAATATTTTGGGTCTTTCATAGTCTAAATTCAATACTGGGTTAACCTCAAAAAAATCAATGGAAAACATTACCGAATCGTTTGTATTTTGAACGAGTTAGTTTCTCGTTCTTGAAATATACAAAAAAAATTCTTACCGAGCAAATTTTTTCCATGGAAGCCACAAAGTACTCGTCACAAATTACTGCCAGAGCAAACAGCATATAAAATCCAACTAAGATGTGAATGATAACGAATCCTTGTTTACGTTGTGCATTGGAGAAAAGATCATCGGGAAATTCGTGATAAGCTATAATTGGAAAAATGTAAGAAAAACAAAAATAATTTATAGAATGGCAACATTTGCAAGTAAATACTGATGACTACTAGAGATAACATAATATTAAGTAAACGACTACATTTTATTCATTATTTTAATTTTTAAATGTCTTGATAATGTTAATGTAAATTTATTTATCGATTGTGCACGTTTATCTCATGTAAATAAAACGGTGTATGACGTGTGTAATGCACTTCAGCAGTACATTATACTCGACTATGCTCTCTTATATCGTTGTCTTCAAGACAGTGCATAAGACTAGGCAGTTATTCATACGATTTTCATTACATGAAGAAAAAAGACGCCTTTTGATCGATCCGTATTGATCCATCAATTGGAAATATTGTTTGTAGTATAAGCATTCAACGGATAATAGGTTAGTAAATGACAGTGCGACGACAACCACGAAATTTACCTTATTTATAAATTCATTACTGTGTAGGGCAAGTTATTTTTTCTTAATAATTACTCGTAATTTAAATAAAAAAAAATTAAAATGTATAGTATGTATACATTTCATAAAATCTGAGTGTAATTCTTCTTATTGTCAATTTACCATTTGTTATAACATAAACTTTTTTATTTTGATAACTTGAATTATTTATTTAAAAGTTTAATGATTAAACTTAAAAAATAAATTTACCAATGATTTTTTTACTTTTATATGTTAGTAACTAAAGTTAGTTTTTAAGTCTGTTTTTATTAGAAACTTAGACTTACTATGTATATCTTAACAATCTCTTTAAAATGATATAGTAATTACAGCATATTCCATTGTATTGATTATCAAAACCTGCACCACTTTAAACGCCACATTATTGAATATCATTGTACCAGTTATAAGCAAATGATAGGTTTTTTGCATTATTATTGTACAATTATAGAAGTATCCGCGCATGTTAAATTGTAACATTGCGTGCACCAATATTAAAATGCGCATAAATCACATGGCCGAATGACAAAATAATATCATCATTTTATCAGCTGCTTATAATGTTATGCTTTATTATTTTAGAAAATGCATTCTGAGTTACGGGTACTTATTATCTTACACTTAACTATCGGATAGCTATTTCGAAGAACTGATCGATAAAATTATAGGGGCCAATAGTCATTTTTTACTATTGATTATGCAATTCTCGTTTAAAAAAAATAACGATATAGCGTTGCACAGTTAACGTCAAAGTTAGATTGGGGAAGATTGAATATCCAATCAGAATTTATAGTGTGACTGTATCATAATATTAAACCCTTCCATCATAAAAGCTGTGTTATTACAGTATTTGATGTATTTTCCGCTGCCACACGTGTCAACTAATACATTGACATACTGTATCTGCAGCATTTTTATGCTGTACATCAACTAAGTTTATATGCCTCATATGAAATATTCTAAATAAATAAAAACAATAGGAAAGATTAAATTGGTCACATATAAAATTTAAATGTGAACATTGTTTGACGCCATGCACATACAGTACCAAATTAAATTTAAATTAGCCATTAAGGTCCAAATTTTTTTTAGTAATTTTACAACAAAGTCCCTTCATAAGACGGTCTTCTTTTCATAAAGTCCTCTTAATACTGTGCCGGGTAATGTCCCTTAAATAAACTTTAATTAATTGCTAGTCACGAGCTAACGTCAATTTCTTATGCCAACATTAACCTCGTAGAACCAAGCCCTTGCAATAATCTTTCAATCATCCACAAATCTTTATTAGCAATAGCAGTAACCTGTTAATTAATTAATTAGACTACAGAACTTTCATTCATGTCATATTTACTATACTTAAACTATATATTCGATTATTACGATGACTCTATATCCCCAAACCAATTCCATTTTTACTGGTTACTGGTCAAACCATCATTCATCCCACATGTTGGCAGTGGTCGAGACTCGAAATCTAGAATTACTCTCAATCCACGCTTATACTGACTGAGCTATGCGACTGCCAATAGTAACTTGTTTGTTTACTAACTGGGCTATACAACCTCTACATATTAATATTCGATACATTATATGATCTATTGCAATGAACGTATGCTTAGTAGAGTTTGTTTATGATCACATTTATTAAAAAAAGCAGAAAATGGTGCATCATGATTACAAGTATAACGTCAGAATGCCGCATAGGATTATAATATTATTTTATACTATACGACATTTTTGTTATGTATCTAACGCGTTTGTGCATACATTTTTGCTAATAACTTAAAAGCTTCAAGTCCATTAATTTGAGTGCTTTTGTGTTCTAATGACTGTATACGTAATACGACGCAATTTGTTGCAGTGTATACTGTAGCAGATTAGCCTGTTGCATTGATTGACGTTGCCAACACTTTGACAACTCTGTTTATGAAATATAACCAAACAATTATTAGAAATGGCCAACTAAATCGATATCATCTAGTAACTTTTTGTCCTGACTGGTTTAATATAGTGTAAAGCAATTTATCAAAAGGTCAAACACATACACTAAAATTGAGCCATAAAAAAATAAAAGTGCAACATACTTTAATGTTATTTAAACGAAACATTTATATGATTATGACTATCTGGTTTTAAGTATCATATTTTTTAGTAGTACAAACACAAAAAATAACAAAAAATTATTAAAACTATTTTCTGTAATATTATTTGTTCAGAGTTTTTTTTAAAGCTTTAATTGTGTAGAAACTTTTTCTACTTTAAATAAATATAATTTTTTAAATAACCTACCTGGTGGTTCGCATTGAATAGTTGCTGGAGTAGTTGAAATGAAATTGAGGGTCTCCTTAATTGTAGATTTGATGATTTCATTTTTTCTTCTTGTTTCTGTCCCTTTGATCGTAGTGCGTAAAGATGTTGTACTGGCAATTGTCGTTTTAATCGAGGTAGTTGTTCCTTCAGTGGTCGTACTAATTGGCGACGTTATTGTAATTTGTTTGGTAGATATACCAGTTTCGTTGTTGGTATTTATTTCTCCTGCAGGTTTTATCTTTGTCGTTTCGGTGCTGCTAATTGTCGAAGTGGTTGTTGTTTTGTCTAGTATCTTTTTCCTTTCTTCTGCGTTGTTAATTCGGTGTGCATCCGATCCATTTTTGCCGTTTTTGTTTTCCTTAAAGCTTTTATTCAAATTTGAACGTGCGGAATTAATTTGGTTGCTAGTTGATGCAGTTGTGCTGGGAAGCCTTGATTCAATAATTTCCCTTTTCTCTCGAATTTCAACCTTAGTACCAATTGCATTGGTGCAATTAAAGTGATCAGAGTTTGCTGCAATACAGAAATAACAACATGGGATAATTAGATTTAATAAAAAAATGATATTATATTTAGTGTAATGTTATCGTGTGTTTACATAACTTTGTTCATATAACACGATGGCATGTCATTTAACAGTATTATCAGATATTTTTATTGCATAGCTTAATAACAGCATATTCAGATTTATTATGCTAGAGAAAAACGAAGGTTAAAAAGGCGTACTACAAATTTAGTTTAGCAGAGAATAATGTGTAAAACATGAAATAAAAGAATAAACATCAACTATGGATAACGTTTATAAAAAGAGCCTGCAAATGGCAGGCAATCACTCATATGAGACGTGCAATGCACAGCTGCTTGACTATTTTTTTTTTAATAAATTGGTAATTTGTTTTATTAATAATTAAAACATCTGCAGAAAAATAACATAATTTATAAAAACCTAAAAAGTTATTAATTTACTGTTTATATTGATTAACAAAATTTAAAAATAAAACCTATTTTTATTGTAAAAATAGTTGCATATCATTTAAGTGCAAAAGAATCATTTAAAAAAAATCATTTATTATTTGCATTTATTATTACTTGTAAATACTATAAAAATCTTATTATACAACTTAGTATATATTATGCTGGTACTTACCTAGCTCTGTCATGTTACTTATGTAATAATGTTATTTTAGCTAATTAAATTGAAAAATTTTAGCATTGTTATTTGTAATTTTTTTAATCTAGCTCCGTTATTATTATTCTTGTCAAAACTTAACATAATATTTTTTTATAAAGTATACTGTACAGTATTTCTTTTAACTTAAACTTCTTCAGATATACTGCAATGATTATAATTCAACTACAGTACTGTATATCAAATTCACGCCATTGAGGTCTGTGTTTGCTTTAATTAATTTTATAAACAAAATCAATTTTTAACTTACCATTCTTAAATATGAGTGCAAACGATATACAAACAAAAAGAACAGTGAAGTAAATAGCCTTTTTTAAAAATAATTTTGATGAAAGTTTTGATGAATTGATGCTTGCGTTATCCATCACAACTGGAAAATATGATAATTTGATATAGTGACAGCTAGTAAACGACTTGAATGAACGTTGAGCATTGGACGCGTATTGAAAAGTGTTATACAGATGACCATGACCATCAATTAATAAATATTGCGACAATAAAATTTGACAGTGCACACCGATTTAAGCCGTGTGGTAGCATTCCAAACGTTGTTACAGTTATTTACGTTAAAAGTAAAATAAGTATCCTATTATAACATCTATTGTTTTTAAATAAGAAATTAAGAAACTGGCCAGAATGATGAAAATGTATCACTCAACGCTTTTATCTTATGTGATGAAACTCAGCGAATCACGTACTCAATAGAAACCACCATCAAAATGAATGCAGGTTTATGAGCCGTGGATGCTGCGATAAGACACTTTCCCAACTTCCCTTTTCAATCGGCAGTGGAATATCCTGTTTCATCTTTGAAAATCGTCCAAAAATGTACACTGTGACATATACAGTAATATTAAATTATTGAATGTAATATTTCCATGTGAAATAAAAAAGTTAATATAAGAGAATTCGATGTCGATTAAGGATCAGTTAGGGTATCCATAAATACGTAATTTTCTTAATTAAAATCGACGTTTATCGTGGTATACATTGTATAAATTTATAGAAAATCCGTTGTTAAGACAACCAAGTTAAAGCCTTAACTTACAATGGGCTCCGCTGTTGTTGCATGTGAGATAACCTTCTTGTACTTTTTTCAATGAACTGATCGATAATATTATTATCCACACAAACATCAAAAGAAAATCTTTTTACCTCCATCTATTATAGTATGTTTTGTCACTTAAGTTACACTGTATAGTTTTAAGAAAACAATACACCATATTTTGTTTTTGCAATGAATGAGTTACAATGCTGCTAAGATTAACCAAATTTAATAATAACTACACACTATCACTCATTACAATATACTAACACAATATGTACAAATTAAACAAATGGTAAAATGTTTATATGAACTTTATTCGTATGTTTATTTTATGATACAAGGAATTGGATTGATGTATAACAATAATCATAACAACATGTATAACAATAAAAAATAATTAAAACTTCATTTACATTTTAATTTTAGCAAGAAAAACTTGCCGAGAGATTGTTCTACAAATAGGACCCCTAAATGATGTTTAATTTTACTTTTATTAATTTTTTTGTTTGCACTTATTGCATAGTAAAATTTTAAATAATCTGTTGCAACTAATTTTTGTTTATTAAGTAAACTATTTATTGCAAATCTCAGTAACTTTAAATTCTGAATACTGTATTTGTAAAGTTAACATTATTAAAATCATGGATTTTAAAAGGTCTTTATTAAAGAAAAACTCTTCTTACTGTGAATGGCAAAAGGTTCCTGATTTTAAATAGAAATAAACAGAAAAGTTCAAATTCATAAATCGCGCCAGATATTTACGATGATAGTTCGGTCTATTCGATTTCACCCCGTTAAAGAAATATTATGGAGTTTTGTGCTCTTGAATAACAATAGCGCTACACGAATTGAAAAACACAGATTTTATTTTTTTTCAGTTTTTGTGTAATAATTACAGTTTAAATATTAGCTATCACTTTTTAAATTCCCCAACCAGGATGAGATCCTTGTCGTCCTTGAAGCCTGGGAGCCGCACCACGATGAATACCTCTTCCTTGGCCTGGAATCGGTATTGGAACTGGCGATGTAGCATAAGTTGGTGGCGGAGGTGGATAAACTGAAGGATACACTGCCGTAGCAAATTGCGCTGCAGGCGCACCAGGTGGTGGTCGTACTGGATAAGGCCCTGGCGGAGGTTCTGGTATATAATGAAGTGGTATTGGTCCTGGATAAGGCGCGGGTATAGGAGCTCCCCCCGTTGATACGGAATTTACATAGCCAGGAGGAAATGCCCCGCCATCATAATATCCAGCGGAATATGCTCCGTCAATTACAGTCTGACTAGGCATTGGAATTTCTCCAAAACCACCATATGAAGTGACACTGGCAGCAGAAGCATAAGGCGGTGGAACAAAACTTTCTGGAATACCAGGTATTGGTGCTGGATATTTATAACCGTGCATAACTCCCAAATGGCTAACTGGATCACTTTGTCCAATTAGATGTCCAGGAAGTGGGCCGGGAGGTAGTCCAGGATCGATCATTTGTTGTTCCATTTTCATAGAATCCAAAGCTTGAATCGCTTTTGGCTGTGGGGCAGTTGTATGTTGCGATGTCGGGGTTGTCTTAATTCCAAAAAACAGAATGTTAATTTAGTACTAACTAATAATTACCGGTTTATTTCTAATAATTATAAACTAATAATCAATACCGGTTTATTTCTTTTCTGTAGTTGAGACGGCTGAATCGGTTCATTTGGTGGTCTAGGTGGCTGTCCCTGACCTCCAGATGGGGGAGGCGTTGTTGGCGGAGACAACTCAGTTTTCGACGAATTTGAATACAAATCTAATACTTGATGACATGCATCTGTAAATAATAAACACAACTTAAATATATTTCTTTTTTTAAATGAGTTTGCAATACCTTCTAACAAGTCAACCGACATGTCTTCAACAAACATGTCCCACCAACGATGATGTCTGGAATTTCGTCCATTCCAATCCGTTACTTCAAACTTAGACAGTTTGCTAGACAAATACATCAAAGCTATGGCAATGATTTCTGGTTCCCACTGGAGACACAATGTAGTAAGTAAACTGAAAAGTTCGTCATTATTAATATTTTCTTTTTCCATAAATTCAATAATTATAAGCTACAGATTTAATATATTAACCTATCATTGACAAACGTCCAAGCCATTTGAACCATTGTTTCCAGTTTCTGTTGGTCACCTAATTTTACAAGAATAATGAAAAGCCATAACATTATTAATTAAACAGATTTTACTGGTTACCTTTTAAACATTTTGCATATCTTAAAAGATATTTGTATGGATGATCTACTTGCAGATCAAATTTCATAGTTTGAAGAAGAATTCTTTCTAAAGTCATAACTTCCTCCTATAAAGTTTAAAGTAAGTTATCGTACTAAATACAGAGATTTATGTATTACTTTTGGGTCTTCTCCAAACTGAGCAAACTGTTGATCATTAAGTAATGATCTAGCAGCTTTTATTATATCTTTACACTTCTTTGGAGTTTCTTCTACTTTACCAGCCAGAAATAAACAGCAGCAAGCAGTTACCTACAATACAAATAAATTTTTAAATACTGTAATCCATAACGACACTGCGGTTACAACATATGTTTTTGTTTACAAAATGACGTATTATTAGAACGCAAAATTACTCACATATCTAGGAAACTGTTTAAACGAATGAATCATATAGAATCGGTGAAAGTAAACAATCCCAGTGGCCAAAGTTTCGTAATGACGCCTAATCAAGTAAAAGTTTAAGAAAACTAAACGTAACAGCAAATATTATCAAAATATGCTTTAAAGTTCGGCCTTACAGTCCCATCTTCTCCCCAGTTTTTGTAATAAAACGGGCTCCTTCTCTACGATAACGTGTTTCGCATTCATAGTCAATACCATCTTGAAACGACGGGGTATTCGTACGTAAATCTTTTTTGTCGTAATACCAGCAAGGCATGGTTTCTTCTGGACCTTTTTTATTTACAAAAGAATTAAATGTAAAGTAAGTTGTACTAACTTGAAAGGCAAAACTCAGTAAACAACATCACAATAGAAAATAATTTCTACTAAGGCATATACTGTATAAGCGGTACAAAATTCACATGTCGCACTCGCTATCTTGCCATCAGCTTATTTGTCGACAGAAACGACACCTACCTAAAGACCTCATTTTGAATTTGAGTCCACAAGCAGCTGTATTCCAAATTATAAGTTTGATCTTTTCAGGTTAGCACAGAACGAATTTGATAAAGTAAACGTCATGAAGTCGTCCAAACCATAATATTGCATAAAAGAGTATTTTAGTTGAACGCTTTTCACGCAAATTTAATCTTTTTCATAGCGGATTAAACGTCGCCCTCTAGTGGCAATTATGTACAAAATAAAATGTATGGGGCCCGCGTTTTATGGAGTAAAATGTTTTATAATTTTAATAACATATTATTTTGAGTTTATTTTATATATTTACATTTTAAAATAAAAACCTAAAGAAACTTTTTTAATTAGTTTATATTTATATTAATTATTAAAATTAATAAAGTGTTGCTATTGGCAACTTTGCTTTATTGATTACATGGTGTCCGGACTCTTTAGCGAAAACTCTTTCGTTGAAAATATATCGATGCCAATATCGTATCACTAGAAAAACATTGCAATAATAATCGTAAATTGCGCTAGTGAGCGCAGTAGTACCGGTAATTATTATTATGTGGATCTCCTTATTTTACATTCAGAGCAATTACAACAAAAACGTTTTTACAATTAAAGATGTTAGTTAGATTAAGTTAAGTTAGCTTAAATTAAGTTAATTTAAATTAAGTTAGGTTAGTTTAAATTAAGTTAAGTTAGATTAGGTAAAAACGTTTTTGTTGTGATTGCTCAGAATGTAAAAGAAAGCGATCCACATATCGCGATGTTTTTCTAGTGATGCAATATTGGCATCGATATATTTTCGACAAAAGAATTTGCGCCAAAGAGTCCGTGAACTGATTACATAACCATGGCGTCTACTTTGAGATTTCTTCGTGGGCTTGTATCTCGAAATTCTTTTAATTCTATTCCGTCACTTTATTCTCGAAAGCATGCAGTTAATCAGCAGTTAGCACCTTCTTTTATTTTTTCACGGGTAAGTTTAATGACCCATGTAATAAATTTATAAAGCTACAGTGTGAATTTGTGAGAATTCGCAAGGTCAGCTTAGTGACCTGTATCACCTGTTCTTAACATAGAGTCTTTATCTTAAATAATTTGACTCTCTGTTGTTTAATTATTTTTATATAATTATATTAATGATAGGCGTTTGATATTTATAAAATTTATTGCATTTAACGTCGATAATTTTGAATGTCCTTGATAGACTGAAAGCACAGCTGATTACGGCGATAGACCAAACTTTCCTGGTTCCAAAGCGAAATGGACAGAAAAATTAGAATTCGTAAAACCAGATCTTTACGATGGTATTCCTGTATACAGAGTTATGGATAGGGAAGGAAAAATCATTGATCCCGCTGAGCAACCAAAGGTTTTAATTAAGCTACTTAATAAATAAGTATTAATTCTAACAATATAACGTTTTTATTTTAAATATAGTTAGAGGAAGAAACAGTTGTAAAAATGTACCAAAAAATGACAATGCTAAATACAATGGACCGAATTTTATACGAATCTCAACGTCAAGGAAGAATTTCGTTTTACATGACAAATTATGGCGAAGAAGGTACTCATATGGGTAGTGCTGCTGCTTTGAATGATAAGGATCTCGTCTTTGGACAATACAGAGAAGCTGGTATTGCGATTTCGTTCGTTTATTAAAAATGACTTTAAAAGAAATATATATATATATAGGTGTTTTAATGTGGAGAGGTTTTTCAATCGATGCCTTCATGAATCAATGTTATGGGAATGCTGACGATCTTGCCTATGGAAGACAAATGCCAGTTCATTATGGTTCAAAAGATCTAAACTTTGTTACTATATCATCGCCTTTGGCAACACAAATGTCACAAGGTTTATTTAACATTGGTTTATTGTTTTTATTATCTATGTTACAATGACAGTTTATCTAATTATTTATATAAGCTGTTGGTGCCGCTTATGCTATGAAACGAGAACAGAATGGTTTAGGTGTCATCTGTTATTTTGGAGAAGGAGCTGCAAGTGAAGGAGATGCTCATGCAGCTTTTAATTTTTCAGCTACTCTTGAATGCCCAATAGTATTTTTCTGGTAGTGTATTGTATGACAATTCGATTACTGATATGATATAAGCTTTTATGTTTAGTCGTAATAATGGGTACGCCATTTCAACACCTACTCATGAACAATATCGAGGTAATTATGAAATGACCCGTTTATTATTCGGACAATTATTTATTTGATCAATTTTTATGGTTAATCAGGAGATGGAATTGCTGCTAGAGGGCCATCGTATGGAATTGCTTCAGCACGCGTTGATGGAAATGATACTTTAGCTGTTTACAATGTAACTAAGGAAGCTCGTAGAATTGCCGTTGAAGAAAATAGACCGGTACTTATTGAAGCAATGACATACAGGTAAAGCTTAATTAATTTTTTTAAAATTGTAATTATATTATATTTTTTGTTTTAATTTAGAATTGGTCATCACAGTACATCCGATGATAGTACAGCTTATCGATCAGTGGATGAAGTTCGATACTGGGATAAAGTCGACCATCCTATATCCAGATTGAGAAATTATATGGTTAATCAAGGATGGTGGAACGAAGATAAAGAAAAGCAGTGGAAGGACGATAGTAAAAAACAGGTATATACTAATATGTTTAAATGTAAACGATAAACCAATTATTGTAACATTGTTATTAAAGATAATGCAAACATTTGTTCGTGCTGAAAAGAAACTGAAGCCAAATCCAATGTTAATGTTCACTGATGTTTACCATGAGGTGCCAAAACATATCCAAGAGCAGATGGGCCAGATGATGGCTCATGTGGAACATTATCAAGAGCATTATCCAATAAAGCAGTTTGAGCCAATTAAGCAATTGTAATTTTAAGGTCATATGAGCATTTCAGAAACTTTAAACAAGAAGCTTGATTCCCATCGATTTTGATGATGTGAAATTAATAATCATAATAGTACAACGTACAGCATGAGCTAAGCAACTGGCTCAAAATATAGTCATTACAGAAAAGAAATATGAAGGGATTGAATTTCTATTTAACATTAATAAATGAAATAACACGGTAAAGCAGTTGCGATGTTAACAGTATTTTGATTCTATTGAATCACTAGTAAAGATTATGTAAAATAACAAAAGTACTAAAAATAAATCTTTTATTTTCGAAAAAAAAAAAATAACAGTAACAGCGCCTTTCTGACGTAAATAAAACATAGATCTTATCTCGTTATTTTTAAGTTAGAAAAGTAGAAGTGCAAAGCAACTACACTTAATTTTACAATACATTTACGCGATGTATGAGCCAAGTAGTCTACAACATTTAAAACGATAAATTGCAAAGATAACAATGCTATAAATCTTGACTAAATAGAGTGAAAAGAACCGTGAAGATTTTTATCAATCACTTTTAACTTATTGTACGTTATTAAACAACGTATTAATTCCCGAAGTACTGTAGGATAATTTTTATTTTTCAATTATTGCAGTTCATAATGTTACTAATACCATTTTAAAAATTAATTTTGCAACAATCGTTTGTTGCGGTAACTTTGATTTTGTTAAAGATTTTAAGCATTGCTATTGGTAAAATCTATTGTACCTTAAAGCAGCTTTTCCCTTTAGTAATATTTTTAAAAAAATTTTTTCATAATCATTTCAGGTTTTTAGTTGCAGAATAGTAAAACGTTTTTTAAAACTATTTTCATTATTTATAGGAAATGTGGTTTCGTAAGCCATTTTTCTTAATTTTAGCATAATAATGAGTTGATGCTTGATTCTACAGCGGCTATTGAAATGAAACAATTCCGGATTAGCTGACTTGAAGCGGTTCTTATTTTCTATTCAAAGCCAAAGTTGAATTCTAAGACACTTTGGTTGTGCTTTTTTCGCTCGAAACTGCATTTTTCCACCTGGAATAAAAAATTAGGAAAATGTTTCTAGCTATGTTCTTTTATGCAACTTTTGTAAACGGCCTGTCATTCAACATATTGTACATCAGTTGAACTCTTTTCATATATAATTTATGTTACATCTTCCCAAACTCCATCTCTACAGTTAAATTTAGACAAGTGTTAAACTATTACAGACGTAGAAGGCATTTTTTATTCGTTTCAAGGCCAAGTTCGCGGCCAGTTGCAATTCACTACTTTTTAAGAGTGAAGATACGAGTTATGTAGGCGGTATTTTCTAAATTAGTGACATTTTATACATACAGTATACATTTGCAACAAAACATAGGAAGTTATTCTTATGCATTTTGACAGCTAAGGATTGAGTATATTCGGTGGGTGCATGAAAGTTTAGAGCATTTTGCCAAAGATTTAGTAGTTATGGTAAAAGGAATAAATAGAAGAACTATTTATAGAAGTTTGTCCGTAATCGAAACACTAAAATATTTTAACTAGAAGCTAATTATGTTTCGCTGATGAAACATAAAATATTTGGCTAATTTTAAAACTCTAAAGTATTTAAAATAAACATCAGCAATGATGTTGATAAATTATTTAGGTGTGTGTTGAGCGAATTAGTAAAAAAATAGATTACACAGGCTAAACTTTGGCATCTAAACCGTTATTTGACGCTGAATGTATTTTTGTTTACTATTAAAACATTATTGTTTGTTTAGTTTTTTATCTGTTAATTTTCCAATACCACTGTCATAAACTTATATTAGTTTTACACTGCTACTACTGTAGGTACATGCAAAATTTCGTATCAGTTATTTCTAACTAAAATTGTGTTTCATACCAGTATAATAGTATTATACTGCAGTAAAGCGGTTTTTAATTGCGATATAGTTTATTTTCTAAATTATCTTACCTGTTTGGTTTATTATAAAAGATGGAAAACACGCGATTATATTTTATTGATAAAATGTTATGTTTTTTCAAAGTATTTTCAGTTATGTATAGTTTAGAAAATGTATTATGGAACTATTAATTTAATTACTAAATTTCTAGTGATAATTATCAAAACAGTTAACTACGATGGTTTATTTTTAGTTTCATCGATTGGTTCATACCCTTCATTTTCTATCCGGTCTTTAAATTTTAAATAACTCCGTTTTCGATCGAAATGCTTGACCTATAATTATCTAAGTATTAAAACAATTTCTAAATGATGATTTCAATGAATGCATATACCCATTGAGTCGGACAAGAGGCTTCATAATTTTTTCTCCATTCTGTACATTTACTGTTATCGTCGTTATTGCTATTTAAACACTCCCAATATCGATCTCTTGAATCCCAGCACAATTTGCGTTGTTCTTTATTAGGGAATGACATGGTTCAGGCTATAAAAACAATTATCACACGGAAAGTTATTTTAAAGCTAAAAGAAAAAGAAAATTGCAAAAATAACGATTTAGTAAAAGATCTTCCTACGTTTTTGTGCACAATTATAGTAGCTAAATAAAGGACATTTACATAAATTTGTAAAGAGACACAATAAAAAGAACAAATAAAGAAGCTATTAGAATTGACTAATACAAATGAGATACTGACATAAATCATCTTAAATAGTTTGTATAAGTTCATTACACCTCATACACGTATTGATTGCGTTACAACAGTTTTAGAAATGTAACCGGTATTTAGATACCCCTGTATAGTTTAACTTAATACGAATTTACGGTACTACATTTGAACATCCACATTATAATAATTAGTGTAAATTATATCATATTCAGTAATTAACAATATATATTTTCATAAACATTAAAAATAATTGTTTAAAGTGAGTTTTAAAGATACCAAACGTGATTTCATCATAGTCAATGAATGTCTGGTTATGTGGATCACTAGCACATGTTAGTTTCGATGTTATCAAATAAATTTAAACTTGCCTAATATTAGAAGTCACCAATATAGTTTGCCAGCTTTGCCTTTACACCTGTTAAAATATGAACCAAGCATTTAAACAAATTCGTATATATATTTACAAAATTTTAAAGAAATGACTCACAATTGAAAGACCTTGGAGCATCTCAGCTGAGTACCAAAATTTGAAGATGCTGCGACGACTCTACCGACATCTGTCGATCAATTCTAAATGCTATGAGTTTTGGTATATACAGATGAAATTGTGTGTGTATTTAAATACGTATTATTGTCCTAGGTGTATTGTCGGTGAGTAATATCTAAACAGTGTCGTTGCTTTTGTCATCTTATGTTATCATCTGACATAAGTCGTATATTGTGTTAAAATTTGTAGGATAATTTAAGGTAAATATATAACTATTAAGCTTGTTTGAACAATTTAAATTATTGTATTTGGATAGCTAGTTTAAGAATTTTTTAATGTCAATATTTTATTTTTCAATATTTAATTATTGTCACAGATGGCATCAATAATAAACTACGTACAATCATAATCACATGTCACTTCAAAAGAAGTGGTTCCATATGTGCAGGCTAACGGGGGGTGTAATTTGAGCATGAATATCCTGCCAGCCTCAAAGCAATATCATGAACAACTTAATTCGGCGAGCATCGTCGTTTATAGGTATAAGTTCAGATATTGCGGCAGAACAATCAACTACATCGGATGAGAAAGAAGTTATATTTTGCAAAAACAATGTGTGTGTGCATCCATCCACGACGATTAGAAGTGATCACGAGCATCACCCTGGCTACCTGACCATTAAAGCACACCATAATACAGTAACATTCTTATTATAATTTTTTCCATTTGACTTTATCAGCTCTGTTCATTTAGTTATCCAATACATCACTGGTTCTTAGTTGGATCCCGAACTCTTCAATTAAGAGAAATCCACGAAGTTTGGAAAATAAGACACCATCACAGTAACTTAAAATTCTTATAATTTTTGAAAAATGTCAAGTGCATGTTAACGTTATTGTGAACTAAATAGTACTGAAATATTTTTAGCTCTCCGTGCCATAGTAGTCGTAGTAGTATTTGCCAAAGCCCCAGAAAATCGCCAAGGCACTCGATAACTTCCATCAACTCTAGTACAACTTTACCAAATATTACGTCTTTTGAAGTCGAAAAATGTGTGGATGATAATGTTGATCAACATGCACTAAATCTGGATACAGATGCTGGGTAATTGACTTTTAGCGTCATTAGTTTGAATTTTGATTAGTTAAGAAGTCTTAAAGAAGTACGTTGTTTGTTTTTTTTTGCTAGAAGTTCATTGTTAGAAGAATGTGTCAATATAACTGGAAGCCAAATTGAAGGAAGGTGTAGATCGAATGTCGATTCTGGAGTTGGCTCTGAAAACGTGTCAGAAAATGCATCCGAAACTGTAGCAGATGCATCAGATCGCAACTTTGCCGACTCAGTTTCTTGCAAAATTAATACTCCAGCATTTGCCTTTGATATTGAATTGGTAGAGGAAAAAAACATAATAGATGATATTGCCAAAGAAAAACAGAATGACGTACATCAGCTGTTGCTGAAAAAAGATCTCAATTTAAATCTTGAAATTTGTGCTAGTCCTGAGCGGTTCATCGACAATGAGACTCATAATAGTCAAACTGGTCAAAGTCCAAATCATTCAATTTCTGAAAGTCTATCCATCAATTCTCACGAAATAGACTTTGAGGACGTTGCTCAAAATGTTTTTGATAAATTCTCAGGTGATAAACTAGATATATCTGATGGTTCGGCTAGTCCAACATGTAAAATCACAGCATACAATGCATTTTCGATTAATTTATGTAAGTTAATATTATTTAAATTCTAACGATTCATACAATATTTATTTCATTTAGGTCAAATGAAGTCATTGAGGTTGTTATTTAATAATCCAGAATGTACATGTGGACAGTTAATAATTGCTAGTCGTGAACGTCGTTACAAAATTCTTCATTTTCATCATGGCGGATTAGATAAATTGGCGAAAATATTTGAAGAGTTGGATTTTCTTACAAAATCGAAGGAAAAGGTTGGTACTATATTTTTTCTTTGTAAGAAATTATTTATGTTATCGTACTGATTTGTATGTTTCAGGTAAATCCGTTACCTTATCGATTATTTTCTGTTACCCGGCCAATTGTTAGTGAGGAAGAATGCCATCCTGAGGAAGGGTTATATTGTACTGTTGACGAAGCCATTTGGGAATCTCATTTAAATGAATATGGGCAAATTGAGGATCAAGATCAATTGATAAAAGTTTGTTATTATTGTTTGAATTGTTATCCGAATAATTTTGTTCAACTTACATTTTTTTAGACTATATTTTTTGGAGGGCTAGATCCTGACATGAGATCTGAAGTTTGGCCTTTTTTGCTTCATTTCTATCCTTTTATGTCTACTTTTGAAGAAAGGGAAAGAATTCGTCAAGAACGCGAGTTGGAATATCTAAAAGTTGATAAACGAAGGTTTTTAATTTTATTATTGAATTTATAATTTAAGTAATAATTATCCAACTTAACTGCTTTGCTGTTTAAATTTAGAAAAAGTTTTTGCCATCAAGATAAGAATTCATTTTATAGAAATATCCAATGTACTGTAGAAAAAGATGTAGTACGAACGGATCGCTCTCATCCATTTTTTGCAGGAGATAATAACCCAAATGTGGAAATAATGAAGTAAATTGGATATTATAATGTTATTAATTGCATTTCTTTGAATTATGGCATTTTAATAAACTTTATTTTTAAGGAATATATTATTAAATTACGCCGTTTATAATCCTGATATTGGTTATACTCAAGGGATGTCAGACATTTTGGCACCGATTTTAATTGAAATTCGTAAAGAATCTGAAACATTTTGGTGCTTTGTTGGATTAATGCAAAGAACAATTTTCATCAGTTCACCCACTGACAATGATATGGATTTACACCTGGTAATTTTATCTTAAGAATATTTTATACATTAAGATATTGACGATTTCAGTTTTTAGAATTGCATTCGTGAATTGATACGATTAATGGTGCCTAATTTCTACGAACATTTATCAATACACCCTGATTATATGGAAATACTTTTTTGTCATCGTTGGATTCTGTTATGTTTTAAGGTAACGGTTGGAATAATTTATATTATATTTCATTTTTTATTAATTGATTTCAATTTGTCAGCGGGAATTTTCAGATGCAGTGGCATTGAAAATGTGGGAGGCTTGTTGGACACAGTACCAGACCAAGTATTTTCATTTATTTTTGTGTGTAGCAGTTGTTGCTATCTATAGTGAAGATGTAATTCAACAAGATATGAATTCGGACGAAATGTTGCTGTATTTTAGCAGTTTGTCTATGCACATGAATGGTGATTTAGTGTTACGAAAGGTAAATATAAAATAAATTTTTAATAATTGCAATATTATTAATAATTAATTTATTGCTTTAGGCTAGAGGGTTGTTATATCAGTTTTTACAACTGTCTAATATTCCTTGTACACTAGCAAATTTATGCCAACTATCTCAGACTGATAGCTGGATTAATGAAGACATGAACATTCCAAAAATTACGTGCATTGGACATAAAAATCAAAATGAAAAATGCTGTTAATGAAAGAACTAGTGAAGATCATCGCAACAAAAATATAAATGTTGCATTGAAATTTTATATAATTTTACGTTATGCCATGCCAGTATTTTTATTAGTTTAAAGCCAAAGTTAATATTTTATAGCTAGTCTGACATTTGAGTTAAGTTTTTTTGAATTATATAAAAACTAGCTTTATATTATTTTAATCGGTTTATACTAAGCTGATATTTTAAATAGAGATAGATCGTTATTTCTTTGTTTTATGTGGAAATATTTTGCGCTTATTGAACTTTTATTGCATTGCATAGTAATTGAAAAAGTAATAATTATTATTTTGTTTTATGCTCAAATTTACGCTTTAGAAATGTTTTAGTCGTTAATTACGGTATATCAAGTTTACTATAACTGAGCGTCTAGTCATTAAGACATTGGAATGCCTTTATAAATTTCGATTTTGTCGTAATGTATCCTATAGTCTATACTCGTATAATCGAATAAGGACGACATTTCTGGGTCTTACTTGTGGCATTATAACTGATATGAAATGCAAGCTATGTGAACATTTGTTCTTCCAAATTGATATTTCTATACACTATAATACCTTTAAAATATAGAATATACTGTAGTTTACGTTTAAAAAGTTGAAATAGTTTTTGTAAATTTTGTGAAGTATACTATGTCAATATACCGGATATATCACGTATTATCAGCATGCACATTTATTATTTTATGTGATTATTGGTTTCAGTTATTTACACGAATGCGAATTTTTTTTGAATAACGTTTTTGTAAACCTGTATGGTATTAATTATGAAATTCAGTTTCAGAAATTATTTTATAAAACAAATTATAAGAAACTGTTGGTTTCTGCGTAATCATTAATATTCAGAGGATTGTTCAGTTATTAAATATTGACCAGTACATCATATCCATCTGAAATTCTGCGAATAATTTTTTGTTGCACAAACTAATGAAAAATTTTAAATAAAAGTCTAAAAGTTTAGTATTATTTTTTTCCTATAAAACACTACCAAAAGATAACATGTCATCATAATATCATTTATGGCCAGCAAAGATATCTCAGGTAAAAATGTTTAATAAATTAAGATTGACTTAATGTTTAAATTAAGTTTACTTATAAGTTGCTGCATCGGTAATTTTGTTAAAACTTTTTAACATTTAAATGATTATAAAAGTTTTATACTGTTACTTGGGTTTTACATAGGTTAAGCAAACTCGGTATTAAAAAAATTGTGAGACAGGTTATCTAGATACATATAAAATTATTAATAGGGATAATTTTAGGGGAAATAAAATTAATGATTGATTATACGAAAACGTTTTTAAATAATTACCGCGTGAAATTTACGAGTCGCCGATTGGAAATCCTAGTAATGCAGCATCCGCCTCCTAGAGGTCAGTTGATATATCCGATTCCCGTTCACCACTCATCAATCATTGGTGCTGAACCTATGCTGCAATCGGGTTTGGTTCTTGTGAAAAGTTAAGGATTTGTGCAATTAACCGGTAAGTTATTTTGTTTTGAGGCATTATAAGAAAATATTTTATACATATTAGTTTTTACCTTGGAGTTTTAGATTTTAAACAGCGAGTATATGAACTGCTTGACTCCTAATTAGTTAACAGCTACTCTTGCATATGATAGCGAGGCTATAATTAAGATTCTAAAATATATTGTCTGTTTTACTGTATATGATTAAAATTTACATTCAATAGAGACTCTTAGTTATTGTATTAGTTTGAAGAGGTTTAGTATAAGACAAAATTGATCATAAGTGTTTACCTATTGCAGACGTACAACATGACTACCGCTACAATGCCACCAGTGGATATGGAACTGAAGAAGGCTTTTCAAGAATTGCAGATGAAGATGATCGATACTACTCAAAAGTTAAAGTTAGCCGACATTCAGATTGAAGGCTTTAAGAGGAGTATCCAGCATTCTAAATTGACTAATCAAGAAATCTCAGCTCTTCCTGGAGGTGTTCGCACATATGAAGGGGTCGGTAGGATGTTTCTCTTGACAGATACCAATGCAGTCACTACCAACTTACAGAAAAAGATAGATTCGGCATCGGAAAAGATTAAATCTCTGGAAAGTAACAAAGGCTACCTTGAGAGAAATCTTAAAGAAAGTGAAGATAATTTGAGAGAGCTAATCATTTCCAAGAAAGCAATGTGATGCGTTATTTATCATTCAATAATTTTACATTTCGTTGACTCTTATTCTTGAAATCATTGTGTTAAATTACGTTTGTTTAAGCTGCACATGGAAGTTAATTATAATTCATATTAAAAAGTCCATGCTTTCTATTCCAAGCTTTATTATTGCTATCGATTTATTGAAACCATTAATGTTACAGGAAATGAGGGCGCGTGATGATGGAATTTTTATAAAGGAAAATTATTAACTCTGTTTATTGATAAACCCAGTTTGTATATTGTATGCATAAGTTACGAAGTCGTATAAGTTTATGAAATTCGTAACTTAGTTGTACAGTATTAATATTTATGTTGAAATTTATATTAATCGATATGATGTTAGTTTCAATCATCGATACTCAAATTTAACAATCGATTATCGTAGATTGCACAATTATAGAGAGGCGACTGTGCCAGAGTCGAGTCGCCTCGGTTCTAGGGGTATATGACGCCAGGCATATGACCTCAGGAAGATGTCGCACGGAACATGCCCCACAAAACCATGACGCGGATATAAGTCACCTTTGTGTAAGTTTATCTCCCAATTTAAACTAACCTAATCTAAACGAATTTAATCTAACCTAACATCATTAATTGTGAAAACGAAGGTGACCTATATTTGCGTCATAGTTTTGTAGGACATGTTACTGGCTTCATCTTCCTGAGGTCATATTGTTGGCGTCATATACTCCGGATACCGTCGCCTCTGCACATAGAGACAATTCTGTATCTGACATCATTTTTAAGTCATATGACGTCACTGAAAGAGTCGAGTCGCCCATCTCTAGCCGTCATTACCTCATCTCCTGCCGCTCCAATATGCAGTATCTCTCTCCGCTATTATCGACGCATCATTGACCACATGTTACGGTCACTAATAAAGAGAATAAACCTACGTAAAAATCAACATCGATGTTTAATTAATACTCTTGTAAATTATTTCTTATATTATTATTAAAAATTAAAGAAATTGACGAAGATATAAAGACCTTCTAAGCGTCAACCGAAAACGTTCTACTGTATGGGCCGATGGCATTTGTGTCATATGCGGCGTAGAAGTTTACTTAACTGCTGCAGTCATTCCAGATGCTCTCATTGCCATCTAAAGAACTCAGATGTAGCAAATACATTTTACAATACTTAAATCGATAATTAGTAAATATCAGTGATTATTAAAATTAATTAATTTAACGTAAAAGTAACGTATTGCTCGTTAACCGTTAACGTTCTAATCGGCTACTTTACGAAAACATTCCCGCCATAAAAAAAATACTCAACCAAAATTGGCGGGGAATCTTTTTTTTTTGTAATTTTGTCTTCATTACGTCATATTTACCAATCAGAAAGCAGAATTGCTCTTAGCAACATAAACAACCAATCAGAGTGCGAGTTACGAATTTGAGTTGACAAAATGATGTCATTGCGTAACCTTCCAAAACGCTTATGACGTCATATCACATATATGAAAAATATTGTTTTTATTAAATAAAACAATATTTTGCTAATTTTAAGCGTGTAAACTGACTGATTGAGTGTTTTTGTTATATTATTGATTAGTTGTTAGCAGTTTGGACGTGTAATTAAAACTTTTTAATTTTTTTACTGATTTTGAGTAAAAAAGTTTAACATTGGGTATATGCGTCTGAATATGTTTTTGATTTTAACGCCAAATTGAATTTCAAAATCAAAAAATTGACAAATTAAAGCAAACAAACTGACTACCACTTATTCCTAACACTAAATTAAAGTCGTATATGCAATTAGATTATCGATTAATGTCGATTTAATTAGTTTATTTCAACTTTTAAAACGACGGTAAACCTTGTAGCCGAAAAAAAGTCACTTTCATCGGCAAAATGTTTGGCGCGCTTTCATAATTCCCGTGCTTAGACTTGTACCGTAAAAGTGATGAGACGATTTTCCACTCACGCATTGAAAATTTCCCATCACTTTTAACATAGGAAACTCCATATCCATTTACCCACCACCCCCATAATTAAAATTTGACATAATAAGACGGCCATGATGACGTGAAATGTAAACAAACAAAATTCCGCTTTCTTTATCATCAACTCAGTGGGATCACTAAAATGAATTTATACTTAAAATCAATTAATTTAATTAGTTAATGATTAAATTTACTTAATTCTGCAAATGCAAATGTGACTTAATTCGTTTTGGTTCTGAACGACTCATTTATAAGTCACTTCACGTCATTTATAAGTCAGAAAACTTATGTTATGTGACGACTTTAAACGGTGTAGTCGCTACACCGTTTAAAGTCGACTTTGGAGTCAAGTAGAGAGAGTCGACTCCAGAATAAAGAGAGTCGATTCCAGAATAGAGAGAGTTGACTCCAAAGTCGAGTAAAGAGAGTCGACTCCAAAGTCGAGTAGAGAGAGAGTCGACTCCAAAGTCGAGTAGAAATAGTCGACCTTAAAGTCGAGTAAAGATAGTCGACCTTAAAGTCGAGTAGAGAAAGTCGACTCCGAAGTCAAGTAGAGAGAGTCGACTCCAGAGTCGCCCATCTCTAATTTACATCGTCATGCGTAAATGTACGTAAGAAATTCTTACTGTGTTTGGAAAAGTTAAGGAATAATATTGTTAATAAATTTCGTGATCGGTGTTGATTTATTTGATAATGAAGTCAAGATACACAACAATAGATATAATTGCTGTTTTGAAAGAATTGCAAAGGTAATTCATTAATATAATACAGTACTTTATATTATTTTAAGAATATAAAATGAAAGTCATGTGTTTAAAGTGTAATAGGTTTGCGATTGAATAACGTCTACGATGTTGACAATAAGACGTATTTATTTAAACTGTCCAGGTACTTTTGCTAATTATGAATTCTTTAAGAATTAACTTAATATACTACAGTAATAATGCTCGAATTTATAGCAAAGACAAGAAAGCGATATTATTGGTGGAATCAGGAACCCGAATTCACCTAACTGATTTTGAATGGCCAAAAAACAATACTCCTTCTGGGTTTTCCATGAAAGTAAATAGGTAAAACTTTAGAATGATGTACAACAACTAAGCATACTTTTGTTTAGCTGAGGAAACACGTTTTAAATCGTCGGTTGGAAGTGGCAGAACAGCTGGGAGTAGATCGGATTATAAACTTGCAGTTTGGATCTAATGAAGCGGCTTACCATGTCATATTGGAGTTGTACGACAAAGTAAGATAAAATTGTTTATTGATAAATGTCAGTAATGATGTTTAGATTTTAGGGCAATATAGTTTTAACGGATTACCAGTATAACATTTTAAATATCTTACGACCAAGAACTGACGGCGAAGATGTGAAGTTTGCTGTTCGCAATGTTTATCCAGTTGAACGAGCCAAGCAAGACCAAACATTAATATCAAGAAGCTGGTAAATATTTGTTTTCATATACTGTAGGAATGGAAAGTTATGCATAAACGCAGGTCTTTAATAATTTATTTATTAAAGGTTTTTGTTTTTTATATAGCTTGGAAGAAATTCTTTCATCCGCTAAACAGAATGACAATTTGAAACGTGTTTTAAATCCCAAATTAAGTAACTATAAAATTATTTTGATAAATTTTGTAACATGGTGTTCACTCATTCGTATATTAGATTATGGCCCGGCGTTAATAGATCATGTTCTACTTAAATTTGGCTTTCCTGAAAATGTAAAAATAGGAAAAGGATTTGTTATTGACAGAGGTTATATTGATTGGCTGCAATTAAAAATATAAGCTTAATATATATGAATTGTAGATATTTCGAAGTTGATGCTTGCTCTTGAGGATGCGGATCAGATTTTTAATGATATTAAAGTGTCTGAAACAAAGGTATTGGTATATCATTATTTGGATTAATAAAAACTAAATACGAGGATTTTGTAGGGCTATATCATTAGGAAACAAGAGAAACGGCCTGCTGAAAATGGTGAAATGAAGGAATTTCTAGTGTGAGATGTTTTTATAATTAAACTTTATATAATTTTTACTAATGATAGTTGGTTAAACAGCAATGACGAATTTCACCCAATTTTATATAAGCAGCATGAGAAATCCCCATTTGAAGAGTTTCCTTCATTTAACAAGGTTATTGAGTTACAATACAGTATTTTGGTTGTAAATATTACAAAGTAGATTAATAACTTTTTGTAGGCGGTTGACGAATTTTTTTCCAAGTTAGAAAGCCAGAAAATTGATATGAAAGCCATTCAGATGGTTTGTTCTTGCACGAAATCTTATACATAATTTAAAACGTTAATTGTATAATTTCATCTAAAATTTTTTGTCTAGGAAAAAGATGCTTTAAAGAAACTTGAAAACATCAAAAAGGATCATGAAAAACGCATATTGGCTTTAGAGCAGTCTCAGGCAATATTTGAAATCTTTAATTGATTGAAAACCAACATATAAATTGCAATATTAATGTTCAGGATGAAGACAAACATAAAGCTCAGCTAATTGAAATGAACTTGGAATTTGTAATTTACTATTATACTATAAACTGCATATGTTAAGTTCCAATGGTAACTTTATAATTACTATTAAAAGGTAGACAAGGCCATTTACGTAGTGCAGCATGCAATTGCTAGTCAAATTAGCTGGAAAGAAATTTCGGAATTATTAGAAGAAGCTCGATTTGACGGGGATCCTGTTGCTGAAGCAATTAAAGAATTAAAATTAAACATTAATCATATAAGTCTTCTTCTTAGGTAAATAAATCTATAAAATGTCTGAGTTTTACTATTAGTAAATATTTTGGTTATAGTGATCCTTACGATAAAGAACTTGAGCCTCGTTTGATTGACGTTGACTTGGACCTTACAGCTTTTGCCAATGTGAAAAAGTATCATAAATAATATTGCAGCGTATAATTTATAGTTGCACAGTATTAATTGAAACTTTTAGATATTACGATAAGAAAAAGCATGCAGCTACAAAAGAACAAAAAACAATTGATTCATCTGCTAAAGTACTTTATTCTGTACATGTTGATTTTTATTTATTTAAAAATATTTAAATGTTTTATTTTAATTTAGGCTTATAAATCAGCTGAGAAGAAAACCAAGCAAACATTAAAGGAAGTTGCTACTGTTACCAATATCAAAAAAGCGAGAAAAGTCCATTGGTAATTAATATTATTCTATTTGAAAATCACAAATTCTAATATTGTCAAACTTTAGGTTTGAAAAATTCTATTGGTTCGTTAGTTCTGAAAATTATTTGGTGATTGGTGGAAGAGATCAGCAGCAGAACGAGCTAATTGTGAAAAAGCATTTACGTGGAAGTGATATTTATGTCCATGCTGATCTTCATGGAGCCAGTAGTATAGTTATTAAAAATCCTTCAAGTATACTTAACTGCTATAATGACATAGTTGAGCTGTACATTCATAAGTTTATTTTATTGTAGAGTCCGTAATTCCGCCAAAAACTTTAAATGAAGCCGGTACGATGGCCGTATGTTACAGTTCAGCATGGGATGCAAAAGTGGTCACTAGTGCTTATTGGGTTTATCCAGAACAAGTGAGTCTTAAATTTTTGAACTGAGAACTTGTCAAATGAATTATTGAAACTTATCTCTCAGGTATCTAAAACCGCGCCAACTGGTGAATATTTAACTACAGGAAGCTTTATGATTAGAGGTACAACGTCAGTTTTTGTTACACAAAAATGTACAGTACAGTGCTAAAACTTTATCACTAAACAATTAGGAAAGAAAAACTATCTACCACCTTGTCATTTAATTATGGGATTTGGACTGCTGTTTAAGGTTATTTACAATATCTCAATAATGTTAATGTCTGTTTACTAAGTTTTAACATATTCAGTTAGGAGACGAAAGTATTGCAAATCACATTGATGAGCGGAAACCACGCATTACTGAAGAAGATACGATTAGCGTTGATACATCGTCAGCTGTTGTAAGTTTAACAAACAATTTACATACTTAGAATAACAATTATTATTGTAGATGGAAGATGAGGAAATCGCATTGGACGGGGATAGTGAAAATGAAAATCAACAACCTGGTAACTTAATTTTTGTCTGTAGATTTATTAGCCGTTTGTTCATTTAAAATATTCAGATGATCTGGTGCAAAAAGAATTGATTGACAAAGTTGATTCAGGTGATGAAAAAGATGATTCGGCTTTCCCAGATACAGTTGTAGAAATGGAGCATGTGCAAGGAAATCAGTAATAATTGAGTTCATTAGTGTTTACTTATTCCATTTTTAATTGAATTATATTTACAGATTTAATATTCGACATCGAACGGTTTCAAATGAAGAAAAATCCGATGGCGTTGTGTATTTAGGGGACAGTATTCCCACCCAATTATTACAGGTACTATAATTCAGCTATCCAAGTTTTATAACGTTTTGAGAACGCTAATATTATCTCTTTCAGAATAAAGCGCCACCTCAACGTAATAAAACTACACAGAGTTCAAAGTAAGGAGAAAAGGATGCTAATTTTTTCATTTTTAATATTACGAAATTACATCTTAATATCGATTGCAGAGACAATGCTAAACAAAATAAAAGCCAATCAAAATCCGAGAAAGACAACCAGGTAAAAACACACAAAACGATTAGATGCATAACTTGAAATTCTAATAAATATTAATTTTTAGACACATTCAGAAAAGTCAAAAACTACTAAGCGTGGCCAGAAAGTACAATTAATGATTAAATAATATAATTAAATATTATTAAATTCTTTTATAATTTTAAAGTTTCGACAAAAAAGAATGCAAGAGAAGTACAAAGACCAAGACGAGGAAGATCGAGCTTTAGCACTAGATTTACTAAAAGTAATAACTCGTGGATTTCAATTGATTTTGAATTAAGAAAATTTTAAAAACAAATCAATATAGCCTGATGGTCCAGTAAAGGAAGCAAAACACAAAAAGGGTAAAAAGGATCAAGATCATTCGAAATCGCGACAAGTAAAGTCTAAGCAACCACTAAGTAAACCAACTACGATTATCAGCACAACAATCAATGAAGAGAACCATGGTAATTCTCCTTCTCCATAGTTAGAAATAAAACCATTTTAAAAATCTCTTATGACCAACGATTCTTAGAAGTTGATGTGGTACAAGCTAATACTAATCAAGAAGCTGTTTTAAAAACAGAAGAAGCTAAAGAAGATAAAGTATTAACAGACAATTGTTATCGCACTTATGAAATTTACAGTAATCTAATGTCTTTTACAGGATTCGGATGCAGAACAAGAACGGGAGTTAGTTCAAGAAGTATTCATATTATACTATATTCATCAGAAACCAATTATATTTAACCAGTTTATATGCAACATTATAGGATTGTATGCTGCTTAATTCTTTAACTGGGTTGCCTTTAGCTGATGACATTTTAATCTATTCAATTCCAATGTGTGCTCCGTATAATTGCCTTTCTAGCTACAAGTAATATTTTTGGAAACATTAAACAACCTAAAAATTTAACTTGAATAATTTTGTTTTGCAGATACAAAGTCAAATTGACACCAGGTTCAGGTAAACGTGGAAAAGGTATAGACAAGCTAATGAAGTGTTACATTAATAAATTACTAATGAGATTATTCATAGCTGTGAAAACTGCTTTGGCTATGTTTTTACACGATAAAACTGGCACTCCACGTGAAAAAGACCTTATCAAGAGTTTAAAGGTAATTAGTTTAGTTGTTCATTGATAAACTAAATATTAATATGTGACAATGGGATCTCAGGACCAAGATGCATCAAGAAATATACCTGGCAAAGTCAAAATGAGTGCACCCCAACTGATGAAAGTGAAACACAGGTAAAATGCAACACCTCACTACTATATTGACGTTGGTCATGTATAAAGAGTATAATGATTACGTTTGGAAAATTAAATGCAAATTATAGTGTTTCATAATAATTTTGTACCTTACGATTCAAACAATTTATTCGAGTTAAAAGTGCCACACGTATACACACAAAATGAATATCATATTATATTGTAATGATGAAATATTACATTGAAAGAAAAAAAAAATACCGAACTATGTTTTTCCTTTGCACAAAGCTATTAAATTACTTATTTTTCGACGCTTGTCTTCTTAACAAAACATAAATCTTCTCTTTGATCCAATCCTTATTGTATGGCAGATATGCATTGGTGGATTTCTGGTACCTGTCAACCGGCAAGTGAAATATAAATATCAATTAGTTAATTATCATTTACATTTCCTGGTTAAAGTTGCCATCTTAGAAAATAATATTCTGTTAAAACTACAGATGTACTTACACTAAGCATGACAAGTCACTGAGCTGGTCAATGAAATCAAAAAGTTGGCTTATGTCGTAAGTTATGGAAGGGCTATTTGGATGAAGCCGTTTAAGGTGTTCCTCAAATATTTTACAAACACCTAAATAAACAAACCCACTATAATACTATAATTTACGAAGTCATTCAAACGTCTTTACCTTCCATGCATTCATTCACTGATTCATAATCAGAATATGTTCTGGAATCAGGCTTTGGTCCAGGTTGAACCAATAGTATCGTATGAGACTATAAGTTTTAAAAACAGTAAAAACATGAAAATGTCATTTGTAATGGTTAAAAATGTACCTCTGTCAACAAAATCTCATTGACAGTTTGATAAAACAGTAATAAACATGTGTTGTTCTAACATGCAGTTGCATCTAAAGCTACTGCACAATTATTATTATAGAACATAATTCAATAATTATTATGAACAACGCACAAGTAAATGTTTTAGATTTCATATAATAATTATATTCATTACTCACCATCTTAAAAGAACCGAAATGATAAACTTGAACTCGAATTTATACAGTACACTGGTTAAGACTTACACTCTATACAAATCGTTTAATCAATGTTCGAAACATAACCATAACAACAAAATGTTGGCGCTACGCCGACTACAAAATTTAATATCAAAGTCAGCTACTTTGTTTCATAAAATGTTATTTTAAAATCAGGTATCATAGGCTATTATTATTATATTAAAAACCCTCTAAAGTATCGCTTAACGCTTTTTAAATATTGGTATACATAATACATATAAAAAATAATAATGTTCATTAAATTTATCGGCGGCGTGCACAGAAAGGCGTGTAACCGGAAAACCGGGAAAATCAGCTTACCTGCAAGCTGAAATCCATTGCAAATCGCGATACGGTAGAAAACTTGAAGCTGAAGAGAAAAGAATTAGTTTCACTTGTATCAATGCCTTATTAAATTACATAAGCCTATGATACGGTACAATAAAAAATTGTACAAAATATCGAATAACGTAAATTCGAATTGACGTTATTAAAACTATCGTTTCAAATCTAAATCTAGTACAAATTCCAATGATTCACACGCTCACTGGGCAAGTGTAGGTAGGCGTTGGGCAGTGTCTTGGGTGTCAGCTTGGAGCCTTGGCGTGCCAATAGACTCGGTACCAGCTGTCGGCTGTGTTTCGTAGACTGTCGTTTACGTGTCAGTAATTAACTTGTATTATAAAGTTACTTATGATTTTGACCGCTGTTTCTTTAGATTATAAAGAAATGGATGAAGTCTGGATGCTTATACTATTAGCAATAGCCATGCTGGCTGGTTGTTATTTATCTGGAATGGTTCCATTGGTTGTTTCTATGTCTGAGGTACGCATTTCATAAATTACATAATAAATTGCTTGACAGTTGATCTTTTATGGTTAAGCATAAATTTTAATTTTATTATATAATGCAGCTTTTTATTATAATTTTAGGAAAAGTTGCAGCTGATATCGGTAATGGGAGCAGGTTTATTGGTTGGAACTGCTTTAACTGTGATTATACCAGAAGGTGTCAATACATTATATAATTTAGAAGGTTGTAACACTTTAATTCACAATATCTATAAGTTGTCAGCTTATTTAATTGTTTCTGTTTATAGAGTCTCATTCAGAGCATGCAAAAGAACAGACGCTACCAGTTGAAAATGTGGAAACAGCTGCTGATCATTCTCAGTATCTAGAACCGCATAATGTCATAGGATTAGCATTGGTGTTAGGATTTCTTTTTATGCTTTTAGTGGACCAAATTGGTGGTTCACATACACGTAGTCAAGGTATGACTAAATTTCATCCATTCTTAAAAGTTTGCAAGTTGCACAAGTAATTATTTTATACATTTAATGGGCTGAACATTAAAACTTTTATAAATTTTTGTTGAGGGAAAATATGATAGATCAATTAGTTTTGCTTCTAAATACTGTATATTACGCATGAGTGATATTTGATGAATGTGACACACATTAAATAGAGCAGCAAAATCACACATGCCAAGCTTTTAACTTTTATGCATATGGTAATGTTAAATAATTTACATTTATACAGTAGTTTGGTATTTTCCAAAAGTGGAATTTCTTTTCATTAATAAAGCTGAATTAATGTTAAAATGATTATTTACTGAAAATGTCTTATTCACTATTAAACGAGTTTGTTTAAAATAATACAATTTATTTCATACATCAAACAATAATCATTGTTTACACTAATTGTCTTGAATTATGTAATTCATGTCTAGATACTGAGGCTGGTGGTTCTGGGAAAGACCGAGGAAAAGTCACAGCTACTATTGGATTAGTTGTTCATGCCGCAGGTTAGTAACTTTTTATGGATGTTTAAACATTTATATTGGTTTTATGTCATTGAATTATTAAACGGGGCTAGCAGGTAATTTTATTGTGTTTAGCTGACGGTATTGCGTTAGGAGCTGCAGCGACTACTTCTCATCCAGATATCGAAATGATTGTTTTTATTGCCATTATGCTTCATAAAGTTAGTTTTGTTATGATTTTCACTGATTAATATTTAAATGTTTTCATTTGAATTTCACAGGCTCCAGCTGCATTTGGGCTAGTTACGTTTTTAATGCATTCTGGCGTTGAACGCAGTAAAATAAGACGTCATTTACTTGTTTTTGCATTGGCTGCTCCAGTAATGGCAATTATCACTTACTTTGGGCTTAGCCAGGTAAAATACGTTAAATAAATGTACTAACTATAATTAATGCATGTATTTAATGTAACAGAAAGGAAAAGAAACTTTATCGTCTATGAATGCCACTGGATTTACGATGTTGTTTAGTGCTGGAACGTTTTTATACGTTGCCACAATACATGTCTTGCCTGAAGTTACCCATAGAAAAAGTTCAGGGGAAAGTTCAGACCATGGTGGTCTGAGGAAACTAGAATTTGTAGCACTTGTAATAGGAGCCCTGTTACCTTTAATATTGACTTTGGGACATCACCATTAGTTATCCTACAGAGACATAATTTCCTAATGTACAGTATTGTCTACAAGTTGTACATGTAAATTGTGGATGTACATTTTTTTCATCTGATGTTATAAAATGTCAAAAGTGGTCATCACCGAAATCGACATTACGTAATTTTTCACCATTCAACGTGTTGTCGGTAGTTTACATCCTTTGTAAATGTGCATTTGTTTTTAATATCTAAACATTCAAACTACTCGACTGATTTTAAAAGTCAGAATAAGTTGTATATTTTGAATACGACTGATTAAGCGGAAGAAAAGTTCAATAACGGCAGTTTTTTGGAAGATTTTTTAATAGCGATTGTTTAATATATTGTAATTATATTCTAATTACTGCATTCGATGGTAAATAAATTGGGTTAATCTGATCAAACAATTTGATTAATTTCTATTTTATATAAACACTACCTTAAATAATAATCAATGATTGTTGAAAATGCTGCAAAACCTGCTGCGCCTAATACACCAGCTTTGACGCCAGCTATATGATAATGAAACAATGGCAAAATTAATTTAGGCAATATTTTAATAAATTATTTTAGTGTTCTGTATATATAAGTATATTAGACTATCCGAAATTAAATTCTATTGTCAAAGTCACTGCTACAATCATTTACATTAGTAAAGTTCGGTAGCTTAATACTGGAGTATTCTAAAATGTTACATACTGAATGATTATAAAGCTTGCAAATAATAATACCTCTAAGCCCAATTATTCCTCCTGTTACTGCTCCAGATAGAGTTCCATTTTTCCAGTCACTTTTACCACGGTGCTGTAAAAAAATTTAAATCAATTTTACCGCGTTAAACATATTATATCATTATTACCGTTTCAATCACGCATTCTGTTGCTGCAAACATTGCTCCTATAATTGCAAAATTTTTGGCATAGGATAAGGTTTTATTTTTCATATCTCTAAACACTTGTCTAGCTGTTTGCTGTTCTGTTGGAGTTCCAGTTAAATTTGGATCAACACTAGCTGAGAATAATCCAATTGCTCCACCAAGGGCATAACCTATAATTTTCTCTCTTTAATATCACATCTACTGACTGGTTGATTTAATTTAGAATAATATTATACCAATAACACAGCTCATCGTTGCTTTAAATGGACAACTTTCAAATACTTGCTCCACAATTTTTTCTTCTTTAGTTTTAATTTGATGAGGAACAAGTCCAGCTGGAATAAGCACATTGCTGCGAATTCTTTGTCGGTCAACTAATAACAACCTTAAAACTTCGTTAAAGTTAAACTGGTTTTCTGTATTAAATGTTGAATTAATTGATGCCGAATTTGTATCTGAACTGGAGGCTGCCATTTTTGTTTAAAAACAACCACTAGCGCCCTCTTTTATTAAAATTTAACGATGAAAGCAAAGTGGCATTGATGATTGACCGTCTTTCAATTCAATTTAACATTTCCATAGCATTTATGTGATTCACTGTTCACAGAACTCAAATATAGGTCAATGTCGAAATGCTTTCTTAAGCAGAATATTATATTAAGTGGAATAATAATTTTGAATGATAAACCAAGGAACTTCACCTGTTGTCTTGATTGGCCGTTAGGATCCTTGGTAGCCACATTTGGCGCCATTGAAGCTTATTAGGATTTCTGCTGGGCATTGTTTTGTCCATGTGTTGAAGATTGAGTTTTAATTTAAAAAGAAAATTATTCTTAATATTGTTGCTTGACGAAGCTGAAATGCCTTGCATGAGATGTGGAGTTGAATTTGGAATATTTAAGAAAGAGGTATCTATTAATACAGTTCCATCGTAATTACAATGATAAAATTGACAAATTAGTCAGCTGATTCATACTTAAGACAGGCGGATGCTCATTGTACATTACCTGTTAATTGTGATTCTCAGTTCATTATTGATAAAAACATGATGAAAGTATTAATCACTATTAATCAGCAGATAAAATATATTGCAATTGAATTGTAAAGTGATTGATAAAGATTTATTTCTTGTATATTTCACAATTTTATCAAAATTATTTATCAAATTGCGCATTGCTAATGCTACCAGACCCATCTTTAACTTTATAATTTTGTTATTTGAAGAGTTATTGCCGGAATTGTGGCTTTTCATTTTGTAGTGGATGTTTGACGAAAAAAATTGTTGTGCCCAAAGCAGATTCAACTTCTAAACATTCTGTGTGTAACAATTGCTATGGTTTGTTAAGGTTGGTATCGTTTTGTATATAAATTCAATACGTCACCAAATGTGACACTTTACCAGTTTAACTATGAATTTTAAATCATACGCTCGATTTTAATTTCAGTGGAAAACAAGAATGCAATGCAAATAAACCACAAACACAACATTCTCCTCCTGCAGCTCTTTTAAAGTAAGGTGTTCTCTTGCTTTGGTTACTTATATGAGTTGATTTATTGTATATTTCTCATAAAATTTAGACGGATGGAAGCTCTGAATTCTCGTCAAATTATGAATTCGCCCATGAATAATGCAGTGAATCAAAGATCATCAGATATTGATAGATCAATTGCACAAAGGCTACAAAATCTTCGTGTTGCTGAACCTGGTAAACATTTTTAAATAAATTAAATGCAGTTATATGAATGCATATTGTTTTAATAGCACCATCGTTACCTCAACTAGAAGAGAGATTAGCTAAACTCAGAGGTGTTAGTTTTGAAAATACTCCAAAAAGCAACAATGAAGTATATTTTAATGATTGATGCTGTACCAAATAAATATTAATACCGTAATAAATTAATACTGTATTTTGTTTAGTTTATTCATAAAATTGATAAACGGACGAACATTGAGAAAACGCAAGATTTACTTAATCAAGTGACTGATCAGATTCAAATCGATTCTAAATTACCTAAACCAGAAGATGATATTCGTTTGAGATTAGCTAGATTGAGAGGTGAAGACACATCTTTAAACGATCTCAATAAGGTTGGCAGGAGCAATATCTTATTTTTTTATATAATGAAGTTCAGCATAGTAACGGTTGTACTGTTTGTTTTTTCTTAAGCCTTCGAATTCGGTAAACAAGCCATTTGCAATAGGCGTTCAACCTACGTTACCAGAAACATTTGATCAATCACTTTCCGATCCTGAAGTTTTGGAGGTTTGGAAGTACATGATGGAAGCTGAAAGAGAGGCCTGTCGTGAAGCTGAACAAGCACTTTATCTTCATGAAAAAGATTTGGAATTAAAAAAGAAATTAGAGGAAATTAAAGCCAACTGTGATACCTCAATGAGAAAAAGTGGAGTCAGTACTAATAGCGGCGATATCAGTGACGATGACAACGAAGATAAAATCTCGAATAAAATCGTTCAGCAGGTACTAGATTCAGGAAGTTAATTATTAACGTTGAAACCCAATACTAAGTTAAAGTTAAAACATTCAATAGTTTCTGTCTGAAGCAGTTCTTGATCACCAAACACAACAACATCGGGATGAAAAAAAGAGATTAAATTCGGCAATTGAAGATAGTGACGTATGTTTTAATATTTAATTGATTAATTAATTATACATGTAGCAAGTATGTTTTGTTTATAGGAATTAGAAGAGTTACCATGGTGTACAATTTGTAATAATGATGCCAATCTTAGGTGTTATGGGTGTGATGGAGATCTTTATTGTCGAAGATGTTTCAAGTAAGAACAAGTTCTATGACCATTATTAATTCATTTGTTAATGATGTTATGAATTATAAATAGGGAATGTCATGATAGTTTTGATTTACGTGATCATCCATCCGCTCCATATGGTTCTAAACAACGTCACTAAGACCTCTGAACTTGGATCTGGAATTTGCCTAATTGCAATAATGAAAATTAACTGATGTTAATAACATTTGCAATAACATTAGTCAAGTTTGTTACATGCGGGCATCGATGTAATTTCTGCTGTGACAACCGATTGGATTCCCAGATTTGCCAGTGCACCTCTTAGCAATCCACAAGAATATGCTACGTACTACAAAATAAAAAGTTTTCCGGTAACTATTATAAAAAGTAAATATGAGCCATTACAAATTGAATTAGTCGGTGGTTTACTATTTACAAGTAGTTTGTAGGTTAGTTCTGGTGTCATTAATTTATTCGCTTTTAATCTATACTATGCATGTATTTATAACTAGTGTTCTTTATAAATACTATTGTATATTACATTGGAATGTATGATATATAACGGGAGGGATTTAATATTCAGGTTGTATTATGTACATACCCTTGGTCCCAGTTCTAGATATTGTTTTTCTGCTGACATATGTGTGAGAAACCTAAACTGGTTGTCTAGCAAAACGTAAACTCCCTAAAATAAATAAAATTTACGAAATGTATTTGCGGCGGTATCGTTTAACCATTCTTATCTATTTTGAACCTGGTGGTTAGTTCTAAGGTTGTCCACTTGTTTTTTATAGATGGCCATCCAAACATCTTTGCATATGAATTTAATCATATCCAGTTCGTCCTTAAATCTGGGCCATTCTTTCGTTAATCTGTTTTAAATATGATGAAATGAAAATTCATAGCAATATCAGTAGCAAAATAAGTAAAACAAAAACAATATGCAACTACACAATTTTCAGTGATTTAATTGAATAGCTAATTAGTCATCAACTTGCCTTTCGATTATTCTATACCCTGCTGAAAATCCTATATGTTCCAATTTTGTTACGCAATTATCCTAAAAAACAGCAGGTATAGTCAAATTCAGTATGATACTGTATTTGGTATAATTGCATGGTGAAATGCAAGTAAAACTTTACCTTATCGTCAGATTTAGCTGAGCTATAAATATACGCAACAATTTCATTATGAAGATAATCCATTAAACTTTCCTCAATCATCCTTAAGGACATAAAATTAGTGAAATTAATAATAGTTAAAGAATCAAAAATACCAGTAGTAATGGGAAAACGTATCTATACTTTTGAGTATCGACTGTTTTGATTTGATCCATTGCTGCTCATAGATTTGTTACGCAACATGTTTCTGCGTTTCCAGTTCCAAAATTGAGTCGTTCAGAAATTAAGTGGATTAAGTCACATTTGCACTTAGATGGCTTTGGAATTGTAAATAGTTTTGACAGGTCAAAGAGTGCCCTCTATGAGTTGTTGAGTAAATTTGCATTTACAATCTTTTATCATTAACTCATAGAGGGCGCTAGATGATTTGTCAAAACTACAGTACTGTATCTACAATTTCTAAGTGTAAATGTGACATAATCCACTTTGCTTCTGAACGACTCGTATTGTAAATGAATTGAAAAACATGACTGAAAAGACGCAATGACGTCATTACGCGTTTCCAATTGGACATTTACGCACGAGATAACCTACTATTCCCGACCTTTGACTGACTTATAACGGAAACGGAATTCTAGCAACTACTGTATCTCTATTCGAAAATTAACAAAATGGCAGTCGTCGAGGTTAGTGTTAATAACTTGCAAGAAGAATTGGAGAAAGCTAAAGAAAATCTTAAAAATGTAGATGAAAATATAAAAAAATTAACTGGAAGAGTCCCTTTTGAGAACAGGATAAGGTATATACAGCTACGTTAATATGTATTTAATTAATGCTATTGTTGGAAAGCATGTTGACTGTTATTGTCCGCACTATCTAAACTCTGCGTGGAAAATAAAAACCGGCTTATTGCGTTAATGAATTATTTTATTGTTTTTGTTGTGAAGTTTATTTTTAAGATTATATTTTGAACATGATGAATCTAATTGCCATTTATTTTTAGCGGTCAGCAAATTAGAAGAGGAACAGGCGGGGTGCCAGTCAGAGGTACTACGAGACCAAATGTATTTGGATCAGGGTATGAAATAATTTACTTGTATTGATCAACGCGGCAAAAATGAATTGTTAAATGTTATAGGACACGAGATGTCGATGGGCCACCAGCGAAACGAAGAACATTGACTGCATTTAGCAGGTTTAAATTGTTTACTGTAGTTGTTAAATTAAGATTTTGTTATACTGGGTTGTTTTGTTGAAACAGGTTGGAAGGACGAAATCGTCGTCGATCTAGAGAGGAAGATAGTGGAGATGATGAAGAATTGCTTTCGAAGGTAATTAATTTTTTTTTTTTTTTTTAATTTTTGATATATAAAAAAGTGTCATGAATGTTTTAGCCAACAGTCCAGTCATCAGTTGTGGCTCATCCTAAAGAGCAGAAAACAAGGAAGGATTGTATCGATGAGCAAAAACCAGATGCCAAAGGATTGGCTCGGTTAGTTTTGAATTTAAATGTTAATACAGTACTGTTGAGATATAAATTTTCATTGATATTGCTATAGAAATCGTCGAATGTTTGGTCTTATTATGGGAACATTACAGAAATTTCGGGTAGAAGAGCAACAAAAGCAACACAAAGTACGCTAATTCATTAAAGAGATTTCTTTTAAACTTATGTTAATACTTTTTGTATAATTAGGAGCAGAAACGTGTTGAAATTGAGAAGAAACTGGAAGACAAAGTGGAGCGAGAGCGTGAAGATCTGAAAAAGGAAAGGAAAGAATTGTTTTTAGAAAGAAGAAAACGGCAGGCGGAATTACGACGTCTAGAATATAAAATGGAGTTGGCAAAACAGGCAAGGTTTTTGTGATATTGTTTTTGTTTCCATTGTACTAATTTATTGAATGTTGTATTCATCTACAGCTGGAAGAATGGGTGCAAAATCGTTCACGATTAACAAATTTTATCGCTACTAAAACTACACCCACTCTTTACTATTTGCCAGCTAAACATAATGAAGTTTCCCAACGTCTGTTGAATGACTCGAAGAAGAAAATTGAAGGTAAAGTAGACAATGGAATTTTCAGAAATTTATTTCAGTGGTAATATTTTTTTTTTTTTTTGAATTTTAGAGGAAATCAACGAACTTCGCAAAACGGTTGAGGAGGAAATTGAAAATGTGGGTAAGCGTAGGGCAGTAGATAATGAAATTGATGTTGAGGGGAATGGACACGATGGACAGGTGAGATTAGGTTATGATGCAAATAGTGGTGAATTAGGGATAGAAACACACATGAATATGGAAGTGCAAGAAGATATAATGGGTGAAATGTATGAAGAGAGTAAGGGAAGTTTTCCTATGCTAATTCCAATGGACCAAGCGCCAGTTGTCACCGTCGAGGAAGGTGAAACAGTTGATACACAAATCGGTCAAGGGGTGGGTGATGGGGTAAATACAACTAATTCTTCAGAAAATGTAACTGTGAATGAAATTGTTATGAGCGAAAGTTCCATCATTCCTGTTAAAATGGATGAAACACCAGTTGTCACAAATGACACAAATGAAGAACAGGAAATAGACGCTAGCGAGATAAACAAATTAGCAGAGAAAGAGTTTGAGCCAATATATGATTAGAGTTGTGTTTGGCAAAGAAAAGTCGTGTATAATTTTATCACACCGTATTGAAATTTAATTGTAAAAGGATTCGCGATAGCTCAGTCTAGTGTCCTATGCCAGTTAACTTTTGGTCAAATTTATTAAAAAGTAACATGCCTGAGAAGAAAGTTTAGTTTGATAATTAACAGTTCAGCTAAAAATTTTAGTTGCAATCACCTTGAGTGGTTACTATAATATTCTAAAATGCAATTAATGATTACTAATTCAGTCATCTGTAAGTTTCATGTGATTGTCTTTTAAGATATTTTATGTTGATATACTATGATACAACAGTCGTGGCAGTCATTTTCAACTGGCACAAAATTCTAAAAACTTTATTTAAGGGATCATAATGATAAAAGATTTTCAATTATTATGCTTCTGGTATTACAAGATCTAGTTGAAAGCAGAACTCCGCGACTGTCACTTTATTTTGATTTGCTTTGGATTTTTTTCAGCATTTTTTACCTAAATTGATTCTTGGTGACTAATTTTACATTTGAATGCAACAAACTAAACAATCCGTTTACTAAATTAATATAATTTTGAAATTAGAACAAATAATGTTCAGGCTTACTACAACACTATTTCAGAATAAAACAAATTCAATTCTTTGAAATTAAAAGAACTTTTTTGCACAATCCTTTTTCCACGCCTTCGGTTAGTATGCATTGGTCGGGATTTAAATTAGGACAAAGTTCCTTTAAGTTAGCGTTACTTGTAGATAACGTATCTAAATTCCAAATTTCTAAGTGACGACTTTTGCCCTGTCTTGCAAAAACGTAAATATTAACAGAATCACAGCTTAGCAATGATGACAAACTTGTGCCAATTGAGTTATCAAGTAACTTATCATTCATTTGATAAATTCGTTCGTTATTTGGGTCGGGTAGAAGTGATGAACTCAATTTTAAACATTGAAATGGTAATACTAAAGCCACACCTGCAAATTGAGGCCAGAATTAGTCAATTTTATGTTAAACTAAAGATAAAATGATTTATACCTGTTAACAGAGCCCAATGCGCTTTATGACCTTTTTTAAAACACGGTTCGTTATTTTTATCAGCATCATATCTTAAAACTAAAGTTAAGGAATATATTCTGTATGGCCAAATAAACATAATGAATAATAATACTACTGTATTATTAAGAAAACGGGACTAATGATGGTTGACCACTTATGAGATGATCAATGATTTTCAGTTTATTGTCTTCCAATCCATCAATAAGCAATTCTGCTTGGCAGTTCATCAAGTCACAAAGTAGAGTTTTCATGTTGACAACTATGGAAACGAAAAATAAAATGATGATGTTTAAATCTTTACAATTTAGATCACATAGAAATAATCTAACAATGATGTAGTTGTAGTAGTGACTGAGCCTTGTGTACCTGAAAACATCTCCCCATTACATGTAAAACCTCGAGATTTAGCTACACTGATGGCTTCCTCAACTGTTAAATGACAATGAGTCTGAGATACTAGTTTCCCCAACATGCACAGTACAGCTAATCCGCATCTGAGAATAAATAAGGAATAATTATAAACATTTTATCTAGTGTACAAGTTCAGTTGCAATTTAAGTGGCTAAGCATTATAAACAGCTGTTTTCAGGCGTATTATATCGATTTATAAGTATCGATGATCGCTTTAGGATATATTTTTCTTGTACCGGTAACTTCCTCAAAGTTATCGATAGTTTGTTTTAATTATTCATCGATATTTACTGATCGATGCATCGGGACCTGCCACTTAAAGTTGTTTGCTCACGATGGTCCTTCTTGTAAAACAGGTTCCACATTCTTATTCCATGTCAGTATTACTGAATTAGGAAAATTATGTAGTAATCTTTGACAAACTGCAGGAACTTCATTCTTTAAGTTAAATAAATTAAAAATATAAATGCGCGGAAAAAAAAATTTCGTATTGTTCACTATACCCGAATTGATAGATTGTCCTGAGCATTATTTTGGCTGGACAATAATTTACTGGGGCAAGATGCGTTTATGCGATGATCGACAATTAACGGAGGAAGAGGGGGCGGCAACGGCACATTCATTTTTAATAATGTAATTATACAGTATACTGTACTCAATTATTTCATCGGTCTTGCACTTTACAATATACTGTAGATCAATTACAGTATTTGCTGTAGCTTTTCGTCAGCGTGACTACGTCATTCAGAAGTCTACACTCTAAAAGAGTATCAAGCGGGAAAAGTTCACAAGGGTTACATAAGAAGTACTGTACTTGGACGATTAAAATTCAATACCGGTACTAAAAGTCTATTGATACAAATTTGTAAGATGTTTTATAGATTTTGAGACAGAAAACTGGGCTGTCACAAGCAGCAAGGTTACAATCATTATTGTATTGTTAATATTATTCTAGTCGTGTAGCGATTGTGTTGGGCACTAGTCTTATCTGATCAAGGTCATCGAAAAACACAATCGCTCGCATTTTAAATCTAGTCTTCACTCAGTTACAACAGCCAAGAGTTCTTAGTTTGTGCTACAATATTAGGAATTTTTGTGACATTACGGGTTCAATTAAATCATACAAAATGAGTGACAGAAAGCCGTTTCTTAAACACGCTGCTATGCAAATTGCAGCAGGTGGCTCAGGTTGGTAGATCTTGTATATTTTTTTGATTATACAGCACAGAAAAATGTTAGACTTTAAGAGTCTTAGTATGGAAATAAACTTATCATTCCATATAATGTATGATTAACATGTTATGCGGTCATTTTCAGCTGGTTTCGTTGAAGTTTGTATTATGCACCCATTGGATTTGGTCAAAACTCGATTCCAAATTCAAAGAACCGCAGCTACTGCAGATGCCGCAAATAATCCGTATTATTATCGATCCATTGGCGATTGCTTCAAAAAAATGTACCGACATGAAGGGTAATTAATGATTATTCCAATAAATATTTTTTATTTACAGTACAAATATTATTTGGCTTGTGTAGTTTTGATACTGTAGGTATTATTTTATGCGGTTCTGCACTGTTTTAGATATTGTTTTGAACTGAAAGAAATTAATGACGTTTGTTATTACAATAATACAATAATATTACTTATATTTAATATTTCATCGCAGACATAAGACACTGTTTATGACGGTTCCACTGTATTTTATTGTAATTTGTTTATCCAAGTACTGTAATTAATTAGAATTATACTTTCCTGTTATGGTTAAATAGTGGTAATTTTAACTAACTGAATAGTAATTATTACAGTAAGTTATAACTATGTTAATTTGATTGAATAACTTGGCGTATAATAAGTATTATGGTAGTAATATAGTACAGTATTAGTAAATATATTAATAATTATTTTATAATTGCTTGTAGTGTGTTTTCGTTTTGGAAAGGAATTTTGCCACCAATTTTAGTTGAAACCCCAAAACGAGCAGTAAAAGTACGAAAATATTTTACTTCAATCGTCTTTACAAGTATAATTTTAATATTAATAGTAAAATTATTTCATGAACTAATATTTACGTCGTTTAATGTGCTTTTTAATTTGAGAAAAACAATTTAATTAATGATTTTAGTTTATAATTAAAGTTTAACAGTTTAATTAATAATTAAAGTTTAACAGTTTAATTAATAATTAAAGTTTCTAAATTTTTTTTCGTACACATAGTTCTTCACTTTTGAACAATACAAATCCATATTCATGTTTGGCAGCCAAACGGCAACACCTTTGGTAATTTCATAATAATGTTGCAAATTATAAATATCTTATTGTTGTCATTTTAAAATTCTTTAGACTTATTCTTTGGCTGGGTTGGGTGCAGGATTAACTGAAGGTTTATTAGTTAATCCATTTGAAGTGGTTAAAGTTGAAATGCAAGCAAATCGTCAAGTACTGTCGCAGGTTAAATGAATGATTTTTTATATAAAACAAAATTCTATTTTGTGCATTAATTTACATTTTTACTCGCTGTTTATTTCTTGTAACTTTTTAACAATGTCAGTTTTACCAATTATTCAGATGCCTAGTACGTGGTCAGTAACTTCGAGTATTGTACGAAGTCAGGGGATTTTGGCTTTAAATAAAGGACTAACTTCTACATTGGGGAGAAACGGAGTTTTTAATATGGTTTATTTTGGGTTTTATCATAGCGTTAAAGGAATAGTTCCTGAACCAAAGGTACCTTATGGACATTAAGGATTTTCACTTAATAAAAGTGAATAACTGAAATCCTGGTTTCTTTAGGACAAATATTTTGATTTTCTTCGTCGTTTTGGTATTGGTTTGGCTTCTGGAATCTTAGCTACAATGTCAAATACACCGTTTGATGTTGCCAAAAGCAGAATTCAGGGACCTCAGCCGGTTAAAGGTCAAATCAAGTACAAGGGAATGATCAAAACATTGTCCATCGTTTATCGAGAGGAAGGGTAATACAATCATAATTGCAGGAATCTCTTGCATAATATCTAGTAACATTTTGACTCTTAATTTAACAGAGTTTTGGCGTTATATAAAGGTTTTCTACCAAAAGTTCTCAGACTTGGACCAGGTTTGTAATAATATAGTATTTAGATGAAGATTCATAATTTTGATAATTTATTAAGTAGGGCATAATCTTTAGAGTTATTGTTGAACAAACTTCAACATTTCTTTTAAACTAAGTAAACTCAGTAAAAGTAAACTCAGTAAATATTTGGCATTTAGAATTGAGTAAAAAAACTATTTTTAGATTGGAAATTTTTTAATTAATTATTAAATGTTTTTGACGTATTTTTAATGTCACAGGAGCTGCTATCTTAATGGTGATATATGAATACGTTTATGGAGTTCTTCAAGAGAAATTTCCTGATTAAAAATATAAATAGAATTTCATCCATTTGCTAAGTCTCAATATACATTTTGTATTAAGTTGTATTTTTAAAAAAAAATTTCTAAGATTGCTTATTGTTAATAATTATTAATCCATTGACTTTGTCTTAACATTAGCAAATTTATAATGCTTTGTTATTAGACGTTGATGTAGTAAAACTTTCCCGCTATATTGGAAATTTATGCTTATTTCAAAAAAACTGTTATTAATTTATCAATTAAATAATTTGTCAAACTGTTATTTGATCAGCAAAACGAAATTAATATTACTGTTGGTTAGAATTTTACTTAGAACTACGAAGATATTTGTTCTTCAAAGTTATTACTGGTATGTAGTTTTAATTAACTGGTTACCTTCGGTAATTAATACAGTACATTAATGATTCGAAAGCAGCCTCTTTGGTCATGGTCATCGCAAAAAAAAAAAACTTATGGAAATGAGTTGAAAAAAAAAAATAATGGAGAGGGAATCCAATAATAATTGTCAAAAAAAAAAAAACTTGTCAAAATATGCGTTTTATTCCAAGTACAGTAACTATTCTTTGAAAGAAAAAATAAAGTATGAGGGAAGGGGAGAGAATTATGATGCAAAGGTATAGTTTGAGGAAGGACTCAGCTAGTTAGCATCAATTTTTTTTACTTTAGGGTGCAAGTTCCCGCAACTTATAATTAGGGTTCCTCCACTTTTTGGAGAGTCGATTGAGGTAGTCCCTTTTCTCACTTCATGTTTATTAAAGTTTTGAACAAAAAATAGTGTACAATAACAGTAAATGAGTAAATTCGGATTAAATTTAAGCAAAAGTGTTCTCGGGGCTTTATGTTAAGTCTTTATTATGCCGCAGTGAGCGCAGCAGTCTGCAACTTAGTTAAGACGGTGAAAAAGGCTAAATCCACACTATTGTCGTTATAGCCCGAGTTATCACGAGGTATTGATATGTGTTGTTTAGTGATTTTAATCCAGGCTTTTTATAAGAGTAAAATCACGAGTGCGAGGAAGTATGTAATATTCGCGCGCAATTCGTTATATTTGTAAGCTTTCGCGAAAGAAGACTGTGGATCGAACGTGAGGAATTGAGTAAAACATTGTGTAGTTTACTATCTAATACCTATAGTACAGTACATCTATGTTGTGGTTTGCTATCTTAGTAAGGAGTGACGAGTTGGTAATTTTGTATTTTTGTTCGAAAGTCTTTCTTTAACCAATTTCAATAGAAGCAATGCGCATATTTGTATTCAAAGTCAGTTTCGGAGTCTTCTAAAAGAATTGTCAGCGTGCACATTGAAGATACTGTTTGGAAAATATCGCTCGTTGATTTAAAATGTCGGAAACTGTTGTAGCCTATCTCAGCAGAAAACAAAACTCTTGCAACATTTCAGCACCGCACTCAATCCCACTTGTAAATTCTAAGGTATATTCGATTCCTAGTGTTTTACTGTTTAACAAATGTACATGATTTCAGTAACTTTTAAACAAAACGCGAAGTCTTTTGATAAGCATCGATATGGTGGTTTACGTGCTTAAATTAAAATATCCCAGTAAGGTGGTTCATACTGTGCATTTACTGTTTTGTTCTTAAGAAGCCTTGAGGACTCGTAAATCCAGTAGTAATTTGTTTGATTTCGAGGTGCTAAATTTCTATTTAGTTAATGAGACAAATATGTGAATTGTAAACTACGATGTATTAGTCATAAAGTTCAATTAAGATTAAATGAAACTGTTCCTTGATTTTGTCTTTCATGTTTGAAGCCATTTTGCAACGGAAAGTATTTTCCCAAATTAGTTTGTCTAGGAACTGTGTTTTATTTAAATATTTGTACAGACTAAAGATCTGTTTATTAAGTCGTCTAATCTTTATTGATTAGTGTACTGTAAATGGCATCGGGACTCGCCCAAAATTGAAAAGAAATACGTTAAAATAAAGTCATGTGTTATTACTTACCGTAACTAAAAACTTAATGGTATTGACCATATTTGCATTATTGGTATCATTAATAATTTTTGTCTAATTATATCAATTTAAATGGTTATTAATGGAATTTTAAGCTAGGAAACCGCTTTATAATAATTGTCTATTAAAGTAACTTGTGATTATTTTACAGATGACCATAGGTCGAACTCCAACAGCTGATATTATGGTTGGAGCTGCATTTGTTTCAAGAGAACATGCCATTATTAATAAAAATGATAATGAGACTTGGAGTATTATTGACAAGGTAATTGAACATATTTGAATGGTTTGTGTCTAAAAGGTTAATATAATTATTAATATATTTTATTTTTCATCACAACAGAGTTGTAATGGGATATATGTAAATGGAGTAAAGTTAGTGAGAGACACAGTCATTAATTTGAAGCATAATGATTCTTTATGTTTTGGACCAAACGCGGCCCAGGATTTAACCTATTTGTTTAAAATAGAAGGTGGTGATTCCAAAGCGTCAGTTATTCGATTTAAAGACAAAAGGCCACGACTCGAAACGTCTCAAGTGCCTGTGGATATTATTGTAATTAGTGATGATGACGATGACGACAAAGGTCCAAGTGTTAGCAAGAAGAATCTTGAATGTAGAGACACGACAAGTCCGGATAAAATAGCATTAATAAATGACAAAAATAGACTAGAAAAGAAACTTATTGAACTGAAAGCTGAACTGGAGAAAAAGAATCGAGAAGCACAACAGGAAATAGAAAAGAAAGAAGTTAGTAGAGTAGACATTCATATTGGGCTTCAAAATGCATGTTATTTAATATATTATACATTCAATATATTGCATAGGGATATATATATATCTGCTGAGGGTCTGTCACATGATATTTTCATGCACTTTGTAATTAATGATCGTGTAGGGTTTCTTTTAATGTGAATTAATAGATTTTAATTTTGACGTGATCATATGACTTTAATGTTGTTTATTTTGTAGTGGCTATTAACTGAAAATTAATGATGACATTTCTGTGGTTTTTTCTAGATGGAGTTGACGTTAAAAGAACAGGAATACGAATTAAGATTAAAAAAGAACTCTAATATGCAAATGGATCTCGATCAGCAGCTTCATAAAATATCGGCAGAACTACAAGCTGCTAGAGATGAAAAATTAATGTTGCAAAGCGGGTTAAAACAGTTAGAAGCAAATAGGACTAAAGAATTGGCAATGGAATTGGAACGGGCTGGTTTAGAATGGACTTTGACTGAGAAAGAAAAGCTTTGTGAAGAATTAAAGATGAAATTGACAGAAGCAGAAGAGAAATTGAAAGCAAAGAATGAATTAGTGCAGCAATCTAGCTCCGACGTTGAACTTGACATCTCCAAGAAAGTATTCAATACAGTTGAAAATGAGTTGCAGTGCAGTATCTGTTCTGAAATTTTTATTAAGGTAAGCTAAGATGAGTTTTATCTATATATGTCCAAATTCTTATCCGAATTCTTACTTGAACAGGCAGTTACATTATCGTGCTCACATTCGTTTTGTGAATATTGTATTAACCAGTGGAAGAAAACGAAGCAAGAATGTCCAATGTGTAGAAAGCCTATCTTGTCGATTGTGTCATCATTGGCTTTAAACAATTTTATATCTCAGTACATAGCCACACAGTCCGAAGATGTTCAGGAAAAAAGAAAAGAAACTATAACAGAACGACAAGGTAAATCAAAGTACAGGTAAATTTAGGATCTATTTGGTTTTAGATATTTTGTAAGGCCATCATTTAAATTACAGTACGTATCTTGCAATTTTAATAAAATGAAAATTTATAAAAAATGTATAAAAATTACAGTATTCTTTTATTTGTTGCATATTCTTAGCTTATTAGATCGTGTGATTGCGATAAAAAGACAGGATACGGTACTATTGAAACGAATTCAGTATATACTGTATTATCAAGTACTAAAGGAATAAAAATCGATGGCTTAGTCGTACATTTTTACCTTTTTAAAATAAAGCTAAAAGTTTTATTATTTTTCCGTCGATTTTTGTTCTTCAAATATTGACATTTACAAAATGACAAAACTAAAAAAACTTTGTTTATAGCCGCCATTTCGGCAACATCTGCCAATGTTCCTAGTTCAAGCACTTCGAGTAGAAGTACAAGCAGAAGATCGAGTCGTTCTACTGTGAGAAATACTAACAGAAGTGTAAGTGATGTAATTGGTTTTTTGTATGCGCCATTCGCGTCTAGAAATACTACCACTATTTCGAATAACGTGAGAACTGAAGGAAGTCCACCACCTGCACTTCCAGTGCAACGCCATGCGATTGATCTTTCATCAACTGTTGATATTGCTACCGACGATGAGGATTGGTCAAGTGACAGTCAACGCAATGCCAGTACGGATATTTCTTCAGAAAGTGAATCGGATAGTGGTATTCCAGGTGCTTATTACGGTGGATATGGTAGCTGTTATAGTTGTGGTCAAAGAGGTCATTGGTCTAATGGCTGCCCATACCGTTAAATTACCAATTAATCGCGATGCTGTTAATATGTACGAATGATAAGTTGGTCGTGTAATTATGATTAAGTGCCGCGAAAGTTCTGTATCCATGAAAACAAACTCATACCGAATGTTCCATTTTCCTTCAATGAAAGAAGCGTCGCAGAATTGTAGTAATTATAAGTACTGTACTTGAGTCGTTAGCAACGTAACAAAATATACCATAATAGTTTTTGAAAGTACATGTTAACCGTGATCACATTGATCAGTGTCACGAGTGCATTTTTTACTTTTGTCTAAAATCGAATGGAAGGCATGAGTTTATATTTTATTGCAATCCGAAGCTCGGAGATAAGTTTTATAATTCCTATTGACGTATCTTGTAATATCTTTTAAAAAGATTTAACGCTTTTAAATTAATTTGTCTTTTATATTAATTTAACCATTGCTGTATTTTACAATCGGTTGAAATGAAAACTCCCATTAAATGAAATCAGGCGGCCAACACATATGTTTGAACAGTTTTACTGTATTTTCCATTATTGATGGGGACAAATTACACAGATATTAACAGTTTAAATATTTCTTTATAACTGCCTAAAATTAAAAACGTCCAAAATGTCTAAACTGATTTGTTTTTGGTATTTGTTAAATACATTTAAAGAGATCATGCCATTAGTCAGATCAAGCATAAACAATGTAAGTTGATCTAATCTTTTTTCTTTCTTTGTGGGGATTTATTAGAAACTGGTTGTGCTTGTGGTGCAGCGATTTGCGCTGGAGTGTTTTGGTTGACATTATTTTCAACCATTTCCCCACTAATTCCAAATTCATTAATACGTTTTGGATCCACTCGATATATCCAACGTTGATACAAGTACACGAAGAAAATGATATCTAAAACAAATAGTTTATTATTTGGCCATTGTATGTTTTAAAAAATATTTAAAATATACGAGTTTGACATACCATCTCTTAAACAACCTAGACGATACATGGTTGGCATTTTTATAACAAATGCAAATATGTCATCAATGAAAGTATTTAAAGCCTTGTAAGTCATCATTCTCCAAGGAAGATGGGCAACTGACTTTAATTTATAATTAATAAATAACTGTGGAGTCATCATAATGAACCCTTGAATAAGAAAAATAAATTGTAGAAAATTAATCAAGTAGTGAATAATATGTTATTACCAAATGTAAGAAGGAAGCCATAGAGCATCGAGAGAACCCAGGAATACCATCCTTTGTGCTCCAGATATAATACAGAATATACAGCGTAGCCTCCAAGTAGTGGAAATAGTGCCCAAGATAAATACTTGAAAGCCATCTTAATAGAAAATATTTTATAGAATATTATACATTATATTTTATGAGATTAATTTACCTGATCGTATATTTTGGTTGGAGATTCCGCATAGGAACCTTTATCAGTTAACTGTACACGTGGAATAATTCCCATAATTTTGTTTTCAGAAGAAATCTTTAGAATATCAGATTTTAGTTGTTGATGACACAATGTAGAAATTTCTTTCTTACCTTAATATTAACGACTTTATGAATTTTCCAGATTTCTATTCCTAATCCTACAAAAACGCTAATACGGACGATTGTATTAGTTTCATGATCCAAGACGTAAAGAAGAACAATCAGTGATTGGAAAACATTGAAGAACACAGATCTCACAGACAATCCCTCCAAAGAGGTTCGGTTATTCCAAAACTGAATATCTGTAAATAATTAAGGCATTTCTTTAAAAAATTCTATATACTTTTACTAATATAACTACCGTTTTTAAAGGCCAGAAATTCGAAAATGCTGTGCAAGATTGATATAGCGATAGTCAGCGCCAATAAATATGGATTAGTCTCCAAAAACGTTTCTTTTAGTGTATCTTGATCTTCATCGGATTCTTCCATAGCATCACCCAAAAATGTTGTCCATTTATTTCTCATACCCTGTGCAGTGTACAACTGCCAGCGGAACAGTGAAAGTGGTTGGTAAGTTAATGTTAAATTAAGTGTCCTAATATAAAGTAAAAAGAAATGTAAGTGGTTAATCCATATACATTTTACAAATTAAGCTCACGAGTTATCTTTAGTAATAGGCTGATAATCTCTAAGTAGATTCCAATAGTCATTTAAATGTACGATAGGGTAGTATTTACCAGAAGTGATTTCAAACTCTATAACTAAATGAAGATATATTTCAATAACATTAACAGCTGTCAGAAAATTGTAGAAAGTTCATACATTCATCCAATGGCACCGGAACTGAACCCTCAACCCAGGGTGTATGATCGTCAATTACATTAATAGTCAGATTTGGGTGCCAATGAGACACTATTTCAACATCCATTAACTCAGCTTTCTAAAAAAATATTTTTTTTTATTATACAGTATGTTTGTAACTTCAGTATTTTGTTAAATTTGTAAGTTTCAATACTGTACTTTGATATTTTCTAGAGATTCAGCGGTTTGACCAGTCCAAAGATTGTGAGTTTTCTGAAACTTTTTCTTCTTGTATCGATTTAACACTACAGATATTTACACAAATTGATTATGCATTATTTAAATTTATAAGGAAAACATAATACACCATAATATTCCATTAAACAATTTATCAATAACATGACAAGTACTTGCTTTTATGCTTGTAAACTGTATATTTCCTCGAATAAAACTCCTTATCTTTAGGATTTGGCGAATTGCCATGTATCACTAGATATATATGAATATAGATGGATCCGTTATTTCGCAAACTCTGCAATCAAATTAACAATATGTAGGTTAATAACAGTATTAGAATAACAATACAAATGCATCAATTCTTTTATTTAAATCGATTAATTGCCGTACATCGGTTGTTTCAAATTGAATGGAAGTTGAGAAAGTTCCGTCACCATTAGGACCGCCATACCAGTCACCGTACATCATCCCCTCCTGCTTCCACACCAACTGATTAGGTGTGGTTTCAAAATTTTTCAATAATTCTTCTTCAGATAAGTAAACATACATGTCCTAATTGAAATTAAACGTGAAAATCACGATAATGTTATCGGCGCAATAACTGCTCAGCTACATACGAATATTGTTCCATTCTCAAACATGTTTGATGAAGGAAGTTTGGTGGGCCCCACCGATTGATTTGTAGTACTTTGTGGTTGTGGTCGACGAAATAAACTTGAAATAAAGTAAACGATGGCAGCATTGATTACTAGACCTCGTATCATTTGAAAAAGTGAAAACTGAGGTTGCTGTGGTTGCTGCTGTTGACCATTTTGCTGATTACCAACCTAAACAAAAATTAAATTTTATCAAATGTGTTGCTCAAATAATTTTCTGTAGAATATTTATGAATACCGGTGGCTAAAAAAAATTAAATAAGAGAAGTCATATAACGGTGACCTATTTTTTTGATTTTTATAAAAATTTCAAATAAAACCTTTAATTTGTTATTGTAAAATATTATAAAATATAGTTTCCTAAAAACGTAGTAATATTCAATGAAAATATAAAAATCAATCTAAACTGTAAAAAAATTAATTTTGTTTGATTTAATACACCCCTTCTTACATCACATGTTAATTAGCAAGGTAGCAGTATAGTAAAATACTGATTGTTAAAAATCTTGAAATGAAATTATTAAACGATAAAGACAATAACTTACTTCTCCATTTGATGAAGAATTTGCAGCAGTAGTATCTGCATTTACTAGCTGACCGGTTTCTTCGTTATTAGGCATTTCTACCAAATTTTATAATAATGATCTTTAACTTGATCCTACAAAATACATGCAACACCTATAAAAATCTGTTTTCGAAGAACGTAAATGAGCAGTGAAGCAGCCTGAGGTAATGTTTCGGTCGTTTTTTATAACGCTTTCCGGAATGTAAGGAGCTTTTTGCATCATTTGGAGAGGTTATTACGATCTTTTATATGACGTAAATGGTGCATCGACCAATTACGGTACGACAAATTTCGGTTAATACGTTACGGAGTTGAAAACGTGAAGCAAGTCAAAATCAGTAAAGTACTTTTATACTTGACTGCTGAATTACGTCGCAGAATACCGACATAGTTAAAATAATTATGATTAACTACAAGGTTTTTAGCAATGTAAGCTTAATTTCAGTACGGTAATAAAAATAATATTACAGAGAATTTGTTTTATAAAATATGATAAAATCATAAGAGTGGTTGGAAAAAAAGTGCTTGTACTGTAGTTTACACAGAAACTGAGTTTATCATAACTGATCATTATAAGACTGTTGATCGGTCTTACGAGTTTAGTTTGTTAATTTTCTTCTTTATTTTAATCGTTTACCCACCGTTTAAATGTTTAATTGTATAAACGTTGTGTATAATATGAAATGATTATAGTACTACAAAAGCTGGACCACGGATTATTTTCTTGAATCACCTTTAATTAATTTCAGAGAGCGTTTCCTCAAAAGTGCTTTATTGATCAACTTTGATTGGACTGATTGCAGTAAAAAGTATGTACGGTACATTTTGTAGCAATTTATTTTCTATTCCTATGCAAGCTTAATGTTATTTTATAATAACTCATTAATAGAATTAAAGTAACTAAGAGTATAAATTGGACTAATCATAATTTAAATATGAATAAACGATAGTTGCGCGTATTATTTTAAAAATTACTGTATATAAAGTGTACGCATCATTTGTAACTTAAAGTGTACAGTCATTTTGTTTTAAAAGTTAATTCAATTAATATTTAGTGTAAAATTCTTAATCAAAGTCGAATGGCTAAAGATAGCGTAACTTTTACCTCTTTTGAGTTTTTAATTACAATGAAAAAACAAAAGTACAATTGGTACTTTACCGAAATATATAATAATAATTTCAATTCTACTTCAGAGTTGAAAACAAATTCATTTGCACTGTTTTTAACTATACTTTAGCATAAGGTGAAATAATATATCTGCAATCATTATTGTAGATAATCTTCTATTACTTTGTATTAAAGTAATCGAAATAAAGGTGTTAGCAGTTTAACCATATAACGCTTAAATTAACGTATTTTCAATAGAAGAAACGTCGTGAATTTCATCTCCACTGCTTATGTTACCAATAACGATTTCTTCTACTTCGAAATTAGCTTGAAATTTTGACAGATCAGCCTCGATAAATTGCGCTTGAGTAAAATTTGGTGGCTTTGTAGGCGTTTCTAAGCGGCTTGCCATGGCTTTGTTTCCTCCCTGGACAACTTGGTAAACTTTCTGGGACGTTGATCCATTTCGGTACCGCAAAAGAGCTGCAGCCACGTCATTTTCAGTGAATTCTGTATCACGTACATTTCCACAAAATGTACATTTTGCTCCATTGCCACCAACTGGATTACATTTGCGACAAACCTATGCATCAATGCCAATTTTTGTTTTATTGCCTTTTTGAGTATTGATGGTAATTTTACTTACCTCACAGTGCAATTCAATTGCTTCTTTACACATTTTGCAAGCCGAGCAATGGTTTCGTGGAGCTACACTGTCGTAACAGATTTGTTGTTGACACCACGAGTATTTATAAGTCGGTTTACGGTCGCAGGCACTATTCATACAAGTAACTTTTCCAGGAATGCAGTTTTTTACTTTGGTTACTAAACCACAACATTCGAGACGAATTTCTTGATTAAGGAAAAGTCTCAGGTCCCCCTACCATTCATAAAAGAATAGTATCAAAGCGACCATATTAATTGATTACTTTAAAAACATACCTTATAATTTACAATTTTTTGGGCCAAACAAATGTCGAGTATGGCTTCACAGATATTGATACCTTCAGACTCCAAGATATTTAATGGATTATCACAATCCCGGCACATACATCCATTTCCAGAAAGACCACACTTTGACCTAGACTTCATACACGAACATCGATTTGAACTGAAATATCAATTAAACGATTGGTTAGCGTAATGGATAATCCACTTTAAAAATTAATGTTTCAACAGGGATGTACTGTATATACCGGTACATACCTACAAGTTACTTGACAGTGACAAGCGTAAACCGTTGGGTTTGGAATGTCGCTGGAATTTTCATTTATACCTTCGACACATGGACGCTTCAGATATTGTTCTGTCGTTATCCAAGTTAATTATTTATATTTTTCAAGTTGTCTATTTTAATTTACCAAGAATACTTGATTTTGAATGTTTGCGCTTGAGGTCGGCTCTTGCTTCCGATATTATTTGAAACTCGCCATCACTTTCTCCACCAGCAGGGACTTCAAGCAGCTCTTTAAAGAAATCGTCAAACATTAACAGATAGCTTCGCAAATTTTCACCTTGCCGATGTTTTAGATAGAGCTAAAATTTTTAATATAACTTGGTGGTAATTAGTCATAGAATAATTGGACTGTTTAAAGATTTGTTTACTTTGTGCTGCAAGTTGTTTTTCAGTTGACCATTTGTTATGTCTGTCGGGTGATCCCTATCAAATAATGACACCGATTTAACTGCACCTGAACGTTTCTGCTTAATTCCCAGATAAAGTTTAGGAGCAGCTGCAACGGTAATGAACACTTCACTTTCATCACACTGAATTGAAGTTATTAGCGAGAATGGAACTTCGATTGCAGCAATTGTCTCTTGGCGTTGAAGATGAGTTATATCAAACTCGTATACGAAAGCCCTATACATAAATAATTCAAATGACCATTATCCATGCATTTTTGTGGCGAATATTAAATTTTACCTTCGTACAAAATAAACTTTGAGACGATTGGTTGATGGCGTTGACACCGGTTGAACAACTCGGAATGTCCCAACCTTTAAACATAATAAATCATAATGACGAGGTGGCCGGTAAGCTCTGCTATCGACTTCCGATTGAACTAAAGATGAACGTGCTTAAAAAAAACAATTTTTAACGAGTTGAAACACTTTATTGTTGTATTGTATTATAAGTATTTAATTATAGTTCCACAAAACATAGATATCCGTTCACTTACCCCTGGTTTGATATGACTCAGCTATTTTTGAATCAGATTTTAATTCATTGGAATTATTATTTACGCCTGTTTGCTTTAATGGTTCTCCAACTGATGTTATTTGTGCTGGAGTTTCCTTTTCTGCGTTAGCAGTCACTTTTGATTGAAGAGCAAGAATTTTTGGTGAAGGTGATTTAAATGTCGAATTATCCTGTGTTGACGAAAGTGATTGCTGTGAATCAATATATACTTTTTTACCAGCTTTGCGACCACGTTTACGGGGGCCTGGAAAATTCTTATTGCTTTCATCCTTGTACTGAGTGTTTTCGGAAACTATCGTAGTTCTTTGATTTGATTTTGCGGAATTGTCTGAATTAACTATCATCAAGGATTCATCTTCACATTTCTTTTCAATATCATATGGAGACGTTTGGGAACCAAGTTTATCTGAAGAGTCAAAATTTTGCGACGGTTCATCATTTCTTCGACTTAAAAGCAGTTGCTTCACCGTCATGTATGTAGGTTTAGATTTTGATCTCTTAGAGGACATGGTTTCCATATTTTGCGCTTCAATATTTTCTCTAAATAATGGGAAATGGTGACCATGTTGCTTTACGATTTGTCCTCCAACGTTAGAAACACAAATGGGACAATCAACTTCGTTAGACAGCGTTGGCATATATTGATGCGATTCCCAGTCGGGCTTATTAATCTGATCTTTCGGTGCCATACAGGCTGAACAAGAATCTGACTCGGAACAACGACCTGAACATTCCGGATTAAAATTAATTTCATAGTTTGAGCTTGTTGTTTGTTGGGGTTGAGTTTCAGATGGTAAACGTTGCCTCATTTGTGGATGTTTTAAGCTCATGTCTAAAACTTTGCTTTTGCTAGTGTCTCGGTTCCTCGAATTGTTGCCAAGTTCTAAATAATTAGAATAAGTTGGTCTAAAACAGCGATTATTTATAAACTGAGGTTGAGATGGATTGAAATTGACAAATGTTTGAGCAACATTGAATGGTAATTGATAAAGTAAAGGAAATTGCATCGGCGACTGTTGAACAGTGGAATTGAATGAATTATAAGCCATTGGCAAAGAAGGTGTGTGGTACATGTTTGTCGGTGGTCTTAGAACTTGGTTTGAAGATCGCACGCAGTTAAACAATGGGTTAACGGATTGAGGCAATGTCTGGTTACTCATTGGCGGCTGACTAGATCCGTTGTTTAAGTTATAGTGTGTCCACTGAGGATTAAAATTATGCGAGTAACCAACACCGTTTCCAGCTAATTTCATTGTTGACTGAAATTGATTCGAAGCTACACACACGGCGTTTGAATCACTAGTGGCATCGCAGCATGTTTGAACGCGATCGTCCAGGTGTACTCGAGGAAAATTAGCAGCAATCATACCGTTATTATTTCGTATTGGATCCAATGGTCGATTTCCAATGCTATCGGCTGTGTTTATTGGAACATTGTTATTTGACCATACCATACCTTTTAATGTATTACTTTCTGGCTGACCAGACTGAAATTATAGTTAAAAAAAAATTAATATCTCCTACATTAAAGTTCTACCCATCAAAGCGTCAATTAATATTAATGTTTTACGGTCGAAATATATGTCAATTTTAATTTTAAAAATTTCATAGTTGGAATTGTTACTGTATGGGTTACTATAATGGTTAAAGTTAAAATATTTTTTTTTATATTAGCTAATTTAAAATTGAAACAAAAACTTTGGAGTACTGTACAGTGCAATAAACCATTGAAGTATCAAGGTTTCCACTTTCTATGAATTTTATCTATTAATTAACAATAATTGACCTTCAACAAAGTATTTAAATATACATTTGAATATTACTCTCAATGGAATTGTTGCTTGATTTGACCAGATTAAATGGTTTGACCAATCATGATTTGCTGTTGAAGTGGCTACATCTGTCAATGATTCGGTCGTCTTTAGAGTGGACAATGATGAACCAACAAGTTGTTGTATTTGACTGCCAGCATTTGAAGTCAATGATGTCTGTTGAGTACTGCTTGGTCTAACAAATTCTTCAGAGTTATTTTGGCGTCCAGTCGAGTTATTAGATGTATCCATTGAGAACGTTTGATTACATTGTATCTGACCAGAATTGAACTGATCTGCCATATTAGAGAGATGTTGACTTTCAGAAGAGTTGAAATTGTTTCGATGCAAATTCCAGTCATCATAACGAGAAAACGGTGCATTATAATTATTACCAATACTAATATAACTATTATCTTCAGAGATAACTTTTTGAGATGATGTAGAAGGAATTATAGAGCAACCATCAACTGAATTATTATTAGACCGTTCTAAAAAGGAATTATTATTTTGATTATATTTAGGAGTTTGATATAAGCACTCTTCGGCACTGCTGCCACTTGAGTAACTATCATCATCGTCACCAAAATGAGTCAGAAGTGTTATATCAGGTGGAGTGTGTATGCTAGAAGTGTCAAGGTTTATTAATAAATGAGCTGCAGTTATAACGTCGAAACTGGAAGGATTGCAGCTGGAATCTCCATTGTCACTGTCCTGCTTACTGCTATTGTCATCTGTACTGGAAGTCTGTAGATTATCGAATTGTTCAGTCGAGTTGTTTGTTTCGTCCGATGGTGAAGACATTGGGAAGCTTTGCTTGGAATTTATTTTTAAGGAGTCTGTAGCGACAAATACATTTGCAAACGTTTAATTTAAAAAAAAATAAAGTTGTGATATTATAATACAAGAAGATATTGCATTAAGGGTGTAGTACAAAGTTTTTACATAAAAATTCAACATTTTTTAAATCATGAAATGTTGGTCAAATGGAGCCAATAAAGTTTTGATATTTCTTGTTTTTGATTTACTGTACTGCCGATAAAAAGTTTTAGTTTTAATACTACATGTGCACTAGCTGTTTGTTGCATAATAATGATTCATTAACATAAATCCATAAACAAACAGTTTATGTGAGAAAGTTCAAAATTTGTCAATAAATTGTTTACTTCAATGAGTTTCTTTAGACTCAAAGGTTAATAGACGATCTTTTCACGCTGTTATTTTATCATTTATTGTATGACCATCTGTGATGTAAATTATCGGTCGTGTAATTTTCAGTACGGCACATCATTTAACCATTCACGGTCATTGCTTTACAGTAATCGAGTGATTTTGTCCAATTGGTAATTGACATTCAACGGGATTATTGAATAAAAAAAACAATTAATGCTTACCAAAAACGTTTCTTACGAGAAAAGCAAGGTCTTCGTTCCATGAAGGACAAATTTCATTTAACTTGTAGAAACCGAGTGTCGAAACGTACAGACAATTTGCTTGTGGGCAAAGCTTCAAAAACTTTGTCGGGATGCATTCAACCAACTGGTGTCCTTGTGGGTAACTCCTTTTAAAGTTCAAAGATCGCCGATGACCAATGGAAGTAAATTAGAGTTTTGTGATATAAATTTGAGAGGAATAATAATTTCTCATTATCATTAATTTTGTTAACGCATTGTGGAGCATTAGTGACAATTACCCTTTCCAAATCTATAATAACTTTTAAGCTTTGCTAAGTTAGTTCTAAGTGGAATTTTTATTAATCAATGTCAGTAAAGTTTGTTTTTATTTATACATATTAATTTACATAATTATTTTCTAATTATGTATTGAACTTTGTACTATACAGTATATTATTAAAATTGCAACATTCATATTATGGCAATCGATTGACATTACCGATATACCATTGAAAAGTTTTCACAATGGTTTTACTGTAAGTGTTGTTGATGGTTGTACACTGTGCATGTCATATTTACTGGCAATCTATCATAGTAAATACGATAATAGCCATATTTTAAGTTACTATGGATTTTTATACCGGTACAGGTATTAATATTCCATGGCTAAACTTGGAAACGTTAATTTTTAAAATTTAATGTTAGTCGACAGCGTGAGATGGCGCTGTGAGCTGTAGCCTTTTCTCAATGAAAGAAATCAAATTTGCCGACCTTGCTGAAAATTTGGAGTTTTGGCCCTTTTAGCCTGTTTTTGGCTATGGCTGGGTCAATTAAACTTTACGGAATTCGTAAAGGATTTCCTATAAACTTAATTTTAAAAAGAAAACTTAGATTATATTCCACTGCTGTAAGTCAGAATGCTGGAGAAATGGATATTAAATTAACTGATGGGTACTTTAACTCAACGCACATGGTTGCAAGTTGATGCATAATAATGATTTAACCTATAAAACGATTTCAACTTTTAGGCGTGTTATGAAAATAAACGTAGGAAAATATGCTCGCTTTGCAGATGGCTGTGCAGTTGCACAGGTAAATAAAATCAAATTAAAACGTTGTTATGGAATTTCAGATACCGTACATGTATTTTAGCTAGGTGATTCTTCGGTCATGGTGACCTCTGTCAGTAAATCAAAATCTTCGACAGCTTCATTTCTACCTTTGACGGTATGATAAAGTCGTCAATAAGAATGATTTAATGTTGTAGCGTCTTTATAATGTATTGCCATGCAATTTAGGTTGATTATCGTCAAAAAGCAGCAGCTGCTGGTAGAATTCCTACAAATCATCTTAGAAGGGAAATAGGATCTACTGAGCGAGAAATTTTAACTTCTCGGATGATTGGTAACGCGATAAAGTAACTTGACAAAGTACTTTTAAACTTCATTGTATCTATTATTATATTTAGATAGGTCGATTCGTCCGTTGTTTTTAGATGGCTACCTTTACGAAACACAGGTAATGATTACATGTTACTTGTTTATTCTATAACTAATGTTGGTTCTTTTTTTGTTGATAAGTTGGTATGTAATTTATTAGCTGTGGATGGAGTGAATGATCCTGATGTATTAAGTATCAATGCAGGTAGCATTGCTTGGTAATATATTAATGGTAATCAACTAAACGAGTTTATTTAGCTTCTGCTGCATTATCTGTATCCGATATTCCATGGAATGGACCAGTTGGTGAGAGTCAAATTAATAAAGTACAGCATTTGAATCCATATTTTAATTTATGCATGATTTAAGGTGCTGTTCGAGTTGGTTTAAAAGATGGCGAACTAATGTTAAATCCTACGCGCCGAGAATTGAAAGAAAGTAGTTTAAATTTGGTTGTAACAGCGTGTGAGCATAACCGAGTTGGTCAGTTGCAATGTGTTTTAAATTTATTGCGATATCGGAGTAATTATAGTATTAAAATACATTAAAATTTTAGTTATGTTGGAAGCTTCAGCTAACGATATTCTTCAGCAGGATTTTCTAAAAGCGATCAAAGCGGGGACGAAAGAAGCTTCTTTAATTGCTCAGCAAATTAGAAATATACAGAAAACTTATGGAAAGCAAAAAAGGGAAGCCAAACTATTTGTTCCTCAGATAGAAACTATAGAAGCTACCAGAATGTAAGGTTTTGCTTGTGAGCATGATTTTAAAAAGTGATAATATATAATACAACCATAAATCGTTGCAGGTTATGTGAGACAAAATTAAAAGATGTGTTCTGTACAACGACCCACGACAAAGTAATAATTATTTGGTATTTATACAATTTTGAATATAAAGTTTGGTAAATGTTTAATTTAATAGATTTCAAGAGATAAAGCTGTATCGGAAATTAGAGAAGAAATATTAGTTAAACTGAAAGGTAAATAATAATTCTGATCATTTTGACACCGTTTAAATTTGTTATTTATTTAGAGAGTTTTCCCGATTCTGAATCATATCAGCTAAACGAGTCGTTTAACAAAGTGTGCAAGGACGTTTTTCGTAGTCTAATTATTGATTCTAAATTAAGGTTACAAAAGGATTTTCTCAATATCAAAGATTTTTTTTGACGATGTTTTCATTCTTTAGGTGTGACGGGAGATCATTAACCGATCTTAGAAATATCTCCTGTGAAGTAGATATGTATAAACCACTTCATGGATCAGCATTATTTCAGCGAGGCCAAACACAGGTACTGTATCTTCACAATTTATTAGGTGTAAGATAATAGAAACTAATTTATTTTGTTAAGGTTTTTTGTACCGTCACTTTTGATTCTCCCGATTCAATGACAAAATCCGATCCAGTATCTGTAATAATGGGGTAAATTTTGTTAACTGATTTATTTATGTTTTTATTAATTTACTATTTATTTCTATTAGTGGATTAAAGGAGAAAAATTTTATGATCCATTATGAAGTACGTGTAACTAAGTTTAGATTGATATGTTTTATAACCTTAATGTTGTATAGTTTCCGCCTTATGCTACAAACGAAACTGGGCGTCAAGGCATTATAGGTAGGCGAGAGCTAGGCCATGGTGCTCTGGCTGAGAAGGGCTTGCGTCCAGTCATTCCAGATAATTTTCCTTTTACTATTAGATTGACGTCAGAGGTTTTAGAGTCAAATGGTAACTGTTAAGATTAGCGAAGTTTTGTTTTGGAGTAAAATATATATTTTTAGGTTCATCATCCATGGCAACGGTATGTGGAGGAAGTTTAGCGCTAATGGATGCGGGAGTTGACATTAAACATCCTGCTGCTGGTGTTGCTATTGGTTTAGTAACTAGAACAAATGAAGATAATAACGAGATCAGTGACTACTGTATACTAACCGATATTTTAGTAAATTATAAATACTCGCTTGATTTGATATAAAATATTAAAATATCACCTGTATTAGGGAATTGAAGATTACATGGGCGATATGGACTTTAAATTAGCTGGAACCAAAAAAGGAATTACAGCACTTCAGGTTAAATAAATTATACTAAAAAGTTTAATTGTATCACAACTTAATCCAAATTTAAGGCGGATATGAAAGTTTCTAATGTTCCTGTTCGAATAATAATGGAGGCTGTTCAACGAGCGACAGGTTAACAATTTTTTTATAACAGCTATATTTGCTTTTATATTTAAAGGTATATTCTTGCAGATGCCAAATCAAACATTTTAGATATAATGGCGGATACAATTAATAAACAGAGATCAAATAAGAAAGAAAACTGTCCAGTAATAGGTACATGTTGCTAAAAATAAATTTAAACTTATTATAAAATGTAGTACGTTTTTATAGACAAAATTGAAGTTCCTGCACATAAACAAGCAAAATTTGTTGGATTTGGTGGATATAATTTAAAAAAATTAATGCTAGAAACTGGAGTACAGCTCACTCGATTAGACGAATTAAGTTATTCCATTTTTGCTCCTAATCAAGCCGCTATGGATGAAGCTAAAGAAATGATTGAAAAACTTTTAGAAGAAGAGGTATACATTTTAATGCATTTTTTAAAATAACGGCACAATAATGATGTCGGTTTGGCAGAAAACTCCAGAGTTAGAATTTGGGGGCATTTATGTTGGAAAAATTGTGGAAATTAGGTAACAGGAAAGTCGAATTTTTGTGTTTAGAGAAAATATTAGCTTTAATTTTTTGTTTGTAGGGAAACTGGCGTAATGGTCACATTATACGATTCTATGAAACCAACATTGCTTCATAATTCACAATTAGATCAACGAAAGGTAGGAAGTAATTGGGTTATTTTCAATCAATTTAAAACTAGAAATCTAATTTTTATAGATAAGTCATCCAAGTGCATTAGGCCTTGAAGTTGGTCAAGAACTTTCTCTGAAATATTTTGGTAGAGATCCTGTTAGTGGTCAAATGCGATTATCACGTAAAGCTTTACAAGCGCTTCCTTCTGGTATCTCTCACAATTTATTAAAGCGAAATTCTTTTCCTAATAAAGGTATATAAAAATTAACTTTGGTAATATGAATGGTTTTATGGTTGGTAAACAATATGCGGTTTTTTTTTTTTTCGCAAAACAAAAAGCAGGTATCAAGTTATTAAAATAGGACATGATGTCAATATAATATTTATACAACTTATTAATTATGGAAAGTACATGGACATGTAATTTCATAAATATTTTAACTGACAATAAAACATGTAAGTACACTTTGGATAAAAACCGGCAACACTTAGCGGACAAGACTAAATCGCATCTTGATTTAGAATATGATAATTGTCACAATTTGATGTTTATTTGGTGCCGGGCACTTGCTTTAACAATTAAGTAAGGCAGTCAGCGCAATACATGTAACACAAGGCACATTTAACTCATAAATTATAAAAGCAGAGGAATAAAAGGCACTTGCTTGACATAAAACGATATAGTATAACGTTACAAAGTGTCGGCAGAAAAGACAAAAATGTTGTCTCGACTAGACAGAATACAAACACTTGCGTTTTAAATATTAATAGCGAAACTTAAGTATGAAAATTTAATAACTGTAAAAATTTAAATTTCGTCATTCTTTTTTGTATTTTTGCAAACCTAAAAATCTTATCACAACTATACTGGAATACAAGTATTACAGAACTTGTGAGAATTCTTGACAACATAATACATCTACAACAGGTTACAGTACTTTCATAATAAAATGCCAAATAATTTGCAGGTCCGGTAATACTATGATTTTAGAATTCCATGCAGCATATTGTATATGGCATTATTCTACTTGGTATGATTAAATCTACTTCTTGTACATATTAATTTTATGCAGTCTACAGTTATTACACGGTATTATGATTTTGAGGGCCTTCTGGTGGATGTAGGTATGACAATATAAAATATGCGGCGTCGTATGACCGCCAGTAGGATGTGTGGCAAGTGATTGCTGAAATGTAGCTATTTTCTAAATTTCCTTCTTTTAACATGTAATCCAAGCGATATTCTAAACCTTTCAAATGAAATTTTCAATTAATAAAATTGACAAAATAAATTACACACTGAAATCAATAATCACTTGTAGGCTCAGGTTGATTAGGTGAGACTTGACCGTTACTTGGAACTTGAGTAAAAGGCGATTGGGAACAGATCGTTAAGTTTTGTGTTGGTCTTACCGACTCTGCTTTGGTCAGAAAAGTGTTTTCTTCGCCATCGGAACTTAAATAGTGTTCAAATGGTATGGGAGAACTAGGCTCTTCCACTTCCGCGTCTTCTAGCTTAATGGTTTTTAACTCGTGAGTAGTTTGCTCTTTTCGTCTGGCCCACGTTGGCCATGCTGGCCACGTAGTCCATCTACTTTCACCTAATTTTCAGGTTTTAATGATCTATATTTAATAACTTAAAATTTCAAACAAACCTTTAACTGATTTGCTAGGCGAATCGTTAATTGAATCACTTTCGTCCCCTGTCGGACTTTGAGGTCTCTTATCTTGATTGTCTAGTAACATTAGTTCAGGTTTCATATCTTCATATGATGGTTTGTCAGTAGCATTGTAATAATGAATAGCTAATGGCATAATTGTGGTATAATTTTTAAGTACCAGTGGCTCTATTCGGTATGCCTAATCAGAAATCAAGGTAATGTTTAATTAAAATAATTTCATTTAGTATTAGTATTTTTAAAATAAATTTACCACTGGGTCACTAGGATGGCTTATATTAAAAAACCGTGTGGCTATTGTTTGAGGCATTATATCTTTAATTAATCCAGTTCCCTTTGGTCGTACTCCTCTTAAAGTTAAAAACACCGCTAAAGGTGATCCGAGACAGAACATGTTTTCTACCTGTAAAGCCATTACATAATTAAATTAGCATTTTTTTGAAATACAATACTGTAGTTTTAAGAAGTCCCACCTTGAAAGGAAGGTTATGTTTTCCCAGATGAAATTCTTCTAAATCCAATGCCTGTAATTGTTTTTCTAAGTTATTCACTTCGTTTTTAGCTGCTTGAAGCTTAGCAAGAAGTTGTTTTTTCTCATCGCTAATCCCAGGTTGATTTAGGCGTTCAAATGCCACCTGAAAAGATTATAATTATAAAAGTTTGTTGACCTTTTATTGTAATACTGAAATACATTATCTGTTTGGGATTCATAATAATGAACAGGACTCCAACCCGTTAATAAATCATAAGCTATAACACAACCAAGTGAATGAGCAACAATCGACACTTTTCCATTGCGTTTTTCAAAACTTGGATTTCGTTGACAAAATAGTCGATATAGACGACATAATTCAGTTTGTAATCCGTTAATAAGCTACAAAAAATCTCTTTAGCACAAATTGAACGTATTTAATACAGCATAACTAATAATTATCAATATATACTAACTTCAGTCCTATAAACTGGGCTTGTATAATACATTATATCCATAGCGTTACTATTTAGGAACTCTCGTAATCCTCTAACCCTGTGTAAAGTTATTGAATCTACTGTATCTCCATCTAACTTTAGTGAAGATCTCCATTCTACAGGAAAAAATTCAGATCGCTCTTTCGTTTCAGTAAGATGAGAAAAATATTTATCTTTCAACCAGTTTGCACAGTTGCGTAATCTGTAAATAACATAGTTTGAATAGTTTAATAGAAACCATTTTTTTGACGACTTACGAGCCACAGTTTCGTATAATTCGTCGACTATCACTTTTCTGTCCAACGCCATGAATGACAAAAACCAAATGAGTGATATCTATGGGTTTATCTTCTGTCGTAGATTCTTCCTTATAGCCTCTCATTAACTTGTAGCCAGCTTATTGTTATTAAAAACAAATGTACAATTATTGGTGAACCATATAATTGTTTAAAAATATTGTGTATAATAAAAATTACATTTTAAAAATCCAAGTCTTTCAGTAACTGATCTCATAATTTTTGATGATTTAGCTTCACTGTAAAGATAAATTTGATTGGGAGAATACCATTCCACATGAAACTCTGGAAATCTTATGTGATGTATAGCTGAAATGCAAAAGTTTGGTTAATAATTTTATTTCAATTTGAGCAATTATTTTGCATCGATGTTATTGACAGAAATGACGTTTAAAAATACCTTGTAAAATTGATTTACGAGGAGATGTTGGTTGGCTATTGTCTTCTACTGGAGGATGATAATCTTTAAAACAATTAATGTGCTCATTTTCTATATCACTTGTGTATGGTTCTTCGATTGGTTGAAAGGAGCCATCATAGAACCAAACTCCTCTCATGATAGACGATAAGTCACCTTCGTAAAAATAATCAAAGATTATATATTTGAAGTTTTTTGAATTATTATTAAAGTCTACCTGTCCAAAATATTGAACTGCATTCCCGTGCAGTTACGTCTACCTCGTATAATCCGCCCAGTACTACCACTTTCTCTTCATTTACATCAAATTCTGCCATTTCTTTCTCATCTGTTAGCTTTAAAACTTCTTGCCAGGATTCTTCATCCGTACATTGCAATCTTCGATATCTCAATTCGATACGAATTGAGTCAAAACCGGTAAAAGGAATCCATTTCTTGCTTTCAGCTGGTTTGTAAAACCATCTGACATTCCTAGGCCGAATTTCAGCGCAGGATATTTCCTGATTTGTTGCTTCAGATTTTGAATTAACAGGTAAACTGGTGCATTCAGCGTCACTGCCTTCGGAATCACTATCTGAAGAACTACCTGTTACTTTTAGTGGTGGATTGATTTGCGGTCGTTCATCACTATCTGAATCACTTGACTTATTAGATTTTCTTTTGGTTCGCATTATCCCTGAAATTGAGGAACTAGTTTCGCCTTCTTCTTCTGTCGAGGTCGCGTTATACAGGTTGTCAGTCGGTTTAATAGCTGCCTTTTCAGAGTCCCAAATCATTTTAGCACTTTGGTAAAATTGATCACCAAACGATGGATAAAATAAAGGTTGGTCTAAAATTGAAACAAGTTCTTCGGTGTCGCTCCTTCTGGCACTGTAATTGTCCATTAATTACAATTACTGTATAGTATTTAGCACATCCTAATATTATTCATTTAATCGGTCTTAAGTGTATTGACATTTCGATTAATCATGCTCACGTGGGAAGCATCAATCGATAAAGTGCCAATAACAACATTAGATTATTATTTTATGACAAATGTTCAGAATTAATTTAGAGGTTACCTTGAACAATCATTCACCGAGTCGACCATGAAACAAAATGAAAACAGCTGATTGTATTAACAGAAAGATAGCCACTTGTAAAACAGTGCAACGACTGTCATAAAACAAGTTTCCGGTTATGTCTACTTAAGTAACATTTAAAATAATAAACCAATAACATAGCGTAGCCTTTGATCGTCATGTGACTCAATGATTGATAAGTGATGTATAGTTACGTATGAGGTGGTTGTAGTTGATCGAATTGTTTCTTGCGATATTTTTCTTCTTGTGAACGTCGACTATCAGACTATTTAGTTACATGTATAAACTAGCAATGGCATGATTTAGCGTAGCTTTACCTAAATTGCGTTATAAGTATTTGTTGTTTATAATCATCCCTGCTGGTTGACTGGAGGGCAAAGAGCTCCAACTCTATCTAATCACAGTTGGCTCCATCACAATTTGCCAATTTCCTCTCAACAAAATAATACAGTATGGCCTCCACCTTAATATTAATGATAATGTCAGTTAACATAATTTTTTTTTATAATTTATCAAATAAAGTTTAAGTTTACTTCACAACGGTATAATTATTTGAAAAGTCCACGAGATATAATTAATTTATCAGATAAAATTGCGTGTTAAATCACTTGCAATTAAATGCTATAAGTACTTGACCTCGTTAAAGCCATACAGTACGCACACTTTATGTAACGTACTGTATAGTAACAGCTGATTTTTTTTTTGTAAAATGTGAAGTTTAAACTTTGTATAATAAATCATTCAATTTATAACACATATAAATACCAATATCTTGTCGGACCAATAAATCATAAGTTACAAATTAAAAAAAAAAACTAGTCACACATGATAATGATGTTATTTTGTTTTATTCATGAGGGAGAATAGCATCCGTTTACTTATAATAGTGACGTCATAAAAAGCCGTTAAAAGTTGAATGAATCAATGAGTCATACATTTGAAAAGTGTTCCTTGTTTTGGTGTAAAATACTGTATTAACAATTCTTGCGAGCTTTTGTGTAGTATGTTGTATATACTTCAGTGTAATTCAAGGTGAACTGCCAGTCTATCAGGTAATGGCTAGAAATACTGTAAATTAATGCATGTGTTTTTACATTTTATTTGAAAGTGCTAAATGTGCAACACAGTACTTGACACAGCAATGTTGTATCATTCTACTTTTGGTAAAAAACGTAATTTCATTCTCTATAAGGTTAAATTTTATATTGTAATTATTTAGTGGTACCGATATGAAAAGAAAATTGAGCATACTCTACTTCTGAAACTTTGGTTGTATGGGTTTGTGATTGTATAAACTAGCGTGATTGAAATGCTATTTATTGAGGCTTTTTTTTGTGTATAGAGCAAACTTTTTTCACTTTATAGGGTTGTTAACTTGTTACAACGTTACAAACTTTGTAAAGTAACGTAACTGTTTTTTTTAGCTATAACTTTGTCATTATCAATTTTATCTGTCGATGGAAGTTCACAAACTATAAAATACAATACCGTATTGGATTTTGTACACGGATGTCATTAACTTAATGACAGCACTATTAATGTCTGATAACATAAAAAAACATAATAAAACGAATGATTTTTCGAAATCAACACTTGGTAAACTAACGGTAGATCTTGCTGTGCATTTACTGCAGTATTTCCAAATAAAATTATACTAATTTTAAGTTACCGTATAAATTTTACTTTTAATTAATGTTTCATAATTAAAGTTACAATACGTAACAGTAAAACGAATAATATTGAAATCCAAAGTGTTTAAAATTTTTGTTACCGGTTTTAATTTTTCTAACCCGATTACCAGTATTTACTGTTACTATTGTGTATTAGTTGAATGAAGTTTTGGGTTGGTTTTGATGACTATGATTAAGTAAATAAATTATTTATATTGTGGCTCTTTACCAAAATGGAGCTCTTGCAATGAAGTCTGCAGTGAAGTCATAACAATTTATTAAATATTGGTTTTAATTGTTTTAGGTTGAACGTGTATATTCCTTTTCGGATTAAATTTTGGGATCTGAATTATATAACGGAAAAAATGGCTTTAATTCCTTACTTATCCTTTGATAACTTTAAAGACTTTGAAGCCTTAAAAACGAAGTATCAACAAGAAAAATTTGTGCAGCTGTCGATTGTTCAAAGTGACAAATATCAAGCAGATCACAAGTACGCGAACACTTTAGTATACAGAAGAATTCATTTTGGGTGCAAATTTGGCATAAAGAAACATAGTTCACAGGCCACTAAACGAAATTCATCATCCTACAAACAAGACTGTCCGTTTCGATTGGTACTAAAAGCTGTAAAAGGCAAATTAATTATTAAGCAGTTGAATGAAACACATAACGGTCATCCAATTTCGGAAAAAGATTTTAAACATTTGCCTGAACAGAGACGTTTAACGCCTGAAGAAACTGAAGACGCAGTTAATTTTTTACGTTCATCTGGGAACAATAAAAAAGAGCTTCAGAAACATTTGATTAAAAAGACGAACAAAGTGATTTTGTTAACTGACATTCAACGAATAGCTTCTAAAATGAAATTAGATTCGTATCAAAAGGATAACACGACTGGAATTCGTGATTTAATTGAAGAACTTTGTCTGGTTCCCAGTTCGGTGGTCGAGGTGACAATTAACGACAATAATGAACTTCTAGGAATTTATTTTCAGGAGAAAGAGATGATTGAAGCCATGGACCAGTATCCAGAAATTCTTGTAGTAGATGCAACGTACCGACTGCCAGAATATGGATTGCCTGTAGTTTTGCTTTTAATAGTTGATGGCAATGGTGACTGTAACGTTTGCTGTGTATGGATTGTTAAAAATGAATGTAGAGAAGCCGTGGAATCGATGTGCAGTGTTTTTAAAAAATACAATCCGAAATGGTCTTCTTCTGAAATATTAATTGCAAATGGTGAGAAACAACTCTATATCTCTGAAGCAATGGAACAAAAGTTCTCACACTTGCAAATGCATTTAAACGTTTATCAAGTTTTGCGGATTATTAAACGGGAAGTGACAGCTAGAAGCTGCAATATTGATAAAAACCACCGAAATACAGTTATGGAATTGGTGACACGAATGGCGTGGGTTGACACGAAAACTGATTACTATGATCTTTACAATCAACTGAAAGTGTTGAATCTACCTAAAGTGATGGAGTATTTTGATGTAAACTGGAACTCCACCTTAGACAGTTGGGTATTATGTAACAAAAGACATTATCTTTATTTCATAAATAGAGAAAATAATAAATGTGAAAGTTACATTCACAAATTACGAGCTATCATAAGCAGGAATGGGCGCCTTAAACCGTTTTTTGTGGATCTTTTAAATTCCGTTAAAAACGGCGTAGGATCTGTTGATCAAGATCATCTAAAGATAATGGCTATCCATAAAGTTCCCGTGTCTGTCAGTGAAGATAATACTGCTAATAAAAGTGAAAACAGCTTAGTTGAGAGTCAAATTCACGCAGCTCTAACCGTATTTGCTTCTGAATTAACTTTCGCTGAATTTGAAGCACATTGTCGAGTATGCTTCATAGATCAATTACCTATCATTGATGGTGTTGTCAAGTCGTTCGAAGGGCAGCAAATGGTAGAAACTACTTTGGATGATTGTAGCTGCAATTTTAGAACAATTATTAAACTTCCCTGTCGACATATTTACGCTTACAGAAAACAAGTTGGGCATCAACCATTGTTTCAGTCAAATATAGTTGCTAAGAGGTGGCTGAGACCTTATGTAAAATCGGATCAACCGCAGAGTTTAAAAAGTGAAGAAGAAAATCCACGAATTAAATTGACCAATGAAGAAAAACTGAAAAAAGTTAATCAAATTTTGTCAAAATTGGAAAATGTTCTTTCTGAGCAGCCGATGGAGAAATTTAGCTATTACGCTGAACACTGTGAGAAATTAATTGAACTCATGAGTTTGGGTAAATCGTTAGAAGTTTCGAGTATCGGTGAAATTCCACCACGTAAAATCTCGCATGAACATGGAGTGTCAACCGTTGTTCTTCGTGAACCTCAAAAAAATGATACTCTATCAACTTTACTCCAACGAGTCAAGTTTCCGCTTAAATTATCTGAATATGATTCGGAAGTTGTAAGTGAAACAATAAGTAGAAATTGCAACTCAGAGCCAGAGAAGAAAAGATTAAAAATTGACCATGACTTACAAGAATCATCTTGCTAAGTATTGTCATGCATTAATGGTATATAATAGCTATTAAATTGTGCCTTCAAATCTAGTTTGACTAATTCTAAAAGCTTAAAATTATTAAAGACCAGCAGTAAGTTATTTCAAACAGCACGATATACTGTACATGTAGTCACCAAGTTATTTTATAAGTTTTTTATTGATCATAATGGATATTAGTTTAGTTTATAATGCTGTGTTTAATATGCAATGTCTATAACTCACATTATTGTAGATTTTATTTACAATAGCTTTTAATATTTTACTATAATGTTATCTCGTAAGTAGATTTATAATTAAATTAACTGAAAAAATGTTTTATGCCAAATTTTATTCACATAGTGTAGAGTATATCAGTATTCAGTAATCAAATTTTGGATCACCAATGTGCTTGTAATCTCTCGGATACCGTTTTTAATAGTTGAGTATGACTAGCATATAATTGTAAGCTGGAATCGACGTCCATCCATTTTACTTTCATGGCGTCGTCTCCAGCACTGAGTTTTAAACATCCAACAATATTATTGTCGTTATCGTGGAAATTATAGGCTACTGTTTCCATCCAAGAATTATCTGTGTTTCTTGGGTCATCCACATATCCTCTATAAATCTAATGATTACATTTTATTAGAAGTCCATCGATAATTTTACATTTTCAAAATAGTTTACTTCTTTTCCATTGCGGAAAAAATCTCCGATTTCTTCTTGACTTTTAGTTTTTTCATCTGCACTCATTTCTAACATGTTCAGAGCTTCTTCGCTAAATTCTCTTTGAAGTGTTTTAGTTACCAATTCACCCGGATCAATCATTCCCTGTTATAAACTTTTAAAAAACTAGTTTCACATAACTATCAAATGTATTACTTACACCAGGAATGGCCCATTCGCCTGAATCTCTTCTTTGTATTGAAACAAATTGTAAAACTGGCAACTCGGACAAAGTATTCTTAATGCGATTTCCACTTTCATCTATTTTCCATCTAATTTTTTAAACGAAATCTTGAATTAAAAACTTAATATCATGTATTGAAGAATTTTACCGAGTCACAATTGGATCAGCTGCATGATTTGGTCCCCATTTCCCTAGCAAACCACGTCCAATAATTCCAGTTCGTCCAATTGGATTTCTACAAATAAATAGGGATTATACAAGACATTTCAATCCCCAAAATAAAAGTTTTTTGTACCTAGGATAACCGTTTACTAATAAATATGGTCCCGTATGGCTGCGCCTATCAATTGTACCGTCTATTTCATTCCACTTTGGTTGGAAAGTTGAGTTTCTGAATTAAAATTCAATTAATAATAGGTTTATAAGTATATTTCTAAGATAAATTACGTAATATCAAGATCAGCCCATGGCTTATTTAAGGCGCTTGGAGATGTGTAATAAGTGGGTGAATATTCGGTCCATTCAGTGTCCCACAACACTTTTTCATCAGGCACAGATGCCCTTGACACTGATGAAAGTGGGTAAACACTATTTCTACATTTGTAATGGATCATCTATATACAATGCAAAACAAGTATTATAAAATAAAATTATTTAACGATACGGTACTGTAAATCAGCAAGTTCATTTTTTTTATTATAAAGTATAAATGAAAATAGATGTGCTTCAAAAACCTGAGTTTTACTTTAGTTTGCTTACTGTTTATTAAAGCAGTAGTAGTCAGCTAGTATAGCACTTATTACTTAATGTTTACAAATGTTATTGATTATTGTTAATCGATAGCACCTGTTTCCCTGTTAACACTTAACTTGTCTTATCAGCATAATATTGTACTGTACATCGATAGTTCAGCATAACATACAGCACAATAGTTTCATATTTACTGGATTAACAATCAACCAAACAGTTTGCAGTTTTATATTTCATTATGACTGATCAGTTATTTCAATTTTACCAAATATAACAGGCGTTTACATTGTCCACCATTCATATTAGTATACGTGGATTCCAATGACAGTATTATATCACTGTATTGTGTTTACTAGCTTTGACCTTGACAGCTGTTATTTACATTACTGTACATTACATCAGTAATGTTTTTAGCACATAACAGGTAAAAAGATTAGCCACTAGAAATTGAATACGTGTAACTTATCAGTTCAGCTCCTCCTTTTAACATACTGTAAGTTTTCGTCGAATATGTTCAGTGATTCACATTGTTATTTCGCAACCAAATTTCAACAAATTGCAAGTGAACTAAAGTAAAAAGAAATTAGTTTTATGCTTACGGTCTGTAATTCCCACTTTTCTCTTAAGTAAAGCGAATTAAATTTTCGATAAACGTCATCAGTGGCAACTCAGTAGTTAACGTTACGTTACGTTTACGTTGCTGTGGGAACGATAAGCGGTGTAGGTGTGTCATTTGAGAAATAGTGACTCTGTAGTCAATACCACTTAGTAGTTTTATGTGGAGATTTAATTGGTGTACGTGACCGGTAGCAGATATTTAAAAATAAATAAAATGTTTATATAAAGGCACACTTTATGGAAACATTTCATTTGTATGCAACGAAGATAACGAGTTATTATAGTGAAACTTTTAAATCCGCAGTGTGTTTATGCACGTAATTAAACTCGACAATATTGATATTGATTGACTTGATGGTACAGTAGCTAATCAAGTTAACTATATTAATGGCATATTTGCTATTATATTACTATCACTGACTTCAAGGAATTAAAAAGTGAAAGTTAATTAACTATAAACTATGACTTTAATTAAAGGATTTGCTTGTGTGCTCATTTTTCTGACACTAGTTGACTGCCACACGTCACCGTCGGAAAACAGTTGTTTTTGCCAGGTACTGTGAATTAATTATGTTTTTATTCACTGGTAATGTTGTAGAAAAGTACAGCACTTCATTTTATAACATAATATTTTATTTAATATTTTGATTTTAGTTGCTGGGAAATATCGACGACTGTGCCTGTGATATCGACACTGTTGACAATTTTAATAATGCTAGGGTTTATCCTAGGTTAAATAGTTTATTAAGCAAGAATTATTTTAGATTTTTTAAAGTAAGTTATCATTTTCATTTAAATTTAACTTCAACGTTATACAACAATATACTGTATATAGGTAAATCTGCGAAGACCTTGTCCATTTTGGAATGACGATAGTCACTGTTCCATTAAAGATTGTTCTGTGAAAGCTTGTACAGAAGTATAAATTAATATCGATTTTAACTAAGAAATGCTTGAATTTAAGCATATTTTGTATTGAATTTAGCATCAAATTCCAGATGGTCTCAAACTGTCGACCACCGATTATAACAATAAGGTGAGACAATTGAGCAGTGATCAAAAAGGCTCATTCAAGGTAAATTTATCGTCTTTATAAAAGACAGAATTTAAGTTTTTTAATGGTTATATTTTAAGAAAAGTTATTAACATTTTATGGGTTGCATGGCATGGCAAGTTTTGATATTTTCAACTAAAATGTTTAACTTGAATGTAGCTGTCAATGTGTAATGCATGGTAGTTTTTATAAAAATTAATTAATGAATTAAATTAAGCGATGTTATCTAAACTTAGTACTCTAAAGAAGCTAATGAAGAAGGTGAAGAATGTGAAAAAGAGCGCAAATTAGGGCATTTAGACACGTCCATTAGTAGCGAAAGTCATGAAGATTTTATTAAATGGAAAGCTCACGATGACGCGCTGGACAATTTCTGTGAAATGGATGGTACTTAAAATATTTTTCAAGTTTTAATATCGATATTGATAGATAATTTCATATTGATAGATGAAATGTCTGCTGACATGCAGTACGTGGATCTTCTTTTAAATCCAGAGAGGTACACAGGCTATAAGGGATCGTCAGCACACCGCATTTGGAAATCAATTTATGAAGAAAACTGTTTTAAGTAGGATATTATCATGGTTTTTTTTTTTGGTTTTTTTTTAATTGCATTTTTTTAGACCCCAGTCTGATGTTGAACAATATTTGGACTCCCAATCAATGGGAGGTAACGTAAAATACTTGTACTTTTATTTTAAGTTGTTTAATGATGCACTAGTTTTTTTTAATGATTAAATAATGCTTTCAGGATATTGTTTAGAAGGTATTTTTTGACTAGTAGTTGTTTTATTTATTTATTTTGTGAAATAATTTTTAAAAAATATTTAATTTTAAAATTTGTTGTTTTTAGGTATGTGTTTAGAGAAACGTGCATTCTACCGAGCGGTATCTGGCCTTCATACCAGCATTAATGTTCATTTATCAGCACGCTATCTGCTAAATTGTAAATACCTTGTATTAATATAATACCTAGTATAATCAGTATTTTAAACTAGTATTTCACTTATAATATATTCTAAATTTAATTTAAAATATATTATATTGATATTTATATAACTACTTTATAATCATTTGACATTCATTTTGATAACTTATGATATAGATAACATTGGCTTTGATTCTGCAAAATGGGGACGAAACTTATCGGAATTTAAGAATCGTTTTGATCCTGAATTAACAAATGGTGAAGGGCCAAAGCGACTGAAAAATTTGTATTTCCTATATTTATTGGAATTACGAGCTCTCGCGAAAGCTGCACCTTATTTAGAAAATGAACAGTTTTATACTGGCAACGAACAGGAAGATGTGGAAGTTCGAGAAACTGTAAAGGACTTACTGGAACTTGTTAAGTAATGATAACTTTTATATTATCTAAATTTTGTGCATTATTTACGGTTTTATCACGTTTTTATTTTTGATTTTTTAGATCATTTCCTAATCACTTTAATGACAGCAGCATGTTCACTGGTAACAAGAAGGAAGCTGATGCATTAAAGGTATTACCAAGCTAGACAATCAGTGTCTAAATTATGATCTTAAATATGCATGACAATTTAGGAAGAATTTCGAAAACATTTTCTGAACATATCTCGCATAATGGATTGCGTTGGTTGCGAAAAATGTCGTTTGTGGGGTAAATTACAGGTATACAAACAATCTTTAAACTACGTAATGCACCATAAAAAAAAACTTAAAATAAATTAATTTACTTTATTATTTAAGGTTACTGGTTTAGGTACTGCTTTGAAGATCTTGTTTTCAGGGGATCAAACGGGAAAACAATTCGATTTGAATGCAATGAAAAAATCAAAATTTCAGTTAACTCGACAAGAAATTGTGGCTCTTTTTAACGCATTTGGAAGGTAAACAATGTTTATATTTTGATTTTGTTTATCAATTATTGTTTCTCTAACGGCTTTATTTTATATAGAATAAGCAACAGCGTTAACGAATTACATAATTTTCGGCAGATGCTATGATTGCGTTTAAAATGAAGATATCATGTGAACAAACTTTTACACATTTATTAATTCAGGAACATTTTTATGTAAAATATTTTTAGGTTTATTATTTATTTTTGAAATGATGAATCAGTTCAAATTAAATATGCCAAACGTGTGTAAACTGTAAAATAATTTAAAGTTTTAAATATGAAATATAAATGAAAGGACTAAATGGGTTGTTTAATTATTGTGAGTGATATTTTTTAACTACATTTTGGATAAAAAGCTAAACGAGTCACAAATGATTATTAAAATATTTATAATTTAAAAATTATTTGTACCGGTCATTGTTAATTTTGTTAAAGACAATTTCGGTAAATGAATTCGTCTTCGTTAAGTTGCTGGCTATTCTAAAGTGCATAAAGTTCACTTGCATTAAATGATCTTTAAATAAGAAGCAATTTTAAATGAAATAACTTTAATTTACTTACTTTATTTAAGGTTTTTGTGAAGTTGTTTTAGTTTAGGAAAGGTTAAATTACAACTTGTAATAGTTTAAAGTACCGTAATTTTTTTGTAACAAAAGATTAAATGTGGTAAGACAACTTATTATTGTGATGTTTTTGTTAAAATGTTTTCAATAAAACGATGGTCTTTACACCCAATTGTAGAAGATTATATCGATTATTGTGGTTTGTATAATCATTCAAATTCCGATATTGATGTGCACTATCTCTATAATATAATTATGCGTAATAACTAATAAAACATATCATCATAGTTTGTTTATTATAGTTTTTATAATTATTATCATTTTAATCTTTTACTGATAAAGAAATATTGTACTATTATTGTTGCATTGATCATTTATTTTATTGATATTCAAACTATCGATATCGAAAAGAACGAAGTCAAATTTTAATGGGAGTTGAGTAAAGAACTGGTCAGCGGGGGAATTATTGCGCTTTGGAATGTATGACATTGTGAGTTTTTATCATGTAAAATTTTCAAATTGAAACTCTACATTATTATCTTAGATAGTTATCTTAACACAGTGAAAGAACTATGGAATCAGGAGAAAGTTTGTTAATATCCGAAAATAAAGACATGGAAATAATTGAGACGTCATTCGAAAGTGGGATTACTGTTAGTGGCGAAAGTAGAGAGCAACAGTCAGCTGATGGAGTGGCCACCGCAATAGACTTAAATGACAATGAGAAAATGGTTTTATCGGAGTGTTGGAAGCATTTACACTTAGGGCAGTGGGAGTTTTTTCGGGCTTTATTGCTTGATTTTCTCGAAGAAGCCAAAGATAAGATGGGAAATGATTCTGTAACTCAAATTCTAAAAGTTACTTATGAATCTCCTGAGTTATTTTGGTTAGTAAAATGCATGTTACTTGAAATAATTATGAAACTCAATTAAAAATTAAATTTTTGTAATTGTTCGTTTGTTAGTAAAGGGTCAATAAATATTGGGAAGTCTCAAGAAATTTACAGGCTATGTGCTCAACTGTACGAAGATATATGTGGAAATACCGTACATCAACTTAATATTTATTATTTTAATACCGATTGTTTCATGTTAAAAGTTGTTTACCTTTAAATAATTTAGGATGAAGCCAAGCGAATTGTTACAGATGCCGAGTTCCGATACATGCTTTCCGATTTAATTCAGATATATCCGCAGTCTTTCAATGTTATTAAGGTTGGTTTCTCATCTTGTTATTTATTTTAATTGCGCACAGACCATGTACCATGTTTTATTTACATAGGAAATATATGACAGTTTCAATAACTACAGAAATAAAGATCGAATTTCAATTTCATTATCAAAAAATTGTCAACAGTTTCTAACAAGTTTATTAAGGCGAAATCCTAAATTTGGAAGTTCATTTATTACTCACCTACTTAAAATAGCAGGACCATCTGGAATGGAAAATTATTGCTGTTTACAAAAATGTTTATTTGATGCGCTAAATGAAATGTTAACTGTGTTTGAACTGAGCATAAGTCGGTTTCATACTTCGGAAGAAGACGATTTGAATGAAGAAAGACGTTCGTTTTATCTTCTACTTCAGCATTTTGATGTATTTTCCGATATATATCGAAATCATATTGATACGGAATATAAAATGTTGCAGTGGAACGAAGGTTCAAGTTTAATGTCAATCTGGGAAGACATTGACCGATTAATTCTTCGTATATGGCAAGTTTGCGAACGAGGAATCGTCGACAGAAGTTCTGTTTATTTTTCAGTTTTGTCTATCGAATGTCCTCGTTTGCAGCGTCAGTTTTTTCATACGGAAAATCAATTTAAGAATCGAATTGGACATTACAATTTATCCATATCAGCAGAGAACTTTTTGAGACTTATTCTGAATGAAAATTTAAATATCAAGGAGTTGTTTTTATATGTAGTCAGTAACAAAGTTCATTTTCTAGAAAGCCTCTTGGTAAATTTTAAAATCATCTGCTATTTTAGTATTTAATGAAACTATATGTCTACATTTTTATGTGTAGGTAAATTGCGTGCATTTAATTGGCTGTGGCGAGTATTTACTAAGTTGTTTGTTTCTACAAAATTCGATTCTTTGCCGACTAAAACCATTGGTATTTCTTCTGGCTTGGAGCAAACTATCAACAGTTGCACAAATTGATGGAATGTGCGATTTATTTAACCGATTCTATTTGGTAGGTTTATGTAATTATATGACATACAAATAACTGCAATTTATTAATGTTTTAACAGAATGACACTTCTGGCACAGATCCAAATCTGAACTTGACATGTGAGCAGCTCGTGTACAAAGCAAATTTAGTTGACTGGGCTTTAAAACAATTGTCTGAAAGGTATACAAAATAAAAATAATATTAAAGATATATTTACTGTATATTTTATTTATAGAAAAGATCTTGATATACGAACCAAAAATGCCTCTGATATTTTAAGTCGTCTTTTAAAATTGTCGGATTTAGACATTATTAATCGTTGTGCTTCTATTGAGAACATCGACCGGAATGAACTATTGGCCATTTTGGAAGGGAATGTGTCAAAAAACAAAGTTTTTAGTATGTAGAGTTGTGTGTTAAATGTATCGATGTCTTAGTAAATCGTTTATGTTTTAGATAGAGAAAATGACCAGTATATTGAGAAAAGTTTGAAAGAGTTGACGCTTCAGCAAATTACAGACAAGGTGCTTCTCAAGGGATACTACATTTTACACGACGTGGGTGTTGTCGTTATGCAAAGTGAACAGTTAGAGGAAATGTTAAAATGTAATAATTTAAATTATTTTTAGATTTGTTTAAAATTAATTAATTTTTGACAAATTTTTCTCAGGTTTATTGTTAAAGGATGACAGCGATTCTGAACGATACTCTTTTAGAGAAGTTGAAAATTTTTATCAGGAACAAATATTTAAAATTTTACAAACAGTTAGCAACGAATTGAACAAACTAATGCCACTTACATTTCGAATTGAAATATTAGAAAACCTTTTTTCTTTAATATTTGTGACTTCTTCACATGTCTCGCTTGCAAAACCTACCAGAGATGAAGAAAGCCATGGAGAATATGGAATATTCGAAAGCTGCTCAATAAATGTCGAAAATCGTGAGGAGAAAACGTTTTCGCGAAGCTTAACCGGCGCAAATGCTAATTTGAGTGAAAGTCAAGCGTCTAATTTTGGATTTTTAATGAATGAACTCGTTATTCGAGATTTACTACGCCTTATTAAGCAAAGTCTTTTTGAGACCTCTGTGGCATTGAATGAGTTGAAGACTAGAGAAACAATAGATGATGCCGAATTTCATTTATTTTTTCAAGGAATTTCTTCTCCTATAACATATGAAACGTTGGGAAAACATATGACTCGCTTAACTCAATATATTAATGAAGCAACGTGGAGATTGCAGTTAATTGTTGGCGACTGGATCAGTTCTCCTGCTGGCGTTTTTCCATCAGAAAATGATTTGAAAAATAGAAATCCTGTTATTCGTCCAATTTTACAACTGTACAATATTAATGTTTCTGACATTGATAACTATCACGAGAAAGGTAAATCCATTTAATTTTTTGTTGATTTACTGTATCTGACTACTGTAATAGTATACATTTTTATATTTGAAATTTTTTTTGCAGTTGCAGAATTGAGCGATTCAAGGTCTGATAACAAAGATGCAAATCTTTGCCAAACTAATAGGGAGAAACTAAAATTATGTTCTAATTGTATTGATATGAAAGGCAGCATTATCTATAAAATGCTTTCACCATACGAAGATCTTCTTAATTACTGCCTTATGATGAATTCGTTGGAAAAAGCTGATGAGGTTGTTAAAGTATGGTGCTATTTTACTTGACAAATTATATATACTTTTAATTGTTAGGGGTAACTTGTGTATAACGTATTTAGATTGCAGCCATGAAAAATACATCAAAGGCTACTGAAGTTTCTTTTGCTGTGGGTTATAGAAAAACAGTAGAAGTTCTACAACAAATTACTGTTGCGTCAGTACCGTTACAAAGTCCAGTTTCGCCGTCAACAAACTTTTCCAGTCGTGATATGCCTTGGAATTCTGTGCTGGAAACTGCATACTCAGTTCGGGAACCTTTAACTAAGGATATTGTTGTGGTAGATGAATTACTAGCGAGTTGTCAAGTTCCTCCGATTCAAGAAGCCGTTGAAACACAGGATATAAAATTACTTTTACGTAAATGGGTGAATGAAGAAATTGATTGGAGAGTGTTAGTTAGAGTTGATTTAGGTTTAGTTGGATGTACAAATGCGGCAGCTGCCGAACATTTACTTAAATCGTCTTGCGTAGCTCTCAAAGCTAGTGAATCTAAAATTGCCGAAAAACACCACTTAAAACATTCTCAGAAAGATCCAGTGATTACTTCGCTTATTAGCAACATCTTATCAATAATTTCACATAACACAGAAGTTCAACGTTATCAACTCAGTTCATATTATGCCGGTGGAGGAGCAAGAAGACTTTTAATAAGTGGTTTAAGACACTTTTCTTTAGATGACTTTATAAGAATGGATTTAGCTTTAAAAGAACTACATTTTTGCCTACAGGCTATGAAGAATGTAATTATAAAAGAAAAACAGTATTTGACTGACGAAACAGTAGCAGAAGAAGCTATGAAGCTTTTTGCTTCACGTCCTAATGCCCTGATCGTTAATGATTTTGAGTCACCAATTCTGTCAGTTTGTAATCGGATTTCAGAAGCCGTAATTGTTGTGAGAAATTGCTTTCTGAGAGATCGCTTTGGTAGATTTGAAGAAAAGTATAAGCCAGGATGTCAACAAAGAGTAGCAGCTTTTTGGAGTGATTTGTATGTGTACTTGAATAGCACCGACAAGTTTTTGTCATTCTTAAAGGAAGGTAAACTGTCTTAATTTTTGTTTAAGATTATATATATTATATTAATAGAATATTCTTTTTATTTAGTTTTTAGTAAATGCTATCATATATTTTAAATGTAAAAACAATGATATTCCATGCGTTTTTATTTTGTAGCCGGTGTGGATCTGAAACTTGGATTTTTTGGAATTTTAAACCAGTCATTACATTCTCTGTTTAAACAACTTTTATATCATTACGAAATTCCGCCGGACATATTGGGCGAATTTGCGTCTAACTTGAATGTAGACTTAGTAAAGCTAATTTTGGAGGAAAGCTGTCCATTTATCCCAGCTGTCGCATCTGGTACTGTATCTCTTAATTGAATTGAATTTTGTCTAAAATGATTTTCTTTCTATTTTCAATTTAGATGTTAAAGGCTTGTCTGATAACAATCTTCAGCAAGTAGAAAAGAAACCGAAATATTGGAAATCGGTCAACAGGCAATTGTTGGATTATGTAAATCATAAATGTTGGATTGTGGCGGTTATTATTCGCACTATGACATCAACCTCAGAATCGAAATCCATTTCGGACTCTGAAAATTCGGATTCATTTCATGCCGAACACGCAATACTTTATCCTGTTCTGCACAGATTTTTAGAATCTCGTATGACCGACAACTTGGAAAAAGATTCTTACTACAGTTTAGCTCCATTTGTGCCTTTAAATATTGTTTTGCAAACTTTGGAACCTCTTATATCAAATAATCAATGGATTGAAGCTCTGAATTACTTGAATGGATGTGAATGTCAGCATATGGAAATACGTCGAAATTTGAAAGACAAGCGTCAGAATGTGCTAAAGGAGTTGTTAGCTACAGATGGACCTAATCCTTCTTTCACGTATGCATTGCAAATAGAAAATTCAGTTCAAAGAACGACAGCAGTACTGACGAATTACGTAAATTGGCCCGCAAAGCACGCAATTATAGCCTTAAAAATCTGTTTAGCTGATGGCCATAACGACTCAATAAAGTTAATTATAAATCAAGTTAAGGCTTCTAATGCGGTAAGCTTATTGTTGGTACGGTATTAAATTTTGTGAAATCACTTATAAAGAGTTTTTATAGATTGCAAACCGATTGTCACAAACTAAGGTGGACGGGTTAGAATTTCTTACAAGGGATGAAGTTAGTTGGCAGAAAATTCATGATCGGATGACTAACTCTGATTCTGAGTTGCAACTATTGAATTGTCTTTTTGAAGCTGATCATTATGATTTAATTATGAAATGCAGTGAAGGTTATAATCTCAGTCGCAAATCGCAAAAAGTATGATAACATTGTAATTAGTTTCGCTATAGTTTTGTCATTTAATTTCATTGTTATATGATCACTAGATTGTAGCAGACTCTAGAATATTAGTGTTAATTCAGGTACCTGAACTTGAACAAACTACTGTTCGCATGGTATGAAATTTTGTTACTTTTATGTTTATTTATTTTTAAAAATAATTTCTATTTTAGGCATTTGATCGTTGCAGTAATGTCAATCAAAAATTTGCTGTTGCTATGAAGACTTTAGATCGCATTTGTGCACAGACTGTTAACGTTTTTGAACTATTTTCGGTGTTGGAACAAGAACCATTTGCTGGGTTAGATGTTGAAAAATACTTTGAATTCGTTCGACAAAAAATTGGCGTAAAGGCATGTTTAAATGTTCATGCTTAAACTTATTTTTTTTTAGTTTTTTGTATTAATCATTTTTTATTTATTTAGATATTTGTGTATTTGCACAAAGAAGATCGAAAAGATTATTTTCACTTAGTAAAGCATCCGCACTTTTTGATTGAGCAGCTCTTAATTGATATCAAGGCAATTATGAATACAGCTTAAAACATTTCTTTAAAATCTTATTCATTTAAATTTTAGATTGAAGCTTTGCAAAAAGCATTTAAGGATGTGCGAGAAGAAGTCAAACTTTTTCCTGATACTGATTTACTATCTGCTAACAACATTAATAAAGTTTTAGAAATTTATGCGGCCAAAGCAGTAGATTTTACTGTTGTTCAATGTTTTCCTCAAAGTAAGGTTGCATTTATGATTTTATAATGTTTTACATTATTAATTTTTTAATTTTATTTTAAAGTTAATGACTACAGCGTGACTGTAGAATTGGAATTAATTACCAAATTTGTTGTACCAAGATGTGTGCCTTTGAAAAAAGATTGGGTGCCTGATGAATCGGTGTCAAAATGCATGAATTGCAATTTTGAACAATTTAGCATGGTAGTACATAATTATTCAATCCTAAGGGCATCTATGACTAAATCAATAACTTTATTTTAGTTTAATCGTCGCCATCATTGTCGTCGTTGTGGTCGTGTGGTTTGCAGCCCATGTTCACAAAATAAAGCGGTTGTTTATGGATATGGTGATGTTCCTGTTCGTGTCTGTAGGCATTGTTTTGAGCATGGAGGCTGCGGAATATTTGGGGAAGGTTGTTCTTGTGGTGATTCGGATTCGTTGGATAGACGATTAAAAGAAAGCCTTGCTAGTAACTAGTATTTGTTGTTGATTTTTTTTTAAAAACAAGAAAATATTGGAAATAAAAAATATGTGAACAGGTGCACAAACGACGGATATTGACGTTATGAATGCAACCATGACTAGCATTGTCAGTTCTGTAGGAACCATTTCTAGCTCTGAAAGAAAACGAACGACCTCATACAGTGTCAAATTGTCAATTGATGAACAACATAACTCAACAGTGCGAGATGAATTCTCTTATGATCAGGTAAATTTGAATTTGAAAAAAAAAATTAAACTTGTTAACCATTATTTTGAAGGCTCCCAACATTCCACTTTATTTACTCATATACGATCTACATTGGGATTCTCACAAAGCGGCTCATGACCATTTGACGTTTGCGAATACCTTGATCAATTATCTTCGTCCTGTATCGCCTGGTATTCCAAATCCGGAAGTGGACTACAACCTTGTCATTCATATAATGAAATCTATAATTTTGGACGCCAAAGTGAAGTTTTCAAGGACATTTGACACAAGTGGAGTTTCGATTTGTGATTCATACTTGGGTCTTGCTGACTTGTTTAAACTTCTTGTTTCTGAGAATTGTAGACATCTGATTCCAGAAGGAGATATAAAAAATAGAGACACAATTAGGTATGTATATTAATGATATATCATGAATCGTTTTTAACGTATCAAAACTTGTTGCAGAAAATTAAGAGATATGTTGGTTAAGGAAGAAAGATGGAATTTGGCTCTGGAAGTAACAACGAAAATTGGTTTGGAAGGAACGATGGGTATTTGGGCTACATGGGGAATGGTTTGTCTTCGATCTGGTTATTACAATTTAGCCAGAGAAAAGTTTTCACATTGTTTAAAGGTAATTTTCTGCATTGGAAGTTCAAATTAGTTTGTGTATTTAATCTTGTTTATATTGTATTTAAAGCCATTAAGCGAAACGAGTGGCGCGACACTTCAAAATTGTGGTTTACTAAAGCAGATTCTAGAGTGTCTACAGTATTCAAATGTGATCAATGATGAAAAAGTAAGTACCATATTGTGAATCATAATTTTCATACAATTTGTTTAATGTGATTGATGTTGAAACATTAAAGGCTACAACAGTAGCTGCGGCTACGTCATTGGCAAGATTAAGAAACATAATGTCCGGAAACTGTCAGGTAAATTTTGCCAAATAGCCTGAATAAATATATTGTAATTATTTGTAATATTTAGCCAAGCAATCCGCTGTACATCGATGGTATGCTGCATCCAAAAATTAGATCAGAATGTTTATATTATCTTGCAAAATATGGAAATCATACAATGAATTTGGCATTCTATGTGAATAATAAAGAGTGGCCCGAAGCTTTAAAATACGTTCAAGAACAGGTTTGCAATAAATTTGGGTTGTTTAATCAAATATACTATTGAACTTATTAATAGAAATGCTCAACTACTGTGTTTGTGGAACAAATATTAATGGAAAGTTTAAAACAAGGATATTTGGGTCTCATGTTAAGTAAAATGTTGAATTCAGATCCAACATTAGAAAAATGGAGTTCGTACCTAATGGCATCATGTAGACATTTACAAACTTCTGGTCTCAACCAAGTACTTTACGACTTTCAAATATTTTTAAAAGTAAAAAATATGTTTGTTTGAAAGACTGATCAGAGTACTAATTTTGTTGGACTTCTAATAGGATTACATACGTGCCGCTATGACTTGTATATTTTTTTACCAGCTTGGAGCGCAATCATACATCGATTTAAACGAACGTCTCCTATATTTATCTCAAGCAAGAAATCACTTGGAAGTTTATGCTGGACAACGACATAAACCAAAGCCTCCGAAGAGTGCCAACTTATATGTATCCGATGAAGAACTAAATCGGTAAGAGATTTATATATAAAGGAGTTTAATTTAATTGACTTAATTCTGTTTAGACAACTGAGAGCTGTTGATTTACAAGTTGAAGTCACTCAATTTCTATATCAAAAATCAGGAATGTGGCTTTCTGAGTCAAATAGCAGTTTGATTTCTTTTGGGTCATGCAGCGATCTGAGTATTGCATCAAGTAAAACTTTTAATGAAGTTTCATCATCGTCATCAAAATTACCAACTTTGTTTGGAAACTCAAAAGCTCGAGCTCATATAGTTGTTTTGGTATATTTTATAGTTCTGAGTGTTTCATCTTTTTATTAATATATTTATAATTGTATCATAGATTTTAATGTGCAATGATAATAACCAAGAGGGATTTAGTCTTGCCATGAGAATAATCGATGAATTCCGTTTAGATAAGCTTAGAGTGTTTACCTTGCTTATGAAAAGACTTATTCAAAATCAAAGACTAAAAGAAATTTCGACAGTGATCTATTTAATAAAATCGAATGGGCGTGTTGATCAACAATTCATTGATAAACTGATCCATAATACTGTATCAACTGGAGTAGTCTTGGGTTATGTAAGCAATTACATATTTATTTAATCATTTTGCATTCCATTTAGAATTTTACTTGTAACTTTTACAGGGAAAAGAATTTGAAACCTTGATCAAGTCCATATCCAGCTATCTTATTAAAGTAATTTTTATTATGATTTATTTTAAAAACTTTGTGAATTTGTATTGTAATAGTTTAATTTGAAATAGATCGAGGCTTTTATGGTTGCTGGATGCTTGAAGTCCGCTTACCTCGAGGCAATTAAACATAGGAGTGATAAAAAAATAGTGGAATACGTTACACGAATTCGAGAGGAATCTACAAGACTTAGTCAAGTGGCAATAACACGGGTATGTGATAAATGGCTAGCGGATAACGGACCTACAACCACCTAGGCGTAATTTGAAGGTTTGAAAACTAAATGTATTCGAAGATTTTATAATTCGTTTACGTTTGTGCCAAAATATATTTCTGGGTAATTTAGAACCAAATGTCTAGTTTGTAAACCTATTTAATTTCGTGACCAAAATAACTCGTAAACATTGGTCGAATGATATACACGCAGCTAAACCTTGTTTATCAGGACTCCAATCAAACGCGGGGATTGGTTGTGATGAAATACTCGCATTTTGCATGTTCTCTAACGTTCCAATACTACAGTTCTTTTCATCGTCACTTGAATTACTATTAACATAATAATGGCTTTTGTTATATAATCGTTTTTAAAAAGTTCTTAATTACAAATGTGTTTTACCATTTCCATAACGACAGTGAGCCGCTTCCTCCTGCAGTCATAAATATGTCTTTATTTTGTGGCGAATGCTTTGCGGTCCATATTGTCCCCTTGTGCGCCTTCATTTACATATTTGTTATACATTTTGATATATTTACAGAGCTGTAAAATGACTATAGAGATTTTCTGAATATAAATTTTATTACCGTTTCTGTTAAAAATTCCGGTTTTTCATTTTTTCTTGAAACATTTCTTACGTCAAAAACATAAAATTTAGAATCCAACGTCGTTAAAACAACTTTTTCCATTGATATATCTTTTCTGTTAAACTCAACTGAACATATCTGCAAAAATCGAAAAAGTTAAGAAATTTTTTTAAATGGTTTTATTCTTAAGTAAATTGAAACGAACCCCACTGCCAACATTGTGCTCCCACGAAGTTTTATTCATTCTTAAATCAAATATTTTTATATCACCATTATCATACCCAGCACAAACGCATCGATTCTCGTTGTTATTTGAATTACCTTGTAAAAATAACTAATGAATAACATTTATTCGTTAGCAGTAAATTATTAATTATACCAAACGTGACCGCCCAACAATCTTTAGCGGTTAATCTATCGTTAGGGCCCATTATCGCAACGGGTTTATCTTTTTGTCTAGTATCCCAGATTTTGACATCCCCTATTTAAGAATTAAAAATATTTTTAAAGAAAACATTTAACAGTAACGGTGCGTTAATTGACTAACCATCTCGGCTCCCAGTGACCAGTTCAGGAGCACCATGGCCTTTATTAAGACCACCAACTCCATCAATGCTGTTGATAATTGTTTCATGGGCTTTGACAGAATAAATTGTTTCATTAGCATGTTCAATGTCCCTACAATTATAATCATATAGTCAAACTTTATTACTGAATTTTAATTCAACTTGAAAACCATATATCAAGATGTCCATTCATGTCTCCAGTAGCTACATTCCTTTGCGTTGCAGAAGATGCTCCAAATGTAGCGCATTTAAAAGCTTTTGGTTTGGCAATCTACATACAATACATAAAAAGATGATACGATAGTATTATTAAACAAATGAACAATAATTAGATCATTATACCTCTTTTTGCAGTTCTAAATTCGATCCTTCTAATTGAAACACATTAATGACTCCACTAGCTTTATGAGTCGATCCTAATGTAAGGATTCTTGCACTGTAAGGTATCCATTTTACGTCATAAGCAGTAAAATTTAATTGTTTTTCAATATGTGTAATTATTTGAGGTCGATCCATATTAATCAACTTAATAAATTTAATATTCGCTCTGTTTGTTTTTCTCTCGGATCTCTACATGGATACCAAATCAAAACAAAAACACATTTTAATACAAAAACATCACAGAACTGCACTGTTTCTTGCTGATCAAAACACTGCATCTCCATGATCAGTATAATATGATACAATATTTACAACACACTAGATGGCGTTATCAGTACTGCTTTTAAACGCACCAAAATCATAATAATTTTGATGTTTATTTTTTTTTCATATTAGGCAGTGTAACTATTATTGGATGTGGTTAAGGTAAACAGTGAACGTCAAGGTTAAAAATTAACGGCTATATTTACCGTTGCTGATATTATCTCGATGTGATTATAGAATAAAATTGGTGCAAAGTATTTGTGCTTTAAGCGTAATGTCGGTTGAGTGATTAGTATTTTGGAAAATAGTAATGCTGTCGCTGATCAATCGATCGGCCATGTGTTCTCTGTTCGCCGCGGTAGTGAAAGTGTTTATGTTGGGGGATTGCTATGTGGTAATGCATTGAGAATTCGGCTTGGTTGACTATTAAGTACGCGTCTTAATGCGGACGATCCGGTTAAACATCGCTGTAAAATCACTTGCGAGAGTTACAAAGGATAAATGAGTAAGTACCATTTATAATTCCATTAATTAGCATTTGTTAAATTTAATGAAAGAAAATGACCGGTTGCTACTGCATGGATGAAGCCTGCATGATGAAACAAAGGGTTGAGTTTTTTGTCTACTCAGAAGTCTACATAGACATTAATATTAAGGAAATAACATTGCTAAATTATTAGCTACAAAACGTAAACGTATTTTCTAGGTAACATTGTTTCAGTAAGATTGGAAATTCTCAATTGCGTGAAATAATAGCAGTAGGTTTTAAAACCAATTACTGTATATTGACATTTTTATTGTTGTGAAAAGGTGATGCAAGTGCTATAATAGCTGCATAGAAAATGCACTCACTACACGGCCTACATTATTTCTGACTTTCCTTCACAACAAATTACAGTACACCTAACAGTGTGTTAAACGGGTTTTAATTTAATATCAATTTACAATATTATTGTAAATATATTTAAAATATCATTTTCAATCAATTTATACCGGGTGATTTTCTATATTATAACCCTTGTTTTTTTACAGTTCTAAGAAAGAAACGAGACTAAATCTTAAAAGTTTTAATGACAATTTGTCTCGTTTTTTCTTGCCATGGAGAAAAAAAGTTAAAACTTATTAGTTAAAATGGCAATTTTTCACTTTTTTTAAAAAAAAAATAATAAAGTTTCAATCTATGAAACCATCCTGTTAAACATAAATCAATACATTTCATAGTATTTAATTAGAGTAATATATGACTGCTATTACTGATTTATCGTTTCAGAAGATGACACTAAATATTTGATCATTTAAAGTATTGGTTTTTTTTATAATTTTCATATTCTTCCATTTGTAGTCAAGCTAAAAGCCTAAAACGCAGATCATTTGGATCGATTGTCGCAGTTCAATGAAAATGCAATTTACAGTAAACACTAACATGTAGATTCTTGATATTCTGATTTTAGCTGTCGTCAAATGAGAGATAAATCAGCTGATTTTAAATAACAAGCTTTAAGTTAGTAATGATCGGTTACTTAAAATCTCTGTGTTACAGAATATCAATATTGGCCTTATTATCTTCTAATGTTAATATATAGTGCAGTTTTAAAACAAGGTCATTTAGTTTATATTTTATTAAAATAGAACTTTGATCTGGTTGAGATTTTGTTTTTAATGCAGAGTAGAAATGGAAATTTTGTGTAGTATTTTAGTTAAGAAATGTACTTTTTCTGCAACTCTTGGATGATTTTGTTATCGCAGAATGATATAGACTTGTAACAAATTTAATTCGATAATATCGGCATGATTTTTTGGCATTGGTTTTTCATTGAAAGCATTGCTGCCAGGTATAATAAATATTTTTCTATTTATTGAAACATAAACAAACGCAGCTCCGCCCTTACCAGCATGCATTTATTTACATTGTACAATACCGTATTATTTTTACTGTTAATGCGATGTACGTTTTCGTTATCGTTAAATTTAAATGAAATTATAAAACCGGCTGCAAAAAAAGCGATTATACAGTAGTAGTGCAGAAGAAAGAGTGCATTTTCTACGAATCTATGCAATCTATTCTGATTTCCTTTTATTCGTGACCAACGCCCTTAGAATGGACAACGAGCTAATTAATTATCTTTCCTACAAACTCCTAATTTTTAAAGAGATGAAATTATTTAATATTAAAAAACATTTTTAGTGACACATTTGAAGTTAATGTAGTACTGTACAGTGACTTTATTTAAAATGATAACTAAGTTAAGTATCCCGTTTTTCTATTGTATATTGATACAGTAATTAGTTTTTCTGTAAATTATAATTGTGAGTAATGGATGTCACCGAATTCCAGAAGCATCATTTTGGTTTTATTTTGATTATCATGGAAATAATTTAATTTAGTTAATTATCTGTAATTACATTAAATAAACCTTTAACATTCGGTGGTATCGAGTATTCTGAGCACAAGACTAATTATTGAATACACATGTATAAAGATTCTTGTTTAACGGTTTTTTTTTTTTTTTTTGTAAATCAAAAACGAAAATAGCTTGATTTACAGTATCTAACTGATAACGGTTGTGGTAATTTTGTAACTCAAATTTCCCATCGTTGTATATACTATTCAGATTTATATCATGTTTTCAATATACTTTGGTAATCGATTCCGCTTTTCTATTTTAGGATACAAATTACTGTACTTATACCGTAGAACGTGAATTAGATTAATAACCTAAAAAAAAACTTTTTTCTCAGTAAATAAAAATATTATAAAACCATTCACGTGAAACAATTTAAAATAGGCCGACTGTTTTATATTTTTTATGACATTTTTGTAATGTTTTGGCTTAATTTTAGTTACAAAATCTACGTTAATTTAACTTTAGGAGATGTATAACTTTCCTTATTTTGAGTTTAATTCAAATATAGGAGCTGTTAATTGAGGTTAATTCTAAGAATACAAAATTATTATTTTAATAGGAAAAAAACCAGGCGTAAACTGATTATTCCATTTATTAACTTTTGCAGAAAGGTATACATTTAACTGGTTGAAGCTGCTTTACTTGCACTTCTTATTTGTTGTATTGACGTACATAACGATAAATAAAATCAGCTTTCATCATGCTTTCTTAATTTTACAATATTTCTGAAGGAATTACATCACCGATAAGACTATAAGAAGTGTTGAAAAAAGTGCTAGTATAATCATTGTAATAACATAAAAAGTCTAAAATCTAAATTTGACTGGCCTTGACTGTAGCAGACGTACTGAAACACTGAGCTGAATTTGAAGGTCGTTTAGTGTCTATGTGCTGGTCATTTACAGCAAAGAGGCATTTTTTATTATTTGTTTTTAGACGCAATAAATAGCGATTTAATATATTTGCTGTTATGTAATACTATATTTTATATTAAAAAAAACAGTTCTAGCATTGCTCTTATAACACCATTAAACTGTAAGTACAAGATGTACTTCTGAGTTATTTATAATTTCACATAGTTATCTGTTTTTGAAATGAAACTGTTATATAAAAAATATTTCAAATCTGCAATGTCGGCGTTTTACAGTAATTAGCTGCACGATCAATGGTATAGGAAATCGATGATACGTAACTTGTGTACGTCAATATGTTATTCATATTACTGTATAAAAACCAATCGTTATCAGTGTTCCTTAGTAACGACATTGATAATCACTAATCAATAAATTCTCCATTCTTAAATCGGTATCATCGAATTATAATTATTGTAGATGCTGCACTTGAGTCTATAAATGACGTTAATTTTGACATTTTTGTTTTGTAAGACAATACTTTCTATTTGAATTTGTTTTCTCAATTTATTGATTACGTTTTTTAGTGTAGTAACTGTTTTAATATTTTTTTAATTTATTAATAATTTATTTTAAAAGAAAATAGAGAAAATAACGTTCAGTCGAGGAGGAATAAGGAAATTCCCATAAAATATGTATTTTTTATATTGTCTTTATTAATGACATTATGTTTGCGTGACAAGTTCTGTATTCGTGACATACATTATTTTGAATCTATTTGAATATTTATTTTTAAGGTAATAAAATCTGGTTTATACAGTAACATAATTACAGTAAGTTATAGTATAATATTTATAATTTTTGTTAGAAATACGGCTGTATGATTGCACAATGACATGAAAGTGAAGATAGCAAAATATTGCCAAACATAATGAGGTGATCGGTGGTCAGTTGGATATTAAATAATTATGTTAGTGGTTTTACGTTGATCATGTACTTTATTTTTTAAAATACTGTGTAAACGTGAAAGAAATAGCACCGTCACTTGTAACGTTGGCAGTGCCAATTGCATTGTTTATAGTAAGATTATATCTACCATTTTTGTTGGGTAATGTTTTGAGGGTTTTTTTCTGTTTGTAATGGTAAACACGTTTTCTTTCATGTGATTTCTTTTCAACATAAAGTTACGTAATGTGCGTAATGTGTGCAACACAATATAGTAAATAGCATGATATTTTTGTTATCACTGTTCAGCTAAATGTGTTTGAAGGCTGAAAGTTGCATGTTAAAATCTACTGTATATCTAATGAACTAATCGATTGTGATAAAATAATACTATGCAGTAGTTTTTGTCAGGTTTTTTCCATCGTTATTTTTAGCGAGTAACAGCATTATAAATGCCGGTATTATGCTGTTACTTTATCTCCACGTTTTTATAATACAGTAATTAATTGCTTTAACATTTCAGTGAAGTTAGTGGGATTCTTGAAAACGTTAGTTGATTTTGAAGCGATATCTCAATGTACTAGGGGTTTTGGTGATTAACAAAATAAAACAAATCTTTTATTGATTACTCATTTAATGACTTGGACTTTTGTCGAATTAAAATTCAATTCTTATGGAAAATTCGTAAGTCGTTAATTTCTGTCATTTATTATTACCCAGGTCTATACAGAACTAGCGATTTCTCAGAAGTGTTCTCAAGTGAGTGATACCGTAATTATTTTATTGCATGCGATAAATTGTTTGTCCGATGAAATGAAAGGTTTCTTTCTAAACTTTAATGGATCTCAGCAATGACTAACCGGCATTCGAGAAAGGTATAGCACCTGTATACGTATCGCGTCTGAATGCTTTTAATTTTTTATTGGTATTGGTTCAATATTCAGTGATGTCATTGCAGTGTTCACTAAATCACATGTTGTATATCACGCTATAGTATGCATCATCGTAGAAAAGTGTTTGTAAGCACTACTGAATGTAATGCTAGTTGAGAGTACCATCTTATTAACAAATGTCGCTTTTGATATGGTAATCTCGTTTTAGATTTTATCAGTTTATTATTTACTTTTGTTTTGAATTGTATTGAAATGTTTACCGGTTTTTTTCCTGATGTGTGAATAGAATTTAAGGAAATCAATCTATATTAGGGGTCTTGTAAGTATTTATTTTTTTATGGTTTCTCATATTCATTTAAAATTGTTTCAAACTTGAAGAGCTGATATCGCTTCATAATTAACAAAGTTACTCCGTTTAAAGGTTTAAGAAAATTTAAAATGAGTTTTAAAATGTGACGAGTTAATTTGATTTACTTATGTACTGAACTTATTGTAATATATTAGAGTACTGTATAAATAGTGAAAGCGGGGATGGGCATTACATAATAAATTTATTTAAAGTAACAATGCACTGGTAGTCGGCACTGAAAGTGCACCGAGTATGTTAAAAATATCTACCGGGCTAGTACACACTTAATGGCTTGCATGGCGTAGTCTGTCGGTAATGAATGGATAAGTTTTTTTTATTACCAGAAATAAGCATTAAATGTGATGAGATATAGAGGTCGTTGTTCTTTTATTAAGTTATTATTTATTAACTGTGCAGCACAGTGTACAGTATATTTTTGAATACTTATACAGTATATCAACATAAATAATTATCATAAGCATTAATGTTAGAGTTTTATATAAGCAAATGATTGGTCAGTGGCCTTAATCAGTTTTGGTATTTTATAATTAAAGTATTAGTTAATTGACATAATAATTAATTGCTCATTTGGCAGTACTACAGTATAAAAGTACGGCATTTCAGTGAATACAGTATTTCAAATTATGATGGGAATTTTTTTTTTAACAACTGAAAATATTTTTTAAAAAAAAAACAACTAAATCAGTATGAATAATCTGTCTAACCAATAACTTAATTAGGAATACAGTAGGTTTTAGGAACTCTTAATTAGTTTTTATTTATCTTTATCTGTATTTTGTGGTGTATTACTGTAATCCAAAACCACGTGCTTATAAACACCATGTGCTCTTAAGTACTGTATATACAGTATTCACTCCCGCTAAGATAAGCACAACTATCTAATGTTAACTAGTGAATTTAAATATAATAGAAGCTTAAATTTATATTACTTACAGTTAACATTCAAAATGCTGAACATACTAAATATTTCCTACAATTTATTGTAGATCTTTACACACATTTTAAGAATAAGTGAGACATTGACAATAACTGCAAGTAGGCAGAGAATCAATATCTCACATATTTATTGGTATAAAATTTGAACACTTTAAAGTAACGAACATAATAAATTATAACAAATTTTTTAATTATAGTAGTTGTAAATACAGTGAATGCTATAGTTAAAATTTAATGAGAACGTGTTTGCATGTCTTTAGGTTGATTATTTTTCATTCTTTAAATGTACATTACATGACAGTAGTACAAAATGCTGTTTAAACTAAGGTCAAATTTATAAAGTGTTTATTGGGTATTCTGTTAATTGTATTGTGTGCATCACGCGAATCGAATTCTTAATTATCAGTTTGTATTTAAAAGTAAATAATGACTTAGTTGCATATCAAAGTTTTTAATTTTGTTGTGAAGCTTTGTGAATTAATTTTTGTATTTTTTTTGTTTGTTTTCTAGTTAAGAAAAGTAGTCATGCATTGCTGCCGTCAAGATCAGTCGTTAATGTGTCGCATAAATTCTCATTTATTTACTTCTGTTCCTGAATTCGTCTTAAGGAAAGAACTTGGGAGACAGTAGTTGGCTGTTTTTAATTTTTTCGTAATTCGACGTGTTGTGCGTGTATAGGTGCATGTAGCGAATGCAAGTTATACATTGGAAAAACTTTTAAATTCGGTAAACAATTGTAACAAAATGGATAAGGCAAAATTGTGGAGGACGGTGCGAGCAATCCTTCGAGTACTTTATGTGATAGCTAACAATTTATACTGCATTCCAACTTATACTATATGGATTATTATGCTATCTCCGCTATTGTTTATTAATCCAGATTTATTTTGGTTGATCGAAGGACAGTTCTTTAAATATTTACTACTGATGGTAGCTTCGTGGGGATGGACAGCTGGACACAAATGTAAAAAAGCATAAATTGCTATTAAAGTGTTTATCGTGAAAGTTTAATAATAAATACATTAATTTTTCTAATAGATTACGACGTGGGCGAGGACGTATCGGCTTGTTTTGATCAAGAATGTGTTGTAATTGTAAATCACCAATCGACTGGTGATGTTCCAAGCCTTATGACAGTGTTACAAAACAAAAGTCAAGTCATTCCCAGAATGCTATGGATCATGGACCGATTTTTCAAGTGGACAAATTTTGGTTTAGTTTCTATCATTCACGGCGACTTTTTTATACGAGCTGTAAGTACAATGTTCAATAATGCTTTAAAAGAGCTTTGCATAATATGCTTGAAGAGTTTTAAATACAGTTTTATTAATAGAATTATGAGTTTGATTATTAATAAAAACTAAAATTTTAGTTTTGGTCCAATTTAAATTCGATCGTGTTTAAGAGCGCTTAAAGCATAGATTTTTTTATGTAAAGAATTAATGAAATCTCAACGTCCTCAAGCACTAAATTTAACCACCATAAGCCAGACTTTTATGTCAACGTGTGTTTAGATGTTTTCTTCTTGTTTAAATATTTTTTCTTGGCGATTTTCAGGGCAAAGATACAAGAGATGCTCAACTGGATCGTTTAAAAAGCCATCTACAAAATGTTTATGGATCACGGAAACGGCAGTGGATTGTTTTATTTCCAGAAGGAGGATTTTTAAGAAAAAGAATTGAAGTTAGCCAAAAGTAATAAGTGTTACATTAAACATTTAAACATCTTGATTAATTTTCTTATAGAGTTGCTATTTTATTTATGGCTTTTCACGTTTAACACATTGCAGTACTTTACATTTGTCTGCATGTCTAAAGTCTTAAATTAAATTTGTTTTTTGTAGATTTGCCAGAAAGAATAACTTGCCTCACTTGGAACACGTGAGTTTGCCTCGTGCTGGTGCCTTGCATACTATCGTCAATACGCTTCACCCCTCCACCTGCACCAATATTAATGGCTATTTTAGTAACGATGGAAATGGTACGAAATATGTTAAACTTTTTATTATCTTTTAGTTATGCCATCTGTGCAGCAAACATATAAGTTACCGGGAACTAATGTAATAATTTTAGAAACAGTTGAGTAAAATATATTTTTTAGTTGTAGCTGAATTACCAGCCAGACTGAGCTAGGTTATAAAGCCAATTAAAAACTCGGACGAGTTTAAAGTTTTGGCTTAAATAGCTAATTTAACCTTGCAAAATAACAAGTCTCAAATTGATAATTTTGTTTTGTAAAATTAAAATGAAAATAGTACACTGTAAGATTACATATTTTTTGATACATTTACAGTATATATTTGTACAACAAATAAATAATTAATTGGTATTGCAATACGCGTTATAATGATGATTGTTTTTTATTTCCAAACCAGCTAATCATTTTCCCAAGAAAATTGATTCACAAATCAACTCTGTCAAAATTCGACCAATAAAATGGGTGATAGACATCACTATTGGATATCCTTATGGTCAACCGATTGGTTTGCCGTCGATTATTGCTATGCTGACTGATCCTTGTAAAATATTTGTTCACTATCGCAAATTTCCGATTGAAGAGGTTTGTCTTATTTTATTTATTTTAACAATTGAAATTAATTAAATGTTGTTGATAGGTACCACTAGAAACTACTGCTCTAACACAGTGGCTGTATGATCGTTTCCAAGAAAAAGAAGAACTTTTAAAGGAATTTTATCGAACTGGAACATTTCCACCTCATCCTAATCCACAAGGGAAACTGCTGGAATCACCTCGACCAGTTGAATTTCAAATGTGGTGGATTATACTGTTAAATATTATTTTTATTATTTCAACTGCATTTCATTACTGGCTGTGGATCAATATAAAAACGGTATGGTCTTGAGTTAAGATATTGTGTATATTTCAGCCATATTGCAAACTTTCGCAGATGTTACCAAATGGTTAGAATAAATTTATTAAACGTGTAAATTAGGATTTAGGAGTTGTTTTTTTAACTATTTCAAAATAAGTGATTATACAAACCAAGTGAAAAGTATTTTTTTTTCTTTAAATTTAAATTATTTTTGGTGCAGATTTTTTTAATTCAACTAAATGAGCTTTTTTATATTTATTTATATTGAACTTGTTAATGACGTCAAGTTAGGTTGTTATCAATTTGATGTAATTAATAATTCAACAACATTTGTGTTTTGTTATGTATCTTGCAACGTAATAGAATTTATAAAGAGTATAATTATTACAAATTTATTTAGATCTTTGTTGCGAGGTTTCTTTTTAAATAATTTGTCATAGTCACGATGTGTAGGTAACGCGATTACGGCTGTAATGTTAGCACACTCTTGTAAGATAGGCATATGATAGACATCTAATAATGATGTTTGGTATTTTAAATTACTGTATATCAGAATTTCGTTGTAGTGAAATCATGAAATAATAAATTTATGGCATGATACTTAGGTTCACATATACAAATTATGATGTACTAGCAAAACAAAATGACTGTTGAGGTCTGCAACATGTAAATATGCGAATAAAAAACTCAGTTAAACAACTTCGTCTAAAAACATTAACTTATTGGAGTTTATTGATAATAGAAAGATTAATTTTTAATTAAATTCGGTGATTGTCTGTGCTGTGAGAACTTGTATAAATCATGAACTATCCATTTTGTGTGTAGCATTCCTACGTCAAAATTTTCATTGGTTTTAAAGTATTACTATGATAAACATTTTAGACTTTAGTATTTATGCTGATCAGAAGTATTTATTTTTTAAATTATAGCATCTCATAAATTCTTTCGATAATGTTAAGGCATCACGACCAGTAAGGGAGTTTTTTTTTACAAGATTTTATTGTCAAAAATATTGTTTAAATACGATTTGTGTGTAATGTTATCGTATAGAAATTGTATTATCGAATTTGTTGTACATCAATGTCGACATCATCAGTCGGTAGCTTTTAGCATTGTAAACTTAAAGTACTTCAATATAATACCGGTAATTTACAGAGTAAATTGCTAAAAATAACTCATAATTACAATTTTTAATTTTATTTTTTAAATGACAAGACCATTTTATTACAATTGCACTGCCTATGAATAGTTTATAAGCAAATTTTCAATTTTTTTTTTGTTAAGTAAATTATATTTATGTCGATTTTTCAATCTAACCTTTGACAAAATGCAAGAACTAAAAATGTCATTTTGACTATTTCATGATTTACTGTACGTATGACCCAATTGCATCTCATTCAGTATTCTGTTTTAAGTTATTGCATACAGTATGTATTAGCAATTGTAGTTACAATTTCACTTGTAGGCATTTCTGTATTGTACAGTTTTGTAATTATTGTTAACACCGTACACTTACGCGATCCAATAGAAACAATAAAGTTGAGAAACATCATTTGTTATGTCGAATTTATTTCATTAGAAAAATGTATTGATAACATCTGTCCATAACTTAATAGTTATCTCAACTATAAAAGCCATTTAACACCGGATGGAATCGTCATATACAGTATTATAACTTGATTTAACATAATTTAACCTTGTGGTTAAATTTTGTAAGTCTATTTCAAATTTTTTTGTCTATTTGCAGACTTTTTGAAACTCAAAGTACTGTATATTTTAATGCATTTTGTACATGCACAGCATTGAAAGCACTATGATGTAGAATTTTGTTTTTATAAAATCTTTTATTATTGTACATTGTCTTAATTTTAAAATTTATTTACTTAAACAACAAACTATTAACGGGTCTGCAAAATTCTGATAAAAATAAATTGTTATGGTTTCTGGGTAAACTTTCCTTTCTTATTGCAAATTTCTAGATAAACAGTAGACTTAACGGAAATAAGTGGATAAACAAGTGGCGGTCGTGATAAAATTTATATTTTCATATTTTTTAAGCACATACAGTACAGTTTATTTGTGGTTACAATTTGTTGTCGTTATTTTTTGAGCAACGTGTTCTTTGCAGGGGTGTACTGTACATTGGGAGGGAGTGAGGGCGGATATTATACCGCCAGTTTGTTTTCCATGTTCAAACTTCACTTGAATTGTATTTGAGGGAACTTAGAGAAACACCTGTGCAATGTAATATTATTATGCGATATAACCATACGTATACGAGGTGAGTTCAATCTATTGTTAACGTAATATTTTGTAAACTAATTGAAGAATTATTTTAAATTATATTTAATGATTAAATCAGAAAATGGGAATTTTCAAAAAGTTTTAAAAAATATGAAAAGTTTGATTTTGTCAAGGTAAGGACCAAGTTCAGTAATAATTAGAGTATTATTCGAGGATTGCGTGGCATTTTATGGATCACATTTGCATAAAAGTAACGTGACTAATGAGTCACACAAGCTACTTGTAATTTATCTTTTTATTCATTACTTTCCCGTTAGTTTTTTACTTCAATACGAATGGTTATTGTAATTTTTTAAAGGAAAAGTTTTTGTTTTGCAGTTACGTAACACCGAATTTACCGGTTCACAACTATTATAACTTACGTTTACTTTAAACACAAGTTTTTAACGATGGATTTGTGCCAAAGAATAGTCTTAATTCTTGTACTGTTTGCTCTTGCTTGTGATGGAAGAAATCTCCGAAATTCAAGAAACAGAGATCATCTGTATGCTGATATTCCTACCAAGTCAATTCACTCTTTTAAACTGGCTACAACAACAACAGCAACAACAAAACTGAATGGTTCTGGTGTCGTTACAACAAGTTTAAAAAATGTCCATATTTCTAATATTTCAACTCACAGTTCCAATCAGTCACTAGGCATCAGCGACACAACAATTTCGGTTACAAAACCGGTGAACAAATCCGAAACTGTAGTGAAAAACGAGACTGTATACAATCCAACAAGTTCCTCATTAGATTTCGATACAGTGCCATCATTCAATAATAATTACACATTTTCAATCAACGTTACTGATAACAATTTTGACAATGAAACCGCCAATCACACTATTCATGGAAGTGTTTGGGAAGACTGTAAGTAACAATTTTAAGAATCATGTTCTTTAAAATCTTAATATTGAAAATGGCAAATCATTTACAGGGAAAGCAATCTTCACGAAGAAATATTGGAAAGTCAGACATTTTTTAAGTTTATTTTAATAATTAAACCAATACTAAATATTGTTTTAATTTAGCTACGTCTTTCTGATCGTTCATATGTTTTGGGACTTGTGGTTCCAATTGGGGCAGGATTTGGATTTGGAATTATACTGACATGTTTTATTTGTATCTGCAAAAGGCTGTGCACTAAACGTCGTCTTGTTCGGCGTCACCTTGACAAGGCAAGCCATTTTAATATGCATAATACCTGTATGTACTTTTAGTTTTACAAATTGTAATATTGTCTTTTAGAAATACGACTGTAAAGGTCGTGATGATCGTTGGATGTTGTTGGACAGATACGAATCGTCAGATGATGAAACCGTTTGAAGATTTTTTTTGTGTATATAATCTACATGTACGATTAAATTTATATGCTTTCCACTAGATTTTGATAACCATTTAAAAGCAAAGAAGTTTACTGAATTTTATATATTTCTTTACAATCACAAACTCGTTTTTTTTTTTCGATAGAGCTACAAAGCTTAGAATTTCACTACAATTTTAACGATTTGTTTTTAACCGATAACTGGATTGGAATGGTCAGACAATTAAAGAATTTGATTTAAATTTATAATTATGAATATACGTGAATAAGACTCTTGGAAGCAACATTACTAAAACAAAATATCTTCATCGTGGTCTTCCTCCAAAATGTTGGCTGCGTGCTCCACTTCATTGCCTAACAATTTCAATTGCGCGGCATCCAATTCTTTCTGTTTACGTAACGCCTTCTTTTTTTCTTGAATTTTCTTTAATCTATAAAATATGCCGTATTAACATTAAAATACTTAAATCGTTTATGTTGTAAACTATTAAGTAAATTACCGGTAAAACTCTTCTCTTTCACGTTCATCTAATTCGGTAGTAATGTAAGCCAAGGTTCGTTCAATACGTGGAATAATTACTATATAATTGAGTAAATAAATTAAGAAATTATTAGTTAATAAAACGCATTTAGATCATATACCGTGCTCAATCGCATTCACACGACGATTTGTGATCTTGATGACTTCGTCTAAAGTAATGAAGGAAGTCTGAAGAGATGCCAATTCTACCAATAAATTAATAGTTTTCTGATAATTCTTCTTTAATTTCTGCAGTTGTTGACCACCACGAGAAAGACCAGCCAGTTCATAAGCTAAATATTAAAATTATTTTCCATTAGCAATTGATACAGGTACCGGTACGCAATTTATAAGTAAATGAAATACCGTCAGTTCCATCTTGATAACATTCAAAAATGGGTAAATTCACACCAGCTACGTTGTCCTTTCGGGTTCTAACTTTAATCTGAGCTTTAGTAACGTTCTGAAGAACGACTTGGTTAAAATCTCCAGTGGCAAATTTAGCTTCAGCCAACGAAAATACAGCTTCTTTCATTACAGTGCCCATCAAAGATTTCGTCTATAGAATTAAATTGCAACGATGTAGACTAGGTTATTACTACTTTGTAAAAGTATTATATATAACTTACATCAATAATCTTTTTAAGAATCATACGAAATCTCATTTGCAAAGCATCAGCTTTCTTCTTTAACAAACTGTGTCCAGTTTGAGCGCCCTTCAGCCTACTTTTCATCAACGTCTGAGCCCTATCAAAATAAGAAATTAGATTTAAATTCGATGCAGAAATTAAACCCGATAATGTTTATATGCTATTATTTGTTGTGGGAAAATTTTTAAAGTGAAAATTAAAAAGTTATAGTTTGGATGTTAATCAGTCAGAGTGAAACACGCCCCCTTTACATTGTGCATTTAGAAAACAATCAATTAGAAAACGTACAAATATTCAGTGATTATCTTAGCAAACTTGAAAATAAATGCGTTTCAATTTTTATGATTTAAAAATCTTATTATGTGATAAATACTCAAAGCAATATTTTGTAGAAATTAAAATTTTCAGAATTGCGTAAATGCACCAAGACAGACACACTATATGCACCAAAAAATATACAAATTCCAATACATCTCAGTAGCTACTTACATACGAGATGGAAAAACAGGAATTCTATCTTTTCCAGACATTTTCAAAGCTGTTTTATCAAATATCTGAAATTAATTATACAAAATATGAATTAAATATACTCCCACTCTGTCCTCGACAAACAACAATCATCTGGAAGTCGAAGACTATCGATTAAAACGATTACAACCATTCGATATAGTTAATGGTTTTATTCAAACGTACACTAGACGTCACCATGTGTATTATA
>JAAFCF010003739.1:13804018-13918178 GCA_013389785.1 Helicorthomorpha holstii | reverse complement strand
ATTATAAAGATATTTTAGATAAGTGATTTAAAATTTATTTACATCAGATTTACAAAACTGTAAAATAAATCTAGAATCTTTGATCAAAGTACAATCACGTGATACTGTAGTTGTTTTTAATCATAGAGACAGATAGATGATCGTGTTATCGTAAGGGTCAATTCATCTAATGGTCTTATTATTATTTTGTAGTTTTATTGAATTTAGTTTTACATTATAAAAACTTTAAGAAAATACCTTTAATATGATTGTATGTGCCTAATTTGTGAAAACAATGGAGAGTCCGAAAATCAGCTGATCTTTGCTCTACAAGAAGATTGACTCAGACTTTGCATAATGCATGATTGCATCGAGTTTACAGTGGTTTGAAAATTAAGGATTTTATTGTCTTTTACCGTTATACTTCAACAAGTTAATATTAAAATATCAAGCAGTTTAGTTAATGAAATGCATGATGCATATCGAGTAATCCCACTAATTGAAAAGTTGCCACTGCAGATTGAGTCTATAGCCGCCTATGGTGAGTCGATGCAGTTCTACTTCTGAAAATTATAACTATAAAATATTATAATGTATTTCAGATGATAATTTAGTTGTAGGGACCAAGGAAGGACATTTATTAGTATATAAGACAACGTCTCCTCTTTCTCGTAATTATAACGCAATACAATACTACCCTTATAAAATAAAGCATCTAATTGGTGTGTATTTTTTTTAAGATGAAGTGCAGTTGCTTAAATCTAATAAATGTTTTGCCAAAAGACCAATTGTGCAGGTTTGTTTAAATAATTTTTGAAAATCACGAGTGCTTATTAATGTTTTTATGCTCATTTTAATACATTGCTAATAGTTGGCGGTAGTAGCAGATTTGCGAATTGTCATAAGCTTATCAGGTTTGTTAAAAATGTTAAGAAAGTTTCATGGGTATTTCACCAAAGCTGATTTTTGTTTACTTATTAGATGGCATTGTAAGCGTTCACGATTTGGGAATGTTAAATACACCTATCATGTCAATTGCACGTACAAAAGGAGCTACATTATTTGCTACGGATGTCAAAGTAATCATAAACAATATAGTAATAACGAGATTGTTTTTATTAAGGATTTTTATTGACATTTTATTAGAAAGGCGTTGGTGATGCTAATTGCTCTTTACGAATGTGTGTTGTTGTCAAGAAAAAAATTCAGGTTTTACGAAATCATTATTTGCTTTGAAAAAGTTATTAATTTTTACGGTAAATTTAGATGTATGAATGGGAAAACAGGATATTTCGCGAATTACTAATAGCTGAAAATGGCGTAAATATTTAGCATTTAATATACTGTACTTGTTGTATTTTTATAATTATGAATTTTTGCTTAGGAATTAAATTTACCAGCTGTGCCGAAGATGGTGCAGTGGTATGGTGAATCATTATGCGTTGGCTTTCGTGGAGAATATTTTCTTGTTAAAGTAAGAATCGCTTGCAATTAAAACAAATGTTGCGAGGGTTTTTTTTTAATCATGTGTGCATATTAGGTCAAAGGCGAACAGCAAGAGCTATTTCCTAATGGAAAAAGTCTGGAACCACGAATTTGTAAATTGCCAAACAACCGATTTGCTTTGGGTCGAGACGAACATACCATTTTGATTGATATTGAAGGAAATCCTACGCAACGATATCCCATCACATGGTCTGAAATTCCAGTTAATATGGGTAGGTAATTGCTTGAATTTCAATTTAAACTTTTACTCGTGTTTATGAAATAATATTGTTTGAATTTTAGAACATGATAATCCATATTTTGTCGCAATTTTACCGAAATGTATTGAAGTTCGAACGATTGAGCCTCGAATGTTAATTCAAACAATTGAATTGCCAAAGCCGAAGTTAATAACTCAGTGTTCCAGGTTTGAACGTCAATATTGGCAAAGGGTATTTTATTGTAGTAATATAAATATATATTTATGGATTGTAGAGGGCGATTAATTGTAGCATCGAGCACGCACATATGGTCATTGACAGCTATGTCGATCAGTGAACAAATACCTGCATTAGTCAGAGATGGACACTTTGAGTTAGCATTGAAATTAGCTGTAAGTATTCTTTCTTAAATCTGACTTTCGCACGTCAATGTCGGAGTTCACTAAACCCGTTATGTGAATGTAATAAGTTTGATAGAGTGACAAACTATTTATTGATTGACAAATTTTGTTAACGATTTACAAATTTTGTTGCTTCTTGACCTTAATTTTGTTTGCATGGTTTCAGGATGTTTCTGATGAGGATGATGAGCATAAAAGCCGGAGGAGTAAATACATAACAAATTTGTACGCTTTTAGCTTATTTTGTAAATTGCAGTTTAAGAACTCGCTGGATTTATTTTCAGATTTGGGAACAGGTATTACTGATTGTTGTTGACTTGAATTTTTCTTAAATTATTGGTTGTATGTTTTAGATCCATCACATGTAATTGGATTGTTTCCGGATCTTCTTCCTCATGGATATCGAGAGCAACTTAAATATCCAAACGATGTTCCAATATTAACAGGATCAGATCTTGAAAACGGCCTTGTTGCCCTTATTGATTACTTGACTCAGGTACGATGAACTTGAGCATTGAATGGGAATTGTGATATTGTTTTATGCGTTTGTCATTAATTAATCGATTATGGTATTAATAGACTAGGCATTCTCTTCTTGGAGTTTTAAATCAAAATAATGTCGATCATGCAGCAGCAATTGTTGAGGGAAATTCCGTCATTCAATCAAATAAGCAGCTATTACAGATAATCGATACTACACTTTTAAAATGTTATTTACAAGTAGGATTTATGCTTTAAAAATATGAAATATTGTAAAAATCTAATATTAATTTTACCCGTTATTTAGACAAATGATGCTCTCGTAGCTTCCTTGTTGAGGCTTCCCGATAATCATTGCCACATTGAAGAAGCTGAAAGAGCATTGCTGAAAAATTTTAAATACAGTGAACTTATCATATTATATCAACGAAAAGGTCTTCATCAAAAAGCTTTAGATTTATTATTAAAGCACGCAAAAAGGCTGGATTCTCCTTTAAAAGGTCACGAAAGAACAATTCAATACTTACAACATTTAGGTATGGTTTTGTGGATATTTATCAGATTTAATCGTATAAAAAAATGTAATTCCATTTTGGTGTAGGGAAAGAAAATTTGGGACTTATCTTTGAATTTTCTGGGTGGGTTTTAAAAGCACATCCAGAAGATGGACTTAGAATATTTGCTGAAAATTTACCTGAGGTTGAAGAATTACCTAGAGACAAAGTTCTTGGTTTTTTACTAAAAACTGAAAAAAGTCTGGCTATACCATACTTGGTAAATCTGAATGATTATGTAATTTTTTTAACACTAGTGCAAAATCGGGTTTATTTAGCAACATGTAATTACTGTGTGGAATGATAACACTCCGGATTTTCACAATGCTTTAATTTGCCAATACAGAGAAAAAATTCATTCATTAGGAATGGAATTGTCAACGTTTTCTGATGATGGTAATTGCTTGTATTTAACTTGTATGAATTGTTAAAAATGATTTCATAATTTATATGTATTAGATGTGACACCTTCTGTTTTAACAAAAAGAGAGGAAATGAAATCTTTACGTAGAAGAATTATTGAATTTTTAAAAACGTCGGAATTCTATAATCCAGAAGACATAAGTCATAGGTTTCCCTATGAGGGTAAATGCAAATCTTTGTATTGGCACTAGTAAAATAATTATTGATTTTTTTGATATTGTTAGGCTTTTATGAAGAGCAAGCTATATTAAGTGGTAAAATGGGTCGCCATGAAAAAGCGCTTGCTATTTACACTCATGTTTTGAAAAATTTTGATCTGGCTGAAGAATACTGTAATAAAACGTACGACAAGGACAAAGATGGAAATAAAGATGTAAGTTTTACTACAAATATTTAGGAGAAAAATTAACTCGATGTATTTTATTAGGTTTACTTGATACTTTTGAAACTGTATGCAGCACCTCATGAAACTGCTCTGATTGGTATTGTTTCACCTAACATACCAAAGCCAAAAGCGGATATAGCTTTAGCTTTAAAGGTTTTGAAAGATCATCCTGCAGAAATAGATCCAATTAAGGTTTGTTTTATCTTGTACTTAAATTACCATATTTGAAATTTTTAATTTTTAGGCAATTGATATTTTACCCGACTCAATCAGAGTTCAAGAATTACGTGAATATCTGGATCATGTCTCATTGGTTGTAGTTAAACAGAAACATACTTTGCACGTTCTTATGAGTTTGTTATACGCTGAGCATTTGCAGGTAATATATTTACTTTTCAATGTTTTCCTGTTTAATTCCTATTTGTTTTATTGTTAGGTGAAAGTGCAAAAAATTCAAACTCAGTCAAAAAAGATCGTAATTGATGAATTTAACAATTGCATGGCATGTAAAAAGAGAATAAGTAACAGGTAATATTGATAATTTGCAATTATATTTTTATTATTTTGTTAAATTTTGTGTTTCTTTAGTGCATTCGCTAGATATCCTAATGGTGATATTGTTCATTACTTTTGTCGAGAGAAATATCAAGCTAGCTTGAGCTGATAGTGTAAGAAAAGTAATCATATTTTTTATTAAATTTACAATAACGGAAGGAAGATTATTAAATCAGAAATGTGCTCATGGAGAATCAAATTCTCGCACACCAAAAACTTCCTTAAAAATCTATACCTCTGTAATCTGTTCAAATACTGCTTTTGTATATTTTTCATTTATTAAAAAAAGGAATAAATATACAGTTTGTTAATCTTAGATGAGAAACTGAACTAATTGAAGAAGATTACGAAATCTTTTTATAAGTTATAACTTTAAAGGCTGCTGTTAAATAAAATTGACATTAATAGTTCTCCTTGAACAATTATATTCTACCATCCATAGAATAACATTTTACTTGATTACGCTGCCGTCTACGTGATGGCGTTACGTTGGCATTTACATTACGTATGATGATATCATTGTGATTGCCGCATGTATGTAACTCGGCCGGGCAACCAAAAACCTTAAACTTTTTTAAAACAATTTTGAGCTAAATTCAAATCTAACACCTGGATTATACACATAAGTTTTATTTTAAAAATTTATATTCTAGATAAATTTTGTCGTAGTTTTATCTGAATGAATGCTGTTGTTATCTGAAGATCTATTTACTTTATGCGGAAGGATATGAATTGCTAGTAAGGGCGTTGCCTAAGCGCATTACTTGTGTTGGTGTTAGGTGAGGAGGAGCGTGTGTGAAATAACGTGGAATCACCAGCTTTTTAATCTCGGTCTTCTGCATAACATAGTCGAAATACTTGGATTGCACCTTAACTTTTATAGGAATAGGATCGGGCCGAAGTGGTGAGTTGAATCTAAGATCATTTTATTCAAATATATGTAAGAAATCTGGCCGAGAAAAGCCAAAGGAGGGGGGCTATCGCTTCGTATTTCAATGGGGAGGGTGTATAATAATGCGCTTGCTTGTGCCGTCAACTCAATACTCAACCGCTCTTATGTACTGGAAGTGCAATGGCTCCTGAGCAGTTGTATTTTGCTGGATTTTGGATTACCTTTTTCAGTGATGGCGTGTTTTACTCGATATATTATTATTTCGAGATGTTTATTGCTTTTGTAAATAAACCGCCGAAATGTAGTAGCATTAAAAGAAAGACATTGGTGTTGATAATAACACCGGTCGGCGTTTAAGCTCGATTCTTACTATACACTTTGAGCGGATAACCTTTCTAGAGGTCGACGTTAATTTTAAATTTATTTAATTAAAGATCCATTTACACACATTTTCGCCGATATTATGTAATTTACGAATGGTAAAACGCTTAAGAATTTGATGTGTTTCATCATTGGTTAGAAGACAGCAGGAATGCTGCAGTTTGAGGTTATTTTTTTTTTGTAGAAGGTGCGTTACTGAGCGCCATTCTCAATCCGTAATAGTACAGTGTCCATCATTTGCAGAAGGGTTTGTTGTTGTTAACACTGTCAACGATTGCATAAATTTGATTTCCTGTTCATCTTGAAACAAGAGACAGTTTCGATGACGAAATTAGTATGGGATCCACACCCTTCTTTTCGGGTATTGTCGTCGTGGTGAATAGATAGAAAGAGGGCAGTAAAATTGTAAGAGACATGATTATACTGTACAGTGCAATGAAGAGAGAGAAAACTAGACTGCGTTATGTGTGTGTGTATGCTCAATAATATGCTGCGCTATTTTAGTTGCTGTCCAACTTCATAAAGGTTGCTAGTGTAAAATGTCGAAAATATTTCAAAATTATTGAAATTCTACAGCATTTTACAGTATGTAAAATGTTTGCTTTTATTCGAAGTACAAACAAATACGGCGGGCATTTTTACGCCCATTTTTGCGGTGCTTGTTGTATATTTGTATGGTTTTAAAAATGTTTGTATGCAATGGCATTTTATTTGGTTCTTTGTTAATTATTAAGCTAAATAATGAAACAAATAATATGTATAATGAAGAAGAACGGTTTAGTGAATAGCGAGTTTTCCCAGGTCTAAATTTGAATGATAGCAGAAGTAATTAAAATTATTACATTCGCTTTTATAACTAATTTACATTAATTATTAAATTCCGTGCGGATAAACCGAAATTTTAATTTGATTTATAGCGTAATATTGCTAAAAGATTTTTCTATTGTTAGCTATGTTTGCAATCGATGTTAACATATGTGGCGTCTAAATTACGTTGCGCTTTTGAGACTTTATAAATTATTATGTTATGTTTGAATATTATGATTAGTTTTAATCTAAAAAAGCGGCTTTATAACTTGCATGTAAAACTACTTTTGAGTAGACAGTTAACGTTTTTATATTTTTAATTTGTAAGAGTTTATTTAATACGCCGAGTCGGCCTGTTTATTTATTTCTAAAAATCAAGTACAGTAACTACATCTGACATAATACTTGTTCCCAGCGCTATTACAGCTTATTATAACTTAAAGTTGAAAACCAGTTTTATTCACCTCATTCAAAAAAAAAAGTTCAAAGTTAAATGCTTAGTTTTTTTATTCTTTTTGCATTTAAAAATTTGCATTGAAATGTTGACGGTTAAAAATGATAGTGTTTAACGAGCATAAAGAGGAAACATCGGCTGAAATCAAATTAAAAAAAATGTTTAGCTAGTCAATCTCTTAATTAAATTTTAACACGGTAGCACAAACTACTGTATTTTTAAGAGTCAAGCAACAATTCCAGTTTACATTTGTAATTTATACTTTGTTATTAACATTTGTCATTGGTGAGTTTCTTCAAAAGTTACTTAATCTTGTAAACAAACTTTATTGACTCATATTTCTATATTTGGATTGTTGTGCAAGATTTAGGGATTTTTTTTTAGTTTTTTTGAAAACATAAATATTGAATGTAAGTTTAGAATTTACTTGCTGTATTTGCATTTTGGCAATGTGTACACCAAAATAGACGTTTTCGTGTGAACTAAACAGTGAAGTGTGCAGTGGTAGGACATTACAATTAAAGCTAATGTTTTTATATATTTTTAAAATGAAATGTGTTTGTAACAGGAAAAAGTTTCACGGCTCACGCAAGTGTCTAGTCGTGTCTTTTGTAGTGTGAAAATGCAAAAATGATGATGTTGGTCGTGGTTGGTGAAGGAGCGATGGGAAGGTCAGACAGTTCACTGGCTTCCTTTTTATACGGAAACCGTAATAATATCAACAATTACGTGTGATTATCTTCTTGGTCGTTTACATTCCAAATGAAGGAGGGAATGGGTTTTATTAAATTAATTTTAAAAACTGGGTGCATGGATTGAGTTATCATTATACAGTAAGTTACACGTAGGAAGTTAATGCTTGAAAGTGGCAGACCCATATTATAAAGTTGCAAGTTTGCGTAGGCGTTGGTTGGGGAGATCTGCTTACATTTGACCTTCCACGTAACAGAGTTGGGGTAAAAATTTAAAATGAAAATGTTAATAAGTTTACTTTTTAAAGTTTTTATTTCATAGTGTAGGCGGTGGATGAAACTGGTGTGTTAGCATTGGTATTAGATCACTGTGCATAAAGTTCATTATTATTATTATGACACAACTGATCAATTATGTAGTTTATCTGCGTAATGGACAAAGTACACTGCTTACATAACACAATGTCTATAGGTAGGATGAGAGGCAGGTACACAACAACCTAGACACTATCTCAAGGTCTTTTAAATGTGTAAGTTATTCTCGTACGACTGAATGAATTTAATAAAAATGCTTCTGACTTTATCTTGAATTGTGTAATATAGCTTTTGAAAATATCAACTTTGTAAGTATTTTAAATAAGTATTTCAAAGTAAAGCTTTGTTGATAAAGTAATCTATTACACTTGTTGGACAGTCAGTAAGGCCATATTTTGAGATACTTAAATTGCTGTTGTAAGCATTAATAATTACTGTATGTCACTTTAACTATGGTACTTTTAATGTTGTTTGGCCGGCTTGCGGACACTAAGTTGAGGATATGTTATGCAGTACCTATTCATATATCTTATTGTAAAGTGAATTTAATTTTTATTTAGTGTAAGGGCATTCAGGTGGAGCGAATAAAATAATAAGTCAAAGGTTTTGTGCTTTAAATCGTACAGAAGGGATTTTTTTTGTTGCATGATTGATACTACAATTTTTTATGGCTGTTATTAGATTTTGCAGGTTATTTTAGTAAAACATTTTTGTAAAAAAATAAAATTTATGTAAGTCAGCACTATACATTTACACCTATGTAAATGATTTTGATATTTTAAAATGAGATACAGTATTTGATGACAGTGATGCATGACTTCGGCCACGTCTGAGTGATTTGCTGTTAAACTGCAATGGCATTAAGAGATTGAAACGTGTTTTGTAGATTTTGTTTGCAATATTAATGTAACTTAAGCCTAAAATTAATGTAACTTTAGTGATTGAGTATAATCATTATGCAAAAGTGTTTTATGTTGCATCCTACATTGCAAAGCGTATAAGTAGGCGTAAGTGACAAATTCAGTGATAGTTAGTACAGTGTTGCAACTTAACTGTTTTATCCTTGGCATCCATTTAATAAAACGGTAAATAACGTAAAGAAATAGGAGAAAAAATGTTTTTATTTGAGAAAGAAAAATACTGTATGTCGGTACCGTTTTTAGTGTTTAAGTTATAACGTTTGGCAGAATGTTATCTTTGCTAAGATTAAATTGGTCGGTCACATTTGCAATAATAATACTGCAATATGCTTTTTTTATTAGAAAAGGTCGGATATTCAAGCAAATATGTTTAAATAAAGGGGTTGAAGTTTTGATAAGTCGTGTTTTATACTAGTTTTAATTTTAACTGTTTTTGGAGACTCACTTGTTTATACAGGTGGCGTAGGTTGAAATGACTAACTCGTAAAATTTTCAGGCAGTAATTGTCAAGGTTATTTTGAATTAGTTTCAATCAGCATGCGAAATAAGGAACGTTGAGATGAAAAAAACAAATGTCTTTTTCTGCTGGCTTGTTTTAAAAGAACAAAGTGACCCCTATAGTATACAGAAAATGTTATCCATGTAGCTTACAAGAATGCTGTAGCTTTATAGCCAAAGTTTTTGAAAGGACATTTTATCCAGGGTTGTTAAGCGGTTTGTAAATGATTTTTCAGATGCAATGGTTATTTACAGAAATGTTTCTCTTTCGTTGTCGTGTTTTGAATTTCAAAGACTGTTTATCCAAAATAGTTGGTGATTCCAAACAGGTCATTGCGCCAACCAATGTGTTTGCGAATTACATGGCAAAAAAGTTAAATGGAATGTATTGCATAGTTTAGAAGTACAAGACGAGCAAGGGTATCTTAATTTTGTAATTATAGTAAAACATATGGCGGAAATGTTTTGAAGTTTAATTACTTGATACTATCAACGAAGACAAAAATGGTTTCTCAGGCTAAAATATTAAAATCAAAAGCAAAAGAGGTTGCATCGTTATAATAAAACGAAATTTGAAACTCAAATTTAGATCAAATAACCGAATTTCTTTGCTATTGTTTTTTTTTCCTAAACGACAAATTCCTTTGACTTTTTTATGGGAATTTTACTTTAGTTAAAACTTAGTGCTAAATACACTTTTCGAGATACAGCAACCGATTCCTATGGATTAAATTTAGCATTCAAATTGGGTGGAAGATTGGTACTGGTACCTAGGACAGTGATGGAATCTTAAAGTGATACCCATGAAAACTATATTTTATAAAGCCATTGTGTGGGCATAATACTTAGTTTTATTTTTATTGTGTTGCTAGTTTATCAGAATTTTTAATTTTAAATGTTTTTGCTGCTTATTCATGGTTTTACTATCGCTGGTTATGAAACTGAATGTAACTGGCTGTTTTGAAATTGATAGCACTTAAATGCTATACGTTCATACCACAACTTCCGGGGTAAGTGCACTCTGCATAATATATCCTCTCCTCTTTCGTGTTGATCCACCTCACAGATGTTCATAAACGCAGGTGAACTGGACTTGTGCCTCGCCCAGATGTAAAAGTAAAGTGAAATGATGAATCAAAACTACTGCTCCTATGATTAGTCTTTCATCAACCATACTGGTATTTTTCCCTTCATGACATCACATCTTTGGTTAACAGTTGAAATTTGTTAATTGAGTCGTTGTGGTTATTACCGATCATTTAGGTTAGACCGAGAATTTAATGTGTTGAGTGAAGAACCTTGGATTGAATTGTGCGCTAAGAAAACGGTTCGATCAGATTTTTACAGCTAGTGAGATTTGTCGACATATCGATCTGGCGGCTGCGATGGTAAAAAGCCAATGGAGAAGTCATGTGAATGTTGGTAGTGGCGCCACTGTTCTAGCTTGTGTACATAATATAGTGAAAACACTCGACCCCATATTCAATTAATTTTTAATAATGCTCCAGTGTAATTTTCAGGCAAAATTTTCTGTTAAAAACTTTTTCCGTTTATAACGTTTTGGGCGAGGAAAATGTTATAATTAATTGAAGTGAATTGGCATAATATGATGCAAGATTGAATCTAATTCTAAAGATGAGTCTTGGTTTTATTAGATTTGTCGACGTAAGTTGTGACCCCATTTTTATACAATCACAACACTACATTGGGAGGATTTCATCTTTTAACACCCACACGAACACTGTTCTGTTAGTTCAGTATAGGAAGAGCTTTTCTGTTTTATTTTTGGAATGGGTGTTATGTGGTTTTATAGAGGTTGTGTTTGTTTAGACTGAAATAAAAGGCCTCGAGAAGAAAATTATGTATTTATGAGAAAACACTTTTAGGTCAATCGAACGGCTTGAATTGCTTTGAATTTAAAATGGAAGTTCCAAGACCCATTGTATGGATTGTACTGACATATTTACATGCGAGCGACTACTTACTACTGCATAATGAAGGAATTAATTTTAGAAGGCACATGTAAACAAAAGATTCAGCTGTTAAGCGATGGAAACGGTTACTTTATTTCAAAAGTAATAGCTGCCAACTGCTGGGGAGCTACAGTAATTCTGCTAAAGACTGCAATAAGGATGTTTCGTTGTTAACTGTATCATCCGGATTCGTTACTAAAGCTACTTTGACATTTTGTTACTTGGAAGATTGAAAATGTTTGGATAAATATACGGAATTACTTTTAAAAGCAATTTTAAACTACTGTAAATGTTTTGCTGACACAGTGTTTATATTTTTACAAAGGTAGTTTTACTTGTTAATCAGTCTTGTTTCTCTTGAATTTACTCGGGGAAAATTGTCCAAGTACTAATGACATTATTAAATTATCAACAGACTCATACAGTCGATTATTTATTTCGTTAATGTTAAATACAGAACTATAGTTATCTGGATAATGTTTTGCGCGTGAAACTAATTTTAATATACAGTATATTATACTAATTGTAGCTGTAATGTTTGCTGTTGAATGAAACCTACATCATGTTATATTTCCTTCAGTTCAAGGTTAAAAATTTGCAAGCTATTTTTTAAACAACTTGAATCATCGATATTCTAGTGCTATACAGATGTCGGATATTGTTAACTAAAAATTGATTAAGCACATCGGCATTGCTATTACTATGATTAAATCGAGGCCGATCTTGTTGGTAGTGGTCAGTCGAGACTTTGTTGCATCACTTTACGCTACCCATAATAATGTATTGATAAAAGCAACGAGTGATTGATGTATTAAAATAAAAGAGCAACTAATAAATTGACATTTGACAAGAGAGCATACAGGAAGCGATTATTTTTATGAGAAGATGAAACCTGCAAACTTTTCATTCATGTTCATCGACTTAATTTCCCTTGAGATCCCCCACATAAGCTTATTATGTAGTCTAGTAGAACTATTGACACTGTATAGAACTATCAATACACGATTTTTAAGATGAGTTGGTTCTAAGTTTTTTGGTGTAAGTTAATTCAAACAGTACCGTATAACTTTTCATGTAAAAAAGAAAATGCTATTTTTAGGAAACAATTGAATTTTTTTTTGCGTGTATGTTGTTTGACAGGAAGCATGCTCAAAAGTATATTAGGTGATCAGTGAAGTATATTGGATGGCAGAAGACTGGTTTTTCTTTATTATTTTTGATCGATTTTTTCGTAACGTTAGGTGCTAACAGTTTTCGCTTGAAAATGTGTCACTTTGTTATGTTTTTTTAATAAAAAAAAGACTGCAGGGAAGGGTGTTTTTGTTCAGGATGTTTTGAACAGTGTTATTCTATATGAAGATGGGGCATTAGACAGTGTGTGATATCAGATCACATGGAACAATATATGGGTTTTAATGTGCTTCGTCAGACAACGCTGAATAAAAGAGAAAAAGAGATTTATTCAAGTGGAAATGGAAATGAGAGGAGTGGCTGATGATGGATAATAAAAATTATGAAGGGGGTTTATGCCGTTAAAAAAACGGCTCATACAGTATTTTCACTCCATGTGTCTTTCGGGAGGTTTTTTCTTGTTACCCTGGAGCATCAGTCCTGCATTTAATGGTCGATTAGGATGTCAGTGCCCCATATACATCTCATAATAAGTTGATGTAATAACTGATCTAAAACGACTGGAATTTGCGGCATTAATGCAATTAATTTAAAAATACACGTTATTATTTAGATGTTGTTACTTGTAAATAGGTTAATACGCCATTTTAATAACTTTATTTGGTCGATTTTATTATGAGGCAGAATTGCCCATGTCTTTTTGATAGTTGCGAAGGAATTTGACCATGGTGTCTTCATCTCGTTTAGTATGGAGAAAGTGTGGTGTTGATTAAATGATGAATAGTGATGATATGCCGTTGTAACGTTGTAAGTAGGCCAACTAATTAATTAGTCGGAAGTGATGGGATGTGTTTTGGCAGTTTTATTATTTTCACTCTTATGAATGGATGATGGATTTAATGGTGGAACACATTTTAAGGTTACCGTTCTAGTTTTGTGAGACTAATCACGGTAATTATTATTAGGTATTTCAATTACATATTTAAAAACCATTAATACGTGTAATCTTAACTGATATCATTTGCAAATGACAGTTTATTTGGATTCGTATAATTATAAGATTATTATTTGATTTTTAAATAATTTAATTAGAATGTTTTTTTTTAAAAGTTAAATCTTTGTTAGTCAAGGAACTCAATCCTTTTTATTTATTATTAAATGACGAGGCAGAAAATGTACTTAAAGTCAACGACTTTCTTTTAAAATGGAAGTAAATAAATAAATTAGAAATTTTGCATAACCTGAACTTGAAGATAAATGTTAAAAGTATGCAGTCATTTCACGACTTGTCAGCATTGCATATTAATTTTTTATGACAATAAGTTGTATGAAAACTTTTATGCACGATTTTCAAGGGTTTAATTAACTGCAACTGTAAAATCTAAACGATTTTCATGGAATTCACTTTTAGTAAAAATATGGGCTTGAATTTTTTAAATTGTAATTGCAGTATTATAAAAAAACAGATACAATTATGTAATTGGTGTGCAGTTGGAATGTGTAATAAGTTTTTTAGGTTATAGTATGCGGTGTATTGTAAGTTAAGTTATGTATTGTACAGTATGCTGTTATTGTGCATGGTTGGAAGTTTCGGAATCAGGCCACTTGTAGCCCTCAGGTGTTTATGATCTCTGCTATGTTGGATCTCGGGTGTGGCCGACTAGTGTTAACTAGCTCATTCATTTTGTATGATTTAATTCCAAAACTATAAGCAACAATATCTTTATCTCAGTATGTTGTTGCTAGTAGTATCGATTTGAAGATTGTACGTGTTTGCTTTGCGGCTGTCAACTGGTGACAATGACGATGACAACTCGATGATAAAGTGACACCCACCCTTATTTTGAACGTTGGAGTTATAACTCTAGTTAACGTAGCATGCAATTGAACGATAAAATGGATGATGATAATGTATTTTCCAGCTTGCATCACTTGCTATTTCTACCTAATATTGTTGATGCAGCTGTTGTTGGTTACTTAAAATATTTGAAATTAACTGGTTGTTATGGTATTTTGGTTACCAATTCTCATTTGGATATGAGTGGAAGTCATATTGTTTAAAATTAACAGAGCGTAGGATTTAATGTGGCTGTAAGTTGTATCATGTACTGATAAAAGTGTTTTTCAAAGATTGGTAAACTGAACTGGGTTAAATTCGCGAAAATAATCCCAATGTTGATATGATATTGTCGGTACATTAGCTGTATTTTGTCAACCTTATCAGCACCTAAAGTAACAATCTTCTAAATAATAAACAACATTTCAATATCGTCATAATAATAATAATGACATAGTCTGCGGGTAATCAGCAGGTTCTGATGATAATCGGAGTTCCACATTTACTCAGTAAAGCAATGCGTTTCTTTAACATAAAAAGTTATTTAATATAAAAACTGGTTACATAGTCTAATCATTAATGGCTGAAATAAAGAGGTCCTTTTTTGTTTCATGCACTAAGCTTAGTCTTGATGACACGCTATTTTCATTATTATTAATCAGAAAATGTAACGTGCTACAAAGCTTTTATGTTAGTGACTACCTTGTTTAATTGCGCTAATTTTAGTTTGTTTCCCTTTGGAGATTTTGAAAATTGTTGAAATGTTAGTTTGATTTACGACTCGTGTGCATTTGGGCACAAATTCTCGCGGTGAATTATAAAATAATAGAGGCTGCTGTTATTTTTAAATCTTTCCCGTGTCATTCAAATATTGCAAATTAACTTGTTGGGGCATCGTATAGCTTTATGCAACGTTGTATTAATTTGCATAATGACGAGATAATTACAAACGCATTGAAGTGTTACCGCATTGTACATACAATGAGTGGAAAGCAATTAATATAGCTAATTAGAAAGTATTTAATTGATAGTTAAATTGCTATAAAGTAAAATGTCGAGTAGTTCGTATGCTAAGATCTTGCGAGTGATGCAACCTTTCTTAATTAATGGAACAATGAGGACAAGAGAGCAATTTGTGTTTAGTTTTGAAATGTGTGATTGAAATAAACGGATGCTTCTTTTCCATTTCTATTTGGACTTGCAATGTGATTTCATCTTAAGTGACTGTGAGGATGACGTAACCACTTGGCGTCCTACATGTAAAAATAATGTTATTTTCCCTGCCGATGACTTCCCTCAATTTTGTTTCTTTTAATATACAATTCTGCGAAGATATTTGCACAAAAGTGACGTAATTTTCCTTCACACTGTACAATCATGGACGCTTGTTATTCATGATGTGACTGTTGCTGTAAAGTGACGGACGAAGGTTTTCGGATCATTCGTTTTGGAACGTATTCAATGAAGTAGGAACCGAGCGACTGCTTAGCTTTTAAATTTTTTTTTCAAGGATGAGGAAGCTGTTGTGTGTGCTTGTGAATTACTAAGCGAAAGGAGGAACTATATACAGAATAAAATAGGGTGGGAGTCTGAATTTGCTACGATAGCCGTATAAATGTGGAACACCTACACGTTGTGGCAATTGGCCCAACTTTTACTACAAACAGATTACACCAGATTTATTACAATCTGCTGGTTTAAAAGTGATACTGATAACGACATCTGGTGGAAGAAGAATGAAAACTAGTGAGAATAGCGCTTGTTTTGATAACAAAATTTATCGTTGGCATTTTAAGTTATTAGTTTCACAGAAATGTCTATAACTTAGCACAGAAGAGCCATGGTGCATCTTTATTTTTGCTAAAACTATTTCTAAGTTTTTAGTAAATTATAAGTAAAGTTGAGCAACTAATTATCAATACCGTATTATTGTTTTCAAGTTTTTTTTAATTAAGTATTTTGGCTGAATTTATTAATTTTGTATTGCTTTTATACTTTAAATACATTTTTTTACTATGTTTCGGTTCTTTTTAGGACTTAAAAGGACATTGGCCATCAATTTTGGCGTCCTTTTATCAGTTGAAATGTACTCTAGATTTTTTATTGTATTTTTCTACCATGCACGACATCCTGAGTTTTATTTGGCTTTTTTGATAGCTAGAGATAGATGGTATTGCGTTTGGTTGAGCAGCCATGCATAACTCTCTTCCTTCGATAGTTAACCATTGTGCACTGCAGTTGTTTGGTGCAGCTTTCTCTATTGCAGTGAGAAATTACTTTAAACACCCGAGGTTATTTCTAACTAAGTATTGACATTTTTTGTTGTTTACATTCAGATAAGTAAAACAATTTGTTGCATGTGAAATCTGCTCAGACTAAATAGTCGTGTTGTCATGTGCACTGTCAAATATTTTGAAAAGGACACGAACTTTTGTCTACAATTGAAGTCTTTTTTTTTTTTTTGAAGTTTGAAGTTTTTCTCATCTCTTTACCGATTTAATTATAGAAAGCAGTTTATTATGGTGGAAGAGTTGACGTAAAACGAATGAAATTAATCTAACTTGAATTAAATTTACACTTAGTGGTATTAAATGAGACAGAGAGTTTTAATTATTTATAGCTTAACGATATTTTCATGTATTTCTAGTTGTTTAATTGCAGTCTCGGATTTATCATGACTTGACTTTGTGTTTAAATAATGTCGCTGTTAACTTTTGAATAAATATGGCAGATATTTGCATAGCAACGTTATCATTGTATACAATACTTCACTGTAATCAAACAATGAAACCGATGAATGTCAGTGGTGGCACATGCATATGTGCGAATAGCAAAATTAATTTTGTCTGTTGTATTATATAAATTCATAGCAAAGCAGTTTGGTTTTTTTATTTGTGCAATCGTTTTGACTAATTAATCTTGACTGTCAACACCTTTTCCGGATGTGTAAATTGTCAGTTCTGTTAAAATCTTTGGACTCGGCATGTAATGCTTTTGAAAGACCTGAGTAGACATTTTTTCTACCCCCTCTCTCGTGAAATTCAACCTTGGAATTATTGATGTTGTATTAATTACTTGCTACCAGATTAATAATCCCTGACTGGACTTTTTAAGAAGCGCAATTAATGACGTATCATTGACATTTGAAATAATTCTTTTGCTTACGTAAGTCGACTGTATAATAGCAATACTAAGTTGAAATAGATAATTTAGTGTCGTTTTAATTAACACCATTAACTTTGATGTGGCCTAGGTCGAAAAAATACTGTACATGCTGTAGGAAAACGCATACTGTATAAATGTAGTTAGAATTAATTGCAGTACCGGTATTACATTGTACTGATGAAATACATTATTTTCATACAAATTACCACCATTAAATAATCATGAAATGTTTTATACTAATTTTACTGAAGCTTAATGAATTATGTTTTTATTTTTAATGAATGAATGTTGCAGCTCTATATACAAAAAAGTAAGCAATTTTTTCCTATCCAAGAGCTGCAGTGATGTGCCAACTTTTGACGTTGAATCGTTTTACGTTGCGCTGACGCTCTGCAATGTATGTCGAATGATTGCGGCCATTATTAGTGAAGAATTCAGCACTTTGTGATCGTATTTTATGATGTCTGGAAAATGTTGTTTCTTAAAGTATGCCACTTTAAAGTTCTTTAGTTTATGATTCGGTCTTATAGGATATCTAAAATATTTTTAACTTGTATGTATTGTATAGTTTGTGCTTTTTTTAATTTTTTTTTGTGGAATGTTTTAACTATTTGCTAAGATCATTTATTTATGTGACTGACAGGGAAATGTGAAAAAGAGTTTACACCCGTGTTACGTCAATGTTTGAAATTTATACACGGCTGCATATAAACGTATTAATATAACATCGAGTAATAAATAATTGCCGACCGGTTTGGTCAACTGCAAATTGTCTTGCCAGTCATCATGGACTGTACTAAGAAAAAATCTAGTGAAAGATTGAAGGAAATTGCTAACTTTAGCTTAGATGTGAATGATGTAATCAAAATTGAATTTCATAAGTGGGCGGACGAAATTTATGTATTTTTATACTTATTATCGTTAGTAACCAACAGATGGCAGGAGTTTAAGACGGTTAAAAATGCAGTTTTTGAAAACGAGTTCGATGACCGTTTGATTAGTCGGTCTAATACCGAAACGGGTTCACGCCTTCTCGTTATTTTTTGTTGTTAAATTTTTAATAAAATAAAGATTTAGTGTGAATTGTCATGATATGCTGAAAATTTAGCTTTTTTAATGATTCGGTTGTGGCAACGAATGAGTTTATATTATACGAGTAAAAGTCTTGGAACAAGATTGTGTTTATATTTTAACAGTAATCATTTTAAGGATTCGCCAGATCTGCCACTGGTGTATTTGTAGTGTAATGGAACTGTTTTTACTGTATATGCGAAAGTTAGTTTGGCACTCTGTCAGTCTGGTACTCAATTGTCTATAATATAGGTGTATAATCGAGTTATCCGTTAACTATGAAGTTTTGTCTGATTGATGATAACAAATGAGCAGTAGCAAGTAGTCTCCTCAATAATTGAATGTCGTAAATTTCATTGATTTTCCGTGTTGAGAAAGGCTTGACATAAAAACAATTGTCATTGTTTAAATCAATCTTTCAATAAGGTTTTAAGTGTACTATAAAATAATTGAAAATACTATTGTCATAAAGTATAAATCCTTGACTTTTATTTTATTGTTATAAGTTGGACATAAGATTTTTTTTTATTAAATTTGTATATACTGTATAAATATGTTATGCAAGTACACACACACACGACGCAACGTTGAAATCGGCGGAGCCTTGGTTATAATAAAATGCAGTAAATGCCGTTTTATTGTTTTGTTAATATCATATTTACACGCACTTTTTCCGAGTTCTTTTTGCTGCATTATAATTTGTAAATGCACTGAAAGGTTCTTTTTATTTGGCATAATACATGTTGATTGTGCAAATACATCGAACGATTGCTGCTATTTTCGACAAAGCATGAAAATGAAATGTTGCATGTGTCGTGAGCAATCCTCTCTTTATAATAATTTATATTTTGAACACCTTTAACGTATCTATATGTACAGTATACGTTGTACTGTGTTAAAATGTTTATTTTTTCTTTTATATTTCGATATCTGAATAGTGAATACTGATGTTTATCGGACTGGGTTGGGTCATGACGAACTTGAACTTGTTTCGTTTTGAAGTTTAGATGGTTGGAAATGTGTTGGTTGTCTGCTGACTTTTAGTTCCTGCTACACAATTGTTGTAGTAGTAGACGACTCGTTCTAAAAATAAACACAAATTTGTTATATTTTTAGCTTTTAAGGAATGTTATTAGAAGGGAGGGACCCAGTTTTTAAATACGTGTAGTTTTAAAATTTTAGTCATATTTTCGTACTCACAATTATGTGCAACACAGTTGTTGCAAGTATCTCGGCGGTTTGGTTAATTTTTGTTCTTACAAATTGAATTGATAAAGATGTTAAAACTTTTTTCTTCATGATTCTCAATCGTTTATTTTTATTTTCTCTAGGGTCTGAGTTGACATCATGACGACGGACATAACGGTGGGAGTCCGATGGGACCCCACTCAGGATATGATGATGGACGACTACGATTACGATGGGGGCAATAGCTCCTCGAGACTTTTCGAACGCTCCAGAATCAAAGCACTTGCGGGTAAGCTAACATACAATTGAAAAACCGCTTAAAAAACAATGCGTAAATATCACAGTACACCTTTACTAATCTGAGGTAATCCTGTGGATAATACCATTTGCTCTGTAAATTATAAATCTCATCTAAACGATCTCATTTAACACATTTTAACTGGTAAGGTGTGAATATTTGTTTAGAAATGCGCTGTTTCAAGTGGGAATTTTTCCCTAAATAAATATCAAATTAAAAGTCTGGAATAATGCATCGAATCTGTTTTAGTGAAAGTGTATCTTTTATTTTCTTAGACTAATAAACAAGAATATAGAAATCGAAAAATACTGAAATTAGGAACGACGCTAAATTATCAGCTTCGACGGAATTATCGGATGACGTGCAGGATTAACTTATTTATTTATCTACAGTTTATAGGCGCCCTAATAATTCTATGCGACATTATTTTATGTTATTAAATCTTATCGTTTCAGTCGGTGTCGTGACACAGATCACTAATTGAAAGTGAAAGAGGTTTTAATGTCGAGTAGCTACTAACAAGTTTCAAGTTTTGGCTTAATAGATTTAATCCGATTTGTATTTTAGACAGAAATATTCGGTTTGCTGCATACGGCTGAATCAATTCTTTTGAATTTTTCATAAATCTGCGTACAATAAATATATCACTATTAAATTTTATTCGTAAAATAATATAGTTTTGACGTCTCGTTATAATGTAATAGCGGATTTGCAGCTTGATGTTTACTGTTATGCAAACAAAATAATTGGACGAGAGCCTGGAATGAAGTTATAATGAAAAAATACTTGGACTATTGACAAAAAGATGTCATTTGTATTTTTTTTGTCAGTTTAACAATATGCAAAGTTGGCTATTTTTTTAGGCGGAATTAATTGAAATTTTATAATGTACCGAATGTATACGATAGCAATGTTTACAGCGTCTTTAAATTCAAAAATTGCATAGCTTAGTGTTGTAATAAAACCGCAGTTAAAATGATGCACCAATGTGTGTGTATGTGTTGCTTCACAATAATAAAATAAAGAAAGCAACATTGTTTTTATGAACAAAAGTGTGAATTATAATGGCAGCATAAAATGTTGCGTGAGATATTTAATTGACATGTCAAGTTTCTTCATTTACAAAGGCTTTATACTCAATGACAACGTTTATTGAGTGATTGTTGTCCTGTACAGTAATTTTTATCCACTTTAATATTTTATAACAATATGCAATCGTTTGGAAAATAATAATTTAAAGAAGCAGTTGCCTTCATAAAAAAACAAAATGATACTGTAAAACATTAAACATTTACAAAAATTGTTGAGATGCTATGATGAAATATTACAAAATGCTTAAAAAATATTATGAAATGTTACAATTAAAACCTTGCAGATTAAAATGGTTAAAGGTCAGGAAATGGTTTTTTTTAATGTTAAAATCCATGATTGAGAAAGAAATTCTGTATCTTTAGCTTTGTTCATCAATAATGTAACAATTTCAAAGTAAAATAATTTCTTTTAATTAGTTCAATACTGTATTATTGTTTAATTGAAATAATTAAGATTCCGGACGTTGCTGTTTGTAAGGAGGTCACTTGGCTCGAGATGTTACCAATCATTCTTGCGGCTTTTGTTCCTAGTCGTTTTTTGCTTATTATTATTTCTAAAATTTGATATCAATATCATAACATAGGCGCGTTGTTATTTGTTGTGTGAAGCAAAGTTAAAGGCTATATGCTGTGGGTGTGTGGGATAAAAGGATGTGCAAGGCCCTAAATGTAAACATTAGCGAAAGATTTTATAACCCATGGTTTTAGTTGTGGAACTGTGTGTGTGTCGTGTGACGAAAAAACTAAGGATAAAAAATTGCAGCTTCCTTGTGTAATCATAATTAGACGACAATATTTTAACGACAGCTCATTCTTTGAACACATCGACAAAGTGACATTTTCAGCGGGAGAACATGCATTAAAAATATTCTTACAAGTAACACAATTACTGTATTATTTCTGGAAAATACAATATACAGTAATAAAGATCGGTATTGTAGATTTCCTTTGAAAATTAACAGCAATTAACGTCCGTTACAGATGCGGAAAACCGATACGACGCTGACTTTCATATGGAGCAAATTTCTAATTTCATTTGATATTAATAACTTCTTTAAGTTTGATGAGGATTAATCGGGGTGCGTTTATTAACGCATTGATTTTTGGAAAATCGGATTTGACATTTTAGGAATTACCTAATTTTTTCTAATTTCATCTTCGTGCAAATGTCATCGTTTAATAGACGCAGTGCGGGGATACACTTTTTTTTTGATTGCATTAGATATTGTACATACTGTAAATTGTGTTTAGCTTGAAGAACTGTGTCCTTGTTACCGTTGTTTTCAATTGGATAGATTAAAAGGATTTAAAATCTAACTTGAGTTTTTAAACTTGGTAATTGGAATTAAAAAGGAACGTTTAAAAAGTGGATTTGGTTCACCTTGGACCTTAGACGATGACGAGGTTCTGAAACGGAGAGTGTTATGAGAGAGACAGGCGACAACTTTTTTTTTGTATTTTCTTTGAGATAACAAATCATGAAGTGATATAAAATTTAGTTTACCTGTTTGGTTTAAGTGACCTTATTTCTTAAAGCTTTTTTTTTAAAAAAAATATATTTTGTACATCGCGTTTTTATATAATGAAAACTTTTTGAACTAGAAGATGGAAATAATCATCAAAAACCTTCAAGGTTTGTGTTGTGTTTAAAAATTCTTCTTTCGATGAATTTGAATGGATTTAATGTTACGATTGAATGAGCTGGAAACGAATTGTTTGATTAATGTATAGCGTGGGAGTAACGCAGGTCATGGCAAAAATTTACATTATTGCAACGAGACCGGCTTCATGGCAGTTTTTTAATTGAATTTAAAGTTTACCATAACTTGTATATCATTACTATTCACTAAAACGTCAAAGTTAAGGCTTAATTGTTTATAATTACATACAGTATTAATTATGTGGTCGCATTATAAATTTTCTCTTTCTAATTGCGTGCAATATTACAGTAGCATTGTCGATGCGTAAAAATCATTATTTTTTATTATGTTAGCAGTCTAGAAATATTTAATATGTACGTAATTGAAGTTGTTTGAAGAGTTAATTGTGGTTTTTGTTTTGCAGATGAACGTGAAACTGTTCAGAAAAAAACGTTTACCAAATGGGTTAATTCCCATTTAGTGAGAGTAAATTGTCGAATTTCAGATCTTTACACTGATATGAGAGATGGCAAAAATTTAATCAAACTTTTAGAAGTTTTGTCTGGAGAACGTCTGGTAAATATATTTAAATATAAATTTTTGATTAGTACTAATTGAATTGTAAATTGTTTTTAGCCCAAACCTACTAAGGGAAAAATGCGAATTCACTGCCTAGAAAATGTCGACAAAGCTCTACAGTTCCTTCGAGATCAACGGGTGCATTTGGAAAACATGGGATCACACGACATCGTTGATGGAAGCGCCCGGTTATCATTAGGTCTTATTTGGACCATCATTCTGCGTTTTCAAGTGAGGCTTTAAAATTTACCAAAGATTTGCATCTGCTCAAATTTAATGTTTATTTTTGTTTAAAGATTCAAGATATTACGATTGAAGAAACGCCAAATCAGGAAACAAAATCAGCTAAAGATGCCCTTCTTCTGTGGTGTCAGATGAAAACTGCCGGTTATAATAACGTTAACATTCGAAATTTTACCACCAGCTGGAGAGACGGTTTAGCTTTCAACGCTCTCATTCATAAGCATAGGCCTGATCTTATTCAGTATGAAAAATTATCCAAATCCAACGCTATATTTAACCTCAACAACGCATTCAATGTTGCTGAGCAACGGCTGGGTCTTACGAAACTTCTCGATGCAGAAGGTGAAATAAAAACTTTATAAAAATAGTTTTTAAAATTATTAAATATCGATTATCTGTTTTTAGATATTATTGTGGATTCACCTGATGAAAAATCAATCATTACATATGTCGTAACATATTATCACTACTTCTCTAAAATGAGGGTTGAGTCAGTCCAGAGTAAACGTATAGGAAAAGTAGTTGGAAATGCTATGGAGAACGACCGCATGATTGAAGAATACGACAAATTAACATCCGATCTACTGAAATGGATTGAACAAACCATCTCAGTCCTGTCCGACAGGCGTTTTGCAAACTCCCTGGTTGGAGTTCAGCAACAGATGTCTCAGTTTAACGCTTATCGCACTGTGGAGAAACCTCCAAGGTTTGTTTAATTTAGGTACTTTACTTGTTTAAATTTTATTAACAAAGTTCATTACAGGTTTGTGGAAAAAGGCAATTTGGAAATTCTTCTTTTCACAATTCAAAGTCGCATGCGTGCAAATAATCAAAAGCCATATTTTCCTAAGGAGGGTAAAATGATTTCGGATATTAACCGAGCTTGGGAACGTTTGGAAAAAGCTGAACACGAAAGAGAATTGGCTCTTCGTGAAGAATTGATTAGACAAGAAAAATTAGAGCAGCTTGCTCACCGATTTGATAGAAAAGCTGGCATGAGAGAAACTTGGCTGAGTGAGAATCAACGGTTGGTGTCTCAAGATAACTTTGGCTTTGACTTGGCTAGCGTTGAGGCTGCTACTAAAAAACATGAAGCAATCGAGACTGACATTTTTGCTTATGAAGAACGAGTTCAAGCTGTTGTTTCAGTTGCTCAAGAGTTGGAAGCTGAAAATTACCATGATATAGATCGCATTAATGCAAGGTATAGATTTCGATTTGTTTATCTAGACTCGTTTTAATGGTGTTCAAAATGTTTAAAGGAAAGACAATGTACTGCGTTTATGGAACTATTTGTTAGAGCTGCTTCGTGCACGCCGGATGCGATTGGAGTTATCAATGCAACTCCAACAAAACTTTCAAGAAATGTTGTACATTTTGGATTCAATGGACGAAATCAAGGCTCGACTTCTTACAGACGACTACGGAAAGCATCTTATGGGCGTGGTGGACTTGTTACAGAAACACAGTCTTGTCGAAGCAGATATCAATGTTTTGGGCGATAGAGTGAAAACTGTCGTTCAGCATTCACAGAGATTCATTGATGAGAGCCCTGTTGAAGGTTTTTTTCTTCTTTATATAAATGCATAACGATGTTATTATTTCAAATTAAAATGATAAATTTATTAGGCTATCGACCATGCAAGCCTCAAATTGTTATTGATCAAGTCCAGCGTCTTAAAGCCGCTTATGATGAACTAGTTCAGTTAGCGATTGATCGACGAAAGCGTTTGGATGAATCCCGAAAATTGTGGCAATTTTATTGGGATACGGCTGAAGAAGAATCATGGATGAAAGAAAAGGAACAGATATTGTCCACTAATGATATTGGACACGATCTTACTACCGTTCATTTGCTACTGAGTAAACACAAAGCTCTTGAAGATGAACTTCAGGTTCATGAACCCATTTTGGAGAGCGTCTTAAAATCAGGTGTCGATCTCGTGTCGGAAGGTCACTTTGGTTCAGAGCGTATTCAGCAACGAATTGACGAGATTCAGTTCATGAGGCAACATCTTAATGAATTGGCTGCCTATCGTCGTAAAAGACTATTGGAAGCTGTTGATTTTCATCAAGTAGGTCGAAAATAGTTTCACTACTTATTATAAAATGCTTAATAAATGTTTTATCAAGTTCTTTGCTGATGCGGACGATGTTGATACTTACATGCTTGACGTTCTGCGCCTTGTTTCAAGCGAAGATGTTGGTAGAGATGAAGCCAATGTGCAATCATTGTTAAAGAAGCACAAAATTGTCACAGACGAATTGAAGAATTACGCAACGACTATTGAAAGTCTACATCAACAGGCAGGTGCTCTTGGAGAAGAAGATCAGAGATCACCCGGCGTCTTGGAACGTTTGGCAAGTATTGACAGACGTTACCGAGAACTTCTTGAGTTGGCTAAACTTAGGAAACAGCGATTACTTGACGCACAGTCATTATACAAACTATTCAATGAGGCTGATGCTGTTGAACAATGGATAATTGAAAAGGTATTTGCTTTCTTAGGACTATTTAAGGATTGGTTTAACATTCATAATTAATACAGGACAAGATGTTGAGTACAATGATACCTGGCAAAGATATTGAAGATGTTGAAGTAATGAGACATCGTTATGAAGGATTTGAACAAGAAATGAAAGATAGAGAATTGCGAGTGGAAGTTGTTAATCAACTATCCGCTCAATTACTACAGGTTGAGCATCCTAATTCTGATGATATTGTCAATCGTCAACAAAATATTAATGAACGGTAATTGGTTGTACTTTTGAATTGTTGTTTTTTCAATTCAATTAATTTGATTTGTTAACATAGTTGGGACAAATTGCGTGATCAAGCTGAACAGAAACGTTCGGCCTTGCAGTCAGTCCATTCATTGCAAACGTTTTACATTGAATGCCATGAAGCTGTTACATGGATTGAAGAGAAAACTAGAATTTTGCATTCAACCGAGGAACTTGGTTCAGATCTTACTGGTATTATGACTCTCCAGAGACGTCTGTGTGGAATGGAGCACGATTTGGCTGCCATTCAAGCTAAATTGGAAGACCTCGAACGTGTTGCTGAGCAAATGCAAGATGAGCATCCTGAAGAAGCTGCTTACATTAGAGAGAAAATAAACGAAATTCGTTTGGTCTGGGAAGAATTAACAAACTTGGTATGATTGTAATTGCTAAAATTGTTTATTTAATAATAACAGTGATTTAATTTTTTTGTAGCTGAAAAGTCGTGATGCAAAATTGGAAGAAGTTGGCGACCTCCATCGCTTTTTGCGTGATCTTGATCACTTTCAGACATGGTTAACAAAGACTCAAACTGATGTTGCTTCTGAGGACATTCCTAGTAGTTTAGCAGATGCTGAGAAACTTCTCAATCAACATCAAGCTATAAAAGAAGAAATCGATAACTATATCGAGGATTACAACAAAATGATGGAATATGGTGAACATGTTACCAGAGATCAAACAGATTCGCAATATATGTTTTTGAGAGAGGTATATTACAACTCTTTTACTTTTTAACCTACAAGATTATTTAATATACTAAAATTATATATAATAGCGATTAAAAGCTTTGAAGGATGGATGGGAAGAACTTCATCAGATGTGGGAAAACCGACAGCAGCTTTTATCACAAAATCTGAATTTACAGATGTACATGCGCGATGCTAAACAAGCAGAAGTTCTTCTCAATCAACAAGATCATTATTTGTCAAAGGATGAGATACCGGTAACTATAAACATGCTTTTAAATTTTCTCGAGTATTGATGACAAATAATGGTTATTTTTGTTGTGTAGACAAGCTTAGAGCAAGCTGAAAACCTGATCAAACGACACGAAGCTTTCCTTACAACAATGGAAGCAAACGACGAAAAGATCAACGGTGTCATTACTTTTGCTCAACGTTTGGTTGACGAAGAACATATTGCTGGCGATAAAATTCAAAAGAAAGCTGAAACCATTCGTGACAGACGCGATATTAATCGTGAAAGAGCACTACAGCAAATGGAGAGATTAAAGGATCAGTTACAACTCCACCAATTTCTTCAAGATTGTGGACAGGTAATTAGATATAGTTTAGACAGAAACGGTTGATAATTACACAATGGTTCAAATTATAGCTTAGCGAATGGGCCCAAGAAAAACACATCATCGCTCAAGATGAAACATACCGAAGTGCGAAAACTATTCATAGTAAATGGACTCGTCATCAAGCTTTTGAAGCTGAAATCGCTGCTAACAAAGATCGTTTGTTAATAATTCAAAAAGTAATTATACATGATGTGTTGTTTAGAAAATGTTTTATAATGTGGGTAATTTAAAGGCTGCTGAAGAGCTCTTGATGGAAAAACCAGAAATGCGTGAATTGATTGAACCGAAATTGGCTGAATTGTCTCAACAATTTGGTGATCTGGAAAGCCAAACGAAAGATAAGGGTGAAAAATTATTTGATGCTAACCGACAAGTGCTGTATGAGCAGACTTGCGATGATATTGACGGTTGGATCTCAGAGCTGGAGACTCAAGTCCTGACATCTGAGACTGGGCAAGATTTGACCAGCGTGAATATTTTAATGGAAAAACAATATCGCATTGAAACACAAATGGCCGTTAAAGCACAGCAAGTTCAAGAGTTGGAGTCACAGGCCGCTCATTTAGAGAAGCTTGATCCAGCAAAATCAGAAGAAATTGCTCTTAAGAAGCGGGCCGTTGAAGAGAGGTTCGTTTATCATTTTTCTTTAATATTGAAAAATAGTTATAAAATTGATCTTGGTTTTTTTAATTAGATTCCAGAAACTTCGAGATCCATTACTTTTGCGAAAATTGGAACTGGAAAAGAAGAAAGAAGCTTATCAATTCCGTCGTGATGTGGCAGATGAATTACTTTGGATTGATGAAAAAATGCCTTTAGCAACCTCTACGGATTATGGCAACAGCTTATTTAGCGTGCAAATGTTAAAGAAGAAAAATCAGGTTAGCTTTCCTTAGTTTTGTAGGTTATCAAGTGTTATTAATGATTGGCAATTATTATTCTAGAATCTCCGCACTGAAATTGACAACCATGAGCCACTCATTAACATGGTTTGTGACAGCGGACGTAAACTTATTGAAGAAGGACACGCTGACGCAGATGAATATCAAAACTTAATCGATGTTTTACTATCACGTTGGCAAGATCTGAAGAACGCAATTAATCATCGATGGGACAACTTGGTTGAGTCTGAGAAAGCGCATCAAGTAAGAACATTATCATGTTTACTATTTCTTTTATGAATTGTTTTGTTACTTTATATGAGCTTATTGGCGCGTTTCCATAATGTAAAAAATTCGCGACCTTGTCTATGCTTTCACTTCTAAAAATTGATACTTGATTTTAGTACTACTTTGACGTAAGTGAAGCTGAAGCCTGGATGAGCGAACAGGAACTGTACATGATGGTAGAAGATCGTGGAAAGGATGAAATTAGCGCTCAAAACTTGATGAAAAAACATCAGAATTTGGAGAACGCTGTCGAAGATTACGCTGAGACAGTTAGACAACTTGGTGAAATTGCAAGATATCTTATTTCAAACGGACATCCAGAAAGGTAACTTCATAATGAAGAAATTTGTTAGAAAAAAAAATAATTAAAAAAATGTGTTGACAGTGACCAAATAACGCTGAGACAGTCTCAAGTTGACAAACTCTATGCTGGATTGAAAGATTTAGCGCAGGAACGTCGTGGTAAATTAGACGAAGCTTTGCAATTATTCATGTTGAATCGCGAAGTAGACGATTTGGAGCAGTGGATCGCAGAGAGAGAAGTTGTTGCTGGCTCTCATGAACTGGGACAAGATTATGAACATGTCACTGTAAGCATTATGTTATCTTTTAAATTTTATTATCAATAAACTAATTTTGTTGTATCTTGAATAGCTTCTCCGTGATCGATTTAAGGAGTTTAGTCATGATACCGTTATTACCGGAACTGAACGAGTTAATAAAGTTAATGACATCGCTAATCAGTTGATTAACGCTGGCCATTCTGATGCCGCTACTATCGCTGAATGGAAAGATCAACTGAACGAATCGTGGGCTGATCTTCAGGAGTTACTGGAGACCAGAACACAGATGCTTGCAGCATCATGGGAGCTCCATCGATTTTTCCACGATTGCAAAGACATTTTGGGACGAATTGCTGTAAGTATTTACACACTGTTTTATTTGTAAACAATTAAAAATCTAACTTGCTTTATTTTTGAAAGGAAAAACAAAATGCAATGTCAGATGAATTGGGACGTGATGCTGGTAGTGTCTCAGCCCTTCAACGAAAGCATGCCAACTTTGAACATGATTTACAAACATTGGGAAGTCAAGTACAACAGATTAGAGACGACTCAGCTAAACTTCAGGCTGCTTATGCCGGTGAAAAAGCCCGTGAAATTATTACTCAAGAAGCTGAAGTTGTGAATGCCTGGAGAAATTTGCAGGCGTTGTGTGAAGCAAGAAGGTTGAAATTGGCAGATACAGGTGACTTGTTGAAGTTCTTCATAATGGTTAGAACCCTTATCTTATGGATGGATGACACAATTAGACAAATGAATACGTCAGATAAACCCAGGTATAACGTTAGTTGATTGCATTATAAAACTATTTTATTTTATTGAGATGTTTGTTAATAGAGATGTGTCTGGCGTTGAGCTATTGATGAATAATCATCAAAGTCTGAAAGCCGAAATTGATGCTAGAGAAGACAATTTGACAGCTTGCATTAATTTGGGAAAAGAACTGTTAAGTCGCAATCACTACGCATCGACCGAGGTAATTTGTTTATTTGCATTTTTTAAATTTTTATGGCGATTAATAAAACTTCCTTTCGTAATAGATTAAAGAGAAGTTGGTTGCGTTAAATAATCATCGCAACGCTATGTTACACCGGTGGGATGAAAGATGGGAGCATCTGCAGCTAAGTATGTTCTTGTAAAAAATTGAAATGGTTTAACAATTATAAGGTTAATTGTAAATTATTTTTAGTTCTTGAAGTTTATCAATTTGCTCGAGATGCGGCTGTTGCAGAAGCCTGGCTTGTAGCCCAGGAACCATACCTTCTTAGTCAAGAATTAGGAGTAAGTAGTGTTAAACTTAAATTTTTTTGTTTAATAACATATAAATTTGTATTTTAGCACACTATTGACGAAGTCGAAAATCTTATAAAGAAACACGAAGCTTTCGAAAAATCAGCAGCAGCCCAAGAAGAAAGGTTCGCTGCTTTGGAACGTTTAACTACAGTAAGTGATTCATTGTTAAAACTATATGTATAAGTTATTCTTTTCAACTTCTTGAATACTTTATTTTAAGTCGCATATATTATTATAATATTATGTGATTCTTATCTTTAGTAAATTTCTTTTTTCTTTTCTTTGATGTTTTGACAATTCGTTAATAAAGCTTGAGTTGCGCGAGCGAATAAGACAGTTTCAGATGACAGGGGATGAAGCTCTACGTCCTTGGTTGGCAGACAGCTACAGCCAAGATCCTAACGTGGTACTGAGTTACAACGTGTGAATTGGCTGTATCCTCATTAGTTTTGTTTTTAAACTCATTGTGTGTTAACATTAAATGATCCACTGAACGTTTAACTATGCAAAATTATTTTCTAGTTCAGTTTGAAATGTAATTGTGAGAGATGTCTTTCATAAATTTTTAAAACAAATCTAATATTAGATTTATTAATTTAATTAGGTAGTGTTAATTATTGTTTCCCCCAAAGTAACTTGATTGCTACAAGTTGAATGCTTATAATTTTAACTCTCAATTATTGAAATCGTATTGTTTGATGCACAGTAGTTGGTAAACCTTGTGATTTACGTCTTAAAAAGCTTTCCATTTGTTTTACTAATTGGTACGAGTATAGCTTTGTAATATTTAAACTGGCAGGTTATAACTAACAGATATATGTAAAGTAAATATTTTAAATACTTTTCTAATTATGAAATCTTTTTTGTAGTTTGAGTTGAAAGAACTGCGTAAACGGCAAGAGGAAGAAGAAGAAAGAAGGCGCCAGGAAGAACTAGCCAGGATACAAGCATCAAGGCAGTCTCCTCCAAGACAAGCTTCTGAAGAAGAAGCTGCTGAAAGGTAATTTAAATATAATACCTCTAAAGAAACGAATTTATGATACTAAAATAATTGTGTTTTAATTATATTAAGAGTTGAAAGCGAAATTGTTGCAGAAGAAGGACCTCCAGTAAATGGTGACAGAGAAGCCCAAGCTGAAGCTCGAGAAGGTATGGTTTCTAGTTGATTTGGTAGTGTGGAAAAAAGCATGCTTTAATAATTGGCAACCGTTTAAAGTTGCATGTTGGTGAAATTGTTAAATAGAATTGAAACCGTAATGCAATAATGTAGTTTTAATGCAATGTTGGAATATTTATGTGTGTTAACGCATGTTTACATGAACTGAGCATGAAATAGCATGTTTACCTTTTTTCCTTTTACTCCTTGCACCATCCATATTACCTGGTCAAAGGAAAAATTGAAAGACCTGCTAAACCCCAGCTTGCTACCACGGAAATACATGTTCCATCGCATGCATCTGCTGAGCAGCCTCCCACTGCTCCAGTTCGAGGTAAGAACACTTTGAGGAGGCTATATACTGTAGTTCGGTTAACATTATAGTGGATTTTAGTTTTGGTTTGGTTGTTTTTAACCATTTTAGTTGTATTTGGTTTTATTTTAACATTGTTTTTATGCATGGTATAGCAAAAGCCAGTAAAACCAGTCCAGTGAAGGAAGCGAAATCGGCCCCAGGAAGTGAGTATTTGTTGAATTTACATGAATTTAGGTGTTGGGATATCATTGATTTTCAAATATTCGGAATTTAAAATATACAATCTTAAAGTTATGATGCTTTTGGTAAAAAATTTGAAAATTTGTGATGAATTGTCTGAGCTTTACAATACAAACGTGAAAGGTGTAAGTTAAGAGTTTTAAGTTGACGCGTGCTGTGCTTGCACCACTCGTCCCCACTGCATGTTTTTTAATTGTGGTATTGTGGTTCCACATTATTGTGTAATTAATCTTTGAAGCATGCTATTTAGCGCTGCGTTTTTAAAAGTATATTTTCTTAAATTTATGGTGGCAGTATCTTTATGGGATTCAATTTATTCGTGCTTGTCATTTTGGGCAATTGTACTTTTCGTCGAGCTCTGCTGTCTTTTATTCAGTTTGCTTTCGTTCCTGTGTTAGATAAAGGTGCTTACTTGGCTTATAATGGGCTACTTAGGTGATCATTATATTTTATAGCACAAGCAAAGTTCTCTACATCCTACAGGCTTTGTATCCTGCTTAAATACTATGTATGAACTGCAAAAATACATTTTTTCATTACATTTATACGGGAAGCTTTGGTTTTGTTCACTAGGCTAAGCTAGGTACTACTGTGTTTCTGGAGTTGGTATTTTAAATTAATTTATTATATTTTAAGGATTATTAGTTCGTGTTAAGTTAGTTATATTTTGAGTTTATTTTAATTTATTTTGTTTTTGTTTTTTATTTCCTTCCCATAACCCTTCATTTATTGTGTCATTTGTACGCATTATTTCTGTTTGTTATTACCTATCCATTCCTATAAATAACTCGCATGCCGATATATCATTGACCGGTCGCATCAGCACCTGATCTGGATAAGAAGAAGAAATCGCGTGCTCGTTCCAAGTCTCCGTTTAGGAGTTTTCGCTGGAAGCGAAAGTCTAATGTTTCGGGAGACGCTAGTGGTGATGAGGCTGATGTTGCAGGTAACATTATAAGAAAAGAAAGGCAGCAGAGCTTTGAATTGAAATTGTGGCGTAATAACTTAGTTGGTTTTTTACATCGATGCATTTAACGGGGTTTAATGTGGAAAAGCGTTGAATTTTTCTGTTACTATTTGAAAATTAATAATGGGCAAATATCTTGTAGAACGAGCCAGTCCTACACATGGCGTTGGTGATGAGGAGCAATTTGAAGGTAGTCTTCAACGAAAACATGTTTGGGAGAATACTGCCAAACGAGCTGCTAATAGGTCAGTATAATAGTTAATTTAAAAAGAGATAGAGTGATGTAATATTTATGCATATGTTGCACAGATCATGGGACAAAGTTTACGTTGTTTTACGAGGTGGTTTAGTTTTATTCTATAAAGATCAAAAACACTTTAAACAGGTTATTATAGTTTACAGTGACCACGATAGGTGATTATTTTTTTTACGTTTAATTTGTTATTTTAGGAGCCAGAAACATATTACAGAAATGAGCCTCCAATTGAATTACGAGGTGGAGTCGCCGAAATTGCTACTAATTACACTAAAAAGAAGCACGTTTTCAGGCTCAGGTAATTTATTATACTATTTATAAGGATCACTTGATGTGTACAATTCGAAAATATAACTTTATGCTTTATGTTATTTAGGCTGGCAAATGGAGCCGAGTTTTTGTTTCAAGCAAAAGATGATGTAAGTTAACTATTGTAGTAAATATCTTAGTGTAAAGTTTAGTGTTAATATTACAATTGGTTAATTAGGATGATATGAATTCCTGGATTCCGGCTATAAGCCATGCAGCCGGTGAAGAAGGCTCGGCTGGGCCATCACGTTCTCAAACCCTTCCAGCTAAAACTGAAGGAGAACGAAAAGATGAGCAAAAGAAGAGAGGCTTCTTTACACTGAAAAAGAAGTAAATTTTTTTTGGCAAAAAAAAAAGTCGCAACTAGACCAACTAATTTTTCTATATGGGCACAACATAAGATGAAAAATAAAAAAAGAAGAAAAAGAGAGGATGTCGAGCAATTCACTGTAAGAAACATTTATATCAATTTGGCCGATTTTAGTTTGTAATTATTATTATGGATTGTAATTTCTTGTTGTTTAAATATTTATGTGGGCCACAAAACGGTGAGCAAATTAATCAGTTAAAACTCGCTGCTTTTTTTATAGTTTAAAAAAAAGAAGTGAAATGGGAGTTTTATATGTTTAGCTTATAGTTTTTAATGCTTGGGAAGAAAATCAAATTGTTTAACCGCTTAATTATAAGCTTTTTATTGGTACTAATCATCAATTTTCACTGCACTAATCATAATTATTTTTAAAAAAAAAAATTGAAAAATTTATATAGTCTAGTCTGAATTATGTCATCGCATTGTAGTTCTGATGAATCGAAAAGTAAGTTGAATTGATTAATTTGTGTGGTTTTCGTGTGTGTGTGGTTCACATGAATTTTTGGAAAACTTTGTTTTTAAAGAAATTGCTTAATGAACTTTTTTCTTCGCCGCAGTCTTCTACTTCATGTTTTCTTTGTATATCTTTAACAAAAATCTACTATCGTATTCACTAATTTTTATAATTTTTTTCTCGCAAAATGTTACAAAAAAATTAAAATTAAATTGGCTTTACAGAAGCTAGATGGGGCTTCTGTAATTATAATCGCTTGCGGAGGCTCTTAAAATGTCGTAGAGCAGAGAAATCAAGAGAGAAATATAAAAAAAAAAGATATTTTTCGAAGTTTGCTTGTCAACTAAGATGCAAACTTTTATGTATCCGTCTGAACTTTGGATCAATTGATTATGATCGCAAACGTTTGGGCTCTCGTAATACTGCCGTTGTCGTGAATTTTTTTTGGTATGAATAAGAAAAATAACTATTGTACATTTTCTGCCATCTGACTACATTGAGAGAGAATTATGTTTGAATATTTTAAATCATTAAGTAATTATATTGAAAGGCTAAAAAAAATTCTCTTTAAAAATAATTCTATATACACGCTCGCTATGAATATTTTACTAAAGATTTTCTTTATTGGATTTTAGTGGTTTTTTTCATTTATTTTTTTAAGTTTAATTTTGCTTTGATAAGATTAGTTAAGTCTTTTAGTTTAAGATTTTTAGGTTTAATCAAGGTCTATTAATATTGCGAAATGTAAAATTAATCTAAAATGTTTTTTTGCTGTGCTCATCTTATATTTTACGAAGGGAAGAAAAAAAATCTACAAAAATTTTTAATTAGATAAAAGCAGATTTAGTATTTATTTTTTTTTTGCGAGATTTTATTTTAATTTTTTTACAAGAAAATTGTCGATATATTATTTGAATATAACTAATGAGGTAGATGGAAAAAGGACAAGATTTTTTTTTTGAAAACAAAAACCTACAAATGGCAGCTGCTTCACGTTAATATGAGGGAATTGATAGTGTGATTGTGTAAAGTTATATTAATATACAATGTAAGAAAAACTGATTTACATTTTTTTGTTATGGGTATAAACAATGTAATATTGTTGACAGCTTATTTACTACATAACGTTTTGATTAATCTATTTTTAATCTTCAAAGAAACGAAGATGTCACCAATCAATACACACACAGTTGCCATTTTTTTAGTCTTTAAAATTTAGATTGGTCTTATTAATGATGCTTATGAAAAATTCACTTAATTTTAGCATGATAAACTGTTGCACTTGTAACATCCTTTCCTTTTCGATAGTCAACAATTGGCAATTTTATTGCTTCATATTTCATGACCATTATATCTGTGAGAACTGTTTATTTTTTTCTATACAAGATTTATTTCATAAGTTATTAATTTTAATTAGTATTATCATCAGACAGCACTGCCAATATACATTTAAGAGTTGGTTGTTTAAAGCAATGGCAGAGAAGAATTTAACAAAGGCAAATTTAAGCGGCATTTTATATTTAATATTTACAAAACTATTATCGATGTAAAAATGGAATTTTTTTTTTAAAAAAATGTAAGTAATTAAGCAGCTGAAAAGAATTTAACGGAAACTGTTATTGATGTCTATGCATTAGTCATAAGGGGAAAAATAAAGAAACATTCATGCGTTCAAGTGCCATAACTTTAACAAGCAAAGCATATTTCATTATTTACATTAATAAAAGCTTTAGGGCCAACTATATGATAACTGCCTGTTTTTTTTTCTTTATAAGATCATTCCTAATCCATACATTCACTACGCGCATAAACAAAACTATTTAAAAGTTTAAAAACATTAACATAAGTTAGGAACTAAGGGTCTTAAAATTTCATAAATAAAACTATTCGTTAAGGAAAGGACTGGAAAAGTGCATCTTGATAATTGCAATCTTAACTTCAAACTATAAATAGTTTATTATCAAAATAATAGCAATCATTATTAATTTTTTTTAATAACTGATCATTTATGTTTTTCTGTTAACTGTGTGTTGGCTTAGCCAAGCTTTACGATGCTAGTTTAGTTTGCTAACCATTTTGTGTGATGTCTTGTACATTATATTGTGTCTCTGATAAAAAAATAAGTCTTAACATTTCGACCAACCACACTATCTAACTTCGACTTTACATTGAATATATTTCTTAATTAAAAGAAATTTAACTGGTTGTTTTAATTTTTATTTTAATTGGTATACAGTAGTAATAGGTATGCATAATGGAAGAGATACATGAAACGTTATTGAGAATCAGTATCTTGCAAAATCTAATATTACAGCTTCCATTTTTGTAGAGATTATATTATTACTATTAAATAGTTATTATATTTGCTTGTCATTGCGTATACATTTACAAATATTGCATTCACTTTTTTTTTGCCTACATTATATTAATGAATTCGTTATATTCATTAGCAGTATAGTATTCAGTAATCCATAACAACCTTTAAATTTATTTAGTTTAAATGAAGTAAAAGCCCATTAGCTTTAGCAGATTTTATTTTTTTAAATAATATTTTAATCAAGCTTATTAAGTTTTGTCATTTAATAGTATAATTTGAAAATCACGGCGATTTATTATACTTTTAAAGGTGTATAAAATTAAATTTTATTTTGCTGTCTAAGTGTAGATTTTTCCTAATAAATGTTTTATTAATAAATCAGTTTCCGTATTTTCTTATTGCAGTTTATCTTAATAAAATATGGAAACTAATTTAACTAACGATCTACCCTTTGCAAAAATTACGAGCAGCCATTCAAAAAACCCACAAATCACGTTTTATTAGTATAATGTTTTGCTATTCCTAACTTTTATCTTTGGAAATTCTCTATTCAATATAGAGGATTTAAAAAAGAGTTAAAAATTGCATCATTATTCATTGGACATTTAAAAGTGGATTTGTCTTGGAATATATTATGCAGCTTTATTTTAAAATATTGCAATAACGAGTATTAGAACTGATCGATAATGAGTTTGGATCATTGTTTCAATGTATTTCCAATCTTGAAATAATTCTCACACTTGAGAAAGTTGACATGGCCGATTCGGTTGTTAAAATAAAAATAAATATAAACTTGACATTTCATTACAAATAATAAAAATTAGTGAATTTATTTTGCTGTAGTTAAAAATTGTCTATGATTTTTTAATTAAGTTATAACTTCCCCTAAAATTGAATTAAAATAATAATTTAAGGCTGCTAGATTTTAATATTGTCGTAAACATACAAATATTTTTATCACCAACAAATTCATAACTCATCGTTGATTCTTTAAAAAAAAATAACAGTCCAAATACATAATTGAATGTATAATAGTGATTGACGAATGTTAAATGTAATAATAACGAAAATTTGTTAATTGAAACTAAAAAACTGATTTGGAAGAATGTGGTGTGTATGTTGTGTGGAGTCCATTGTATTGTTGTGTTTGAATTGCACAATTAATTGTCATCATCTCTGTTAATTCAGATTTACTGTATAATATTGTTCAATACAACTTAATGTATGGACAAGCACGGCTCATCTTTTCTTTTCATTATTATTTTTGGTTTCTTTAAACTTCTTGCATTTAAGTTGAATGCTGGATCAAACAAAACCGTATTGTGTGTATAAAGTTACGCTGCTTCTAATGAATATATTATAAAGATTTATTTGCGTAACCAAAAAACAAAGTTTTATTAAGTTTGAAATCTTATTATAAGGTCAAATAAAGTGAAAATATTGTCTTGAATAGTGTCAATAATATGGGCAGAGAAAATAATTGAAGATATATTAAATTTGTAACGCTGTATACAGTATATTTGTCTCAAAAAAATTAACTTTTTTGAAAATTTTTAAATGTTATTGTTAGTCATGGACAATATTGGTTTTAAAAAAAAACCATACTGTAGTTTTCAGAGAATTTCTACTAAATAATACACACCTAACTATTAATTACGTTTTCATTTGATGAATTATGAAAATTAAGTATGCCCAGGAATTATTTTCTCCTAAAACATTTCTTTTTTGCTTTACAAGGACATCAAATTAAAACTACAATATTTAAGTTTGAGAATCATCAAGTAAATTTTGGCAACAGATGGCAAAATAATTTTGTTTAAGGAGTTTATAAATCTTAAGCACATTAACGTGAAACGATTCATTACGTTTATTTATTTATTTTTTTAAATTACCAGAAAGTCTAAACTGTGTGTTATGCAAATAATACTAAAGTAATCCTCCATAAAAATTGTATTTAAAAGTTTGTCAATTTCAGTGAGAAATACAAAAAATCTAAATACAGTAACTAAAAAAACTAAATTTATTACAAATTTTGCATGTATTATACACAAAAATAATATCCTTGGCAAAATCTTTCAGAATGAAGACGTATTTTCATTGAATCTAAATTATAATGCAGTATAAAATAGTAATAATGAATAATACAATAACATAATAATTTATACTGTAATACAGTACCGTAGTAAATATTTGACAGTGTTGCGAAATTATTATAGGGATTATCAATCAAATTACGAATCGAAGAAAACATCATTTAATTATTGTAATAATAATTATGTTAAATGGCAGACCCATTTTTATGGATTTTGCTCGGTCCATCTTGATACAATATGCTTTGAAAAGCTAGTTAATAAAAATAAATTGAATCATTTAATAATCAGTGTTGCTTTGCTTGGAAGTTCATAAGCGGCATTTTTGAGCGCCATATCGCAAATAGAACGTTTAAGTGTGTTTTATCAACAGTCGGTGACGGTTCTCGGTTTTACATTATTTTAACAGTGTTTAATTGTAATAATGAATAATGAAGTTATAGTAATAAGTATAGTGATAATGAATAGTGAAGTGATAGTTAAGATTATTGATTTGAATGACAATTATTCCGTACAGTGTGATGCTTACCAACAGAATCACAGAAAACAGCTGGATTTCAATTACCGTAAGTAACTTTCTGTACTTTGAATCGTGTTTTTGCTTGTAATTGAGTCATGTGTAGACAACGAATTATTTGTAGAAATGTAAAACACTGCACGTAACAATTTCTAAATACAAATCTACAATGATTTATTCACCGAAAAATATACAGGTAAAAACCTGTGGTAAACATGTACAGGTAAATTTTCGAGCTGTGAAATTTGATATTTTGCCAAGTGGCGCTTTTTCTTTCAACAAGTAGTGAGTAAATATGTCCCAATTCAGATGATTACCCAGGATTGTCTATTCCATGATGCTTCCAGTTTTTCAGGGTGCTTAGATCTGGCAAAGTATTACGGAAAGTCTCTCTTAGATATGCGTAAGCTCTGGGTGACAGGCGGTGCATTTTCAAAGCAAATTTTCGGGTGTCTTCGTCGTACTGATATCGATGACCCCAAGGTGTCTGGTTCACTTTCTTAAACCGCTTATATAATTTAAACGGAAGCGAATCACTGAAATCTTCATTTTCAGTTTCTTGCTCCGTCGATGGCTGAGTTGCTTTTAACTCAGATATGGTTTTAGCCATCGATTTTATCTTCAGTCTAAGTCGACAATTACTTTCAAGGACCCTCTTTAATTTCTTATTCTTATCTAATATCCGATTTTCCAATTGATCATACTTTCGTTTTAACGTTGTGGGACCTCCCATTGAATAACTATGAAATGTAGTTACGAATTTCATACACCCTGTCATGTCCAGTAAAGCTGGCTTTTCTGAGTAAGAATTTTGAACACAATGTGTGAGATTAGGACGCGTTTCAACATTAGAAAACGCTGGATTTTCTGAGTTATTCACGAGATTACAACGCTTTTCAATGTCAGACGATGCTGTATTATCTATGACATAATCTTTAGCCCGATTAACCACGTTAGACAGTTTCTCCGGAATTGAAATATCGACAGTCACTGAAACGTTATCTGTATCTCGAGTAATGTCTTCTGATGATGAAAATTTGAATAGATTCAGAGGCTTCTGGATAATTCTTGGTTCCTTATATCAAATATAATTTTAATACAGAAAATGGTATACTATTAAACACAACTGAATTATATTTACCCATTCTTTTACTATATGTTTAGGAAAGTTGAATTTGGTTGGAATTGCATTCTCCCTAAGCTCTGTTCTATTTAATGTTCTATTGAAGCAGGACTCCTCAAAGTGGTCACTGCATAGTGTAGAGTGTTTAGATGGAGTCCAATTTAATCTTTGTACAGCTTTTATCCACTGTTGTCGTCTTTCATGATCCCTTGGAAATCTAAAACAATCAGTTTAGTATATTATGAAACGCCTGTAATTGTACAATTAACTATTAATAATGTCGTTTTGATGCACACCGGTACTGCAGTTAATTGTCAATGTTAATGTCTTACTCGCATTTTTAAATTCATATAATCAGTATTGTTACACCATAACTCATCATCATTCATAATCAATCATTATATTATTCAGTTTTAAGCAGTGCATTAAATCGTTATAATATTATGAATGGATTGAACTAGACAGTTGAGTATTTTGACTGTCTATTGAATGACGTTACTGGAGTTCTTCTTATTACCTGTGAAATGATTTCCCACTGCCATGAACTGATCCATTTTTGCATCCCCACGCAATACACGTGGTTGGCATTTATGAAATTAAAATTCGCAATTTATAATTTCGTCGATATTTTATATATTTTCCCATTACAATCTCAACACTCAAATTCACTGCAACAACATGGCTGCTTACGCTAACATTTCAACGCAGGATCTTAGTCACGTGATCCAATTTTTCTCCCTTTCGCTCTCCAACTTCTAAGTGAAGTTCATCTAAAGAACCACATTATTATAAAAATTACAGATTGATACCATATCGTTTTGATATTAGTAGTTTTAGATTTTGTTAACTAATCGAATAATCGTGACATTCTAGTTTTTTGAGCTTTGGGTTTTTATGGGATCGTACAAAGTTACAGTATAGTAGAAATTGCTCTTGAGTGATTCAGAAAAGCAGACGAATTAATGATTAAAGCGCTTCAACGTATGACGTTTCACGTATTACATTTAATTTTTTTTATTTATCTTACAAACAGTTGAAATTAGTTTCCATAGTGTTCTCGAGTGAAAACAATTTGACAATTTTAAGCCGGAAGTTGATATCAGATTGATTTAGAAATAAAATGATTATGGAAAATTGAAATTGGATCTAAAAATGCAACTTAATGCTGACTACCGGCTTCTTGTTTTACACCAATCTACTTTTTCAAATCCTATTATAATAAATTTACTAAGAAAAGCACAGCAAAAATATTAAATACAGTATAAATTTTTTTAAAAACAAAAAATAAAGCAGTCATAAAAATTCATAAAAACAAATCAGTCAGGTATAATATGTATTAAAGAAAAACCAATTATTGCCACCACAAAAGTTGTAATGATTTTTTAAAGGCATACAGTATCTAATAATTTTTCGTTTTAACTGATATCTGTGAAAATAATCAGTTTAATTGTTATGCTTGGGGTTTATGGCGTGTCAGCTTATTTGCTTGACTGCCAGTCTATCTCACATTTCCGTATTCATTGTTGTGACATTTTACACTTTAAGACGTTTCTCTGTAACATTTTGTTAGTATCTTTTTTTTATTTTCTAATTTAGCATTAAACTAATTCAATCAAATCGGAATTTATTAACAAAAAAGGGGTGTTTAGCAAAGTTATAGTAGTTTTTGCAGTGTTTATTTCATCTTGTTGCACGTCGAGTGTGTCTTTTGTTATTATTAATCGTAAAGATAAATAGCGTAGATCGTTTATTTCAATGAATTTTTTTTTAGCTTTAAGAGTTTTAAAAAATTACACACTGTGCAAAAGTTTTCTTTATATTTTATTGGAGAATTAAATTTAAAAAATTGCAGTTGTTGCTGTGTATTTTGGTTGAGTTGCGAATTGTTGAATTGGAACGATGGAAAAACAACTCTTCAATAGATAACATACTATGGGTTTTCTTTTCTACCGATATAAAAAAAGTATTAAACTCAATTTAATCCATACCATCAAGTACTGCACTTCTTTTAGCTTATTTATTGTAGAATGTATTGGGAAAAAATAGCTTCTTCTTCCTCAAAAAAAAAAAATAGTTCAAAGGTTTTCATTATTTTTATCGCCAATTTTTTTTATTCTTCCAAGACAAAGAATCAACGAATGTTGTCCTCTGATAAGTACAAAAAATTATCCACTTACAAATTTAATTACAAGGCTCACTACAAATAAAAGTTTAATACTGTATCGTACAGTACATTAAAAGCCAGAAACAACCATTAAACGTTCTCGTACAATTCTGTACAATACGAAAACAGTCTAAGGGAGAAAAACTTAACCATGTCCAAAATTATACAACAATTAAAAAATTGGTTTTTAAAAATGTTGTCTTGTTGCATAATATTTGTATAAGAAAGACTTTCTTCAATATTAAAAATTTGTTTGAACTTAGCTTGGCAAATCCCTTAATGCCATGTAAAGTTGAGTGAAACTTAACAAAATAAGTTGCCAACAGCACTATTTTAATATCTGGTCTTTTGTATACTAATTGAAGCCACAGCAGTAGTACTGGCCAGGGGATGATGGGAAATTGTGACATGTCGGATGTTGTTGCATGATATCACAGCGGTTGCCATGTTTCTTAATCAGTTTAGCCGAGCATTATGTTTTTTCTTGCTCGTCTATTGAATGTTGCTTTCGCTCATTGCATTGACCGGATGTTGGGAATTACGGTGTGATCTTGCTGACCTCAAACAGCGGCGTCCATTTATTTATTGTCTGGACTATTTGACACATGGATGACGTATTATGGCGCCATCTATACACTTACTGTTTGATATTCTCGCTCTACTTTTTATACTATTATTATTATGTTATATATACAGTCGCTAATTTTTTTTATTTCTCCCTTCCTTATAATATGCAGACTTTTTACATGGACTATCATCATCATTATATTCGATTGACCCCTCCCTCCCTCATCCCACCACCACCATTGCCACTGCCACCCTCCTATACAGTATAATGTGTGTATACTGTATGTACCCAGACCTTATTCAACACTTTTTAAAACAGCCAGGGTCAGAATGACGATGTAAAAAAAAAACCTTTCGTACATATGCACAAAAAATGGCTGTATGGGATAAAAAATGACTGTTGGTCCAATGTTTGGAGGGTGGTTGGGTGTTTTAGTGACCAGTGGGCGATTGAGACACGCGTGTGTGGATATTTGATGGATGATGAACTAAGAAAAATGACCCTGTCTCTTTCATTTTTTTATAATCTCCCCCACCCATCTCTCATTTATAAATGCTTAGGTGATGATTTAAATTTTCCCCCACCTCCTCCTTCTCTTCCAGTTCCACCACCCCCCTCTATCTAGCATAAAAAGTTCTTGTTAATGTGCAAGCGTGTGAACTGAAATCAATTCACAGTATGTGAACTGAAGTTTGAACTATTTTTTATAATCGTGATTTTGCAAACGTTTGACTGCTAATAAGCTGATTTTATTTTGTTTGTTTAATTTTTGGTATTTACTGGTTAAAGAAGTTTTTAAGTGAGTGAAGAAAATTTGTGTGTAAAGCGCCACTTTAGTTGAATACTTTTCTCTGTTGAATTCTTATTGTGATTAAGTTTTGTTATCGTAGGTTTAATTTCTGCTGCTTAAAACCGATTATAGTGTTACGTTTTTATTTACAGTAGTTAAAAACGAATTGTTTTTTATGTTACAGTATGCTGCTTTCAAAATAAATAACTTGCAATATATGAGAAGAAAGGGTGTTATTTCTTATTTTCTGCTTTAAAAAGTTTATTTTTTAAAAATTTTGTATATACAGTATACAGTGCAAAGTAAAACGTTTACTGATAATTTCATCAGCAGAAATTCAGAATTTCAAAAGTTAAGAATCGATTATACTTGTACATAGGGTTTTTAAAAAAATTACTACTGTGTCTCTATGCATTTGTAATGCATTCTGAATTTGGTATAAATTTTAGTTTCAGTTTTCATTTGTTATCATTTTTTTTTTAAATATTTGACAGCTTAAAAACGTCCAAATTGTCGATTTTTTCTCTAATAATTCTAGTACAGGTACTTTACAAGTTATCAAAGAATGTTAGTTTAGCAATTTCTTACCAATTTTTGTCTCATAATTATTATTATGAGACAATCCAATAAGTTTAACAACTATAATTTATTAAATTATTTAAAAGCTGACAAAAGCTAGTCGAATTTATCAGATGGAGCTGTTGAGTTGGGTGTTTGTAGTCTTTCATCCATTCACCATTACTGTAATATCGAGTAACGTAACTTAATAATTATAAATAAAAGTCTATGCTAAGGAATACCATCAGATTTACATGTTTGATCAAATTTAACAATAATTTCCAGGTGATATTTTCTTAAGTAGGACAAAATAATGCTTGAAGCGTTGTTGTTTGGAAGTTCGTAGGTGGTTGATTGTTGTTGGGTTGCGATACCAGTGTGGATGTTAGTGGTGGGGAAGGGGGGAGGAGAAGAGAGGGCCACACACACATGTCCAAGAAAAAAACCATAGAAAAAAAAGAAAATAGCGTTAGAAAATGACATTATTATAAGAAATTGTAAAAGAAAAATGAAATCAATAAGAACGATTTTCAATGGTGTCTTTTCACTCATATTTTGACCCTCCTCTTCTTCCAACTTCCCCGAGTCTATGGCCCTACAAACACATATGGACATGGACGTCTTCCTCTTCCCTCTCCCCCATTCACATTGAAAAGATGATGTGGGGAGAAAAAAAGATTTATGAATTATTTGAGTTATTCGCTAGAGATTTATTGAATATGTTTACTTTATAAAAAAATAAAAAAAGCCGATCGGTTTTTTATACTGACAGAGGGTGTGGGTGCTTACCCTACCCCTCACCAGCACTACCGCAGTATTTTTTACTTTGGCATACAGCATCTGACTAACGTCATCATCCAGCGTCACAACGCTTGACCACCGATCATTTGACATAGTAAAGGAGGAAGGTCCACTGCTCCATTTCTGTCAGTCTTTTACTTCCCCCCCCTCCCCCCTCACCACTACCATCTTAACACCCCTATAACACCTATGATTGAAGAATTAGAGGGGGGACATGAGAATGCTATTTAATGTAGCCAAATCTGAGAGAAAAGCATGTAAGTTGATGTTTGATCGTTATAAAATGTTTGATTTTCGCCTCTCACTCTATCCATCTTGCAGATTTTTTTTACATAACCTTTGACATTGCTGTCTCAACTTCAGTTTTAACTCCCCAATACACCACACTAGACCCTCTATTATGGTTATAGCCATTCCCACCTGTCCTGTTATGGGGTAGGAGACCATGTCAAATTCAAAAATTGTGAAATAATTAAATTAATATTTTCGAAATTTTCTTGATTATTTAGCAATTAAAATTTGATTTAAAGTCATTTTTGTTGTTTTTTTTTTATAGATCTTAAATTCTCTGTAACATGTACGCATTTTATTAATTTTTAGTACAATGTTGGTATTAATAGTTAGCATTGCGTCTATAACAAATTGGCAATCACTGAAACTGTACTTGATACTCGTCGTAACTAAATTCAGTTTATTTGCTGACAGATAAAATTAATTTTTATTTTTGTTTTGCTGTGGATGCTAATTAGCAATTAGCAAAATTGAAATGAAATGGTAATTTATATCATTACATGAGACAAATAGCAACTTTTTTTTCTTCTTCTTTGGCTCCAGTTAGTTTTAATATTGTGGCTGAAATTTTATATTGAATGTTGTATAAATGTTTGCTTAAAAGTCAATAAGTTTAAAAAGTCAACAAACAGTATGGACTTTACTGTTGTGATTTGAGATTTATTTTTTAGTGATTTTTTAAAGTCCAGCGTTTGGGTTTTTGAAATTGTAAGAGCTTGGTGGGGGTGGTGGACAATATCATTTTAAGAGGAGAGTGATGGTATTAATTCATTTGTGCTGGCCACACCAGTCACCAGGTTAGAACCAGAAGAAAATGTATCATTCATAGAGAAAGCTTTATGAAGGAAAGTGACAAAATGGCGGTGGTCGTTTTTGTGCTGATAAGCAGCTTAGCCCGACAAATCTTTTTGCTCTTGGCTTACAAACGTCATCGATTCCACTCAAGGATTTTTATTATTATTATTTTGATCCACAACGGAAAATTTTTTCCCGTAATATTCCGATAGTGGTGCTGGCAGAAGTGGGGGGAATAAATTTATCCCTACCGTCCCTGTGTGCAAGATAACAATATACTGTATTTCAATGGCTAACTGAATTAATTACAAAAAATACATTTTATATATATAAAAAAATTACAATCCAACAGAGATGAATAACATTTAAAAGGTCACTGGAAAGCTTTTCACGGATTTAGCGATGACCAAAGGAGTTGCAGAATAAAATTTGACGGATACACGTAAAAAAATCTAGTAGAAAAATTAATGGTTTCTACAGTACTTTCTAGTGATTAATGATCGAAAACGACGTGTTTTCACTGATATAAAGTCCTTTAGACGAATATAAAAACAATTAATTACACGAGTTTAGAAAACTTACAGTATGTGGTTATTGACAGACAGTATAGACTAACTTGCATTAACAGTGGGAAACCATCATTCCTACAATCATTAATTTTGAAATACTGTAATTAAACTTTACCACATAAAAAATATTAATAAGTATTTTTGTTTGGATAATTTGTAATTTGTTGTGTATTTGTGACAATTTTTTAAAGCACTTGGAGCTTTATGGACAAAGCTATATAGGCCTATGTATACTTTGTAAATTGCAAATTTTATAAGTGTATGAAGTTATAATTGATTTAGAATTTTTTCTACTGTTTATGAATTTTTTGAGGCTTTTTAAAACACATTTAGCATATTTTTAAGCCGTTAAAATCCAGTTTTTAGCGTTATTAATACATTTTAAAACACTTTTACTTGACTAATAACTTACATTTTTACTGTAGATTAGATTATAGTATTAAGTCATGAATGTTTTGCCAGCATTTTAATATAGTTTATTTAATTGACTGTGTAATATCTGAAAAACCAAATAACATGCAAATTCAAATCGTTTGTTTGTGACGTAAGCTAGAAATTGGTCAATACATTGAATGTGGGCATTTGGCATTTTCGTATTAGCATTGGAGAACGTACATACTTGAAATGCTGAAATGTGAGGGAGTACACAGTACTTAAGTTATATGGGAGATATGTTGAAAGTCAAAGAACATTACATAACGAAATATATAATTTTTTTTCCTGTAGAATTGTTTTGGGGATTTAATGTCGTTGGTAGAAAAAAAGAAAGACATAAAGATAGCGTTGTATTGTAAGTCATAAGAATAGCATGTCGTTTTTCTGGGTGTATGATGATATATCGGTCTTTGGGATTTACAAAAAAAAATATATTCAATGTAAAGCGAAGAGCTGTAGGTGGCTCAATTGTGGTTCCTACTGCCGACCATTAAAACCATCCGGTGCACAGTTAACCCATGTCTAAAAAAAATTCTATCAAATTAAGTTCAATGGGGCACAAGCAGTAGTGTAGTGAAACCCTTTGCCTTATACTTTTTTTTTTTCGATCTCTTTTTCCCTTTCTGTGATTTTTAACTCGGTAGATTTATTATGTCTGAACTCGTATAAAAAAGTCAATCCCTTAATAAAAAAAGAGAGAGGGACACAGTAGTCTATCAATTAGCTGCGCTGTCTGGATTAATATTTCCAATAGTTAAAATGTCAATTCTATTATTTTTTTTCTATTTAAGTTGAAGTTATATTTAGACAAGTTTGTAGAAGTGAATTTTTAATACTAGGAATTGTGGGAAATTAGTATTTAATTATTTTTTTTTTAGTTTTTTATTCTTTATGCTTTTGAAATTTAAATTCTTAAGTGAAGTCAATGATATATACTGTACTTGAGATTTGCTTGTTGAACATTTTATTTTTGTAAAAAAAAATTATTTTGTAGTGAATGTACAAAACATTTCCGTATAAGTGGAAGGATTAAACGGTTAGTGGATTCTGTATAATAAGAAATTTTCTTTATTTACTGTACTTATACTTTTTTTTTTTAAAAAAAATACGATATTATTTATCTTGCTATTTTAGTTCATTATTGAATTTTCATGGCATGTTAACCAGTTTCGAAAAAAAACTTTAGCTATTTACTAGATGACTTTTTTTTTGTTTTGACTGGCTTATTATAAATAATTGATACTTACTGTTTTGTTGATTTTGAAAATGCTTTAAATTTGATTTAGTAATTAATATTACCTTTTTAAATATTTTTAATGGTTTCAGTGTTTGTCTTATATCATCAGTATATCCTAATTTTCAAAATAGAAATGGCTTATAATAGGAAAAAAATCTATTTGAAATATTTGACACATTGTGTTCAAATTAATGACCATCGTAAATTATCAAAATCTTGGGTACTATACTGTATCTGAAAACTACATTATATTATTCTTATGTCCAATTTGACCAGTATAAATAGTCAGCACAGTACTAGATTTGGATTTTGAAATCCATAAATAGCTAGCATTGTAAGTTAGTCTGCAATATCCCAAGCATTTGTTATTGACATCTCACGTACTACACTACTGTATAATGAAAATGATGAAATTATTTTTTGGTAAATTACTAAATAGCTTTCTGCCTTAAAAACTGGTAAATTTATTAGTGAATCTATTAAATTGTGTTAAATTGGCGCTAAGCATATTACTTGAACCTACCGCTAGATGGCAGCATGCTTTCAACATTTTGTATCGTATTTTTAAAACATTGATGTATTTTAATACCGAATTTTTACAAATGTTATTTTTTTATAGGTATTTTTAATGTCCAGTTTTAAATTATTTGATGTGGAATATTTTAATTTTTTGAAAAGTGTAACTGAGATGTTTATCAGTGCGCTCACCTGTCGTTTTTCTGCTCTTTTTACCTTTTTTTTTTGTTAATATTGTTACATAGTATTCTCCCTATTCAGTTAAAAAGTGTGTGTATTTGAGGGAGCATGAATAAGTGGGTGTACTAAGTTTTTGAAAGCTTATACAGTATTTAGTTTGCTGATTTAACCCTCCTGTCATTGAAGTAAAAGTGGACAATAATAGATCGTTTACAATTTGAGTGACCACTATCCACTTAACCTGTCAGTTTGATGATGACCAAGTAAAAAATGTAATTGATGGTAACTTTCAAGTACTCTTTATTCATTTCACACTGTTTGTATAATACTATAATAATAACAAGAAATAAGAAGGAAATGTGTTTAAGTGTATTTAGTGGGAAGTAAAACGATGATTGTTAAAAATAAATATTTCGCTTACTAAGAAAAAAAAAGTAGCATTTATATTTTTATACATTTAGGCCGTCGTAAGAGAGTGTTGTATGGAGACCAAAATATAGTAATCTTTGTTGCTGTTTATTTTTAAGGAAAGGCGTGTGTGTGACGTTTGTAGATATGGTTTTAACTTTTAACTTCCTGTTAGATAAAAATGGCCGAATACTGTACACGGAGCTTTGTCCAATCAAGGTTTTTTTTTTCATTTTTACAATTTTCTACTTTTTGTCAACATCCGGATGAATTATTTAGACTTGAGGAAACTTGACTTTAGGTACCGGCAATTTCCCCCGAATTTTAGCTGTTTATTCCAGAACATAAGAGGAACAGCGGATGCCACTGTTTCCTAAACTTGAAAATCAAAATTGACCACGGAAATTTTAAAATAATACACGAGTTTCACAACAAAGTCTGCTACACTTTTTATTATTATTAAAAAAGTTTTTGTTGCAAAAAGCTGTTTTTCTTGATTTTGTTTCCTTAATAAGATTATCTGTTTTAAGTCGAAATAATGAACAAAATTTAGCTTAACTTTATTACAGAATTAGTTTAGAGTACAAGTACAGTATGTTTATATAAAAAATATTTAGACAATTTTTCCCTTCATTTTAATGTTCTTAATTGGTCAATCACGAGTGATGGTCACTCAAAAACGTGATTGAAGACAATTATTAATTGTTGAACTAAATATTTGTTTCAATTAATTATGAACTTGGAGAGTTCAAAATACTAAAAGTTGTCCACATCCGATTTTAAAGGTTGTGAACCGCAATGCTTTATAAGCAAAATTAAAAATACAGTTTTGAATCACACGGTTTAATAATACATTCGCATTTTATTTATTATTAGTTAGACATCATTTACATAATGATGGGTGAAACAACCGTTAAATATCAGCCAGCAGAAAAATTATGATGTTTCAAAAAAGACCTTAACAATATAATATTCCCCTTTCTTCTCATTTTTTCTTCTTTCATATTTTATTTTTTAAATAGTAAGGGGTACAATACATACAGTAAAAATCAAAAAAGAGAAAGAGAGAGGGTTAGATTTATTGCCAAATGAAATCGAGTTTAATAACTCATGGTCCTTAAGTGTAGGGACTAATTGTGGGGCAATAACTCGTAGATATAAGTGTCACTAAGTTTGAGAACCAAGGTTACGTCATTAGAAAAAAAAGATTTAAGAGATGGGAAAAAGTGTGGCGATTAAAATTTACCCTTTCAATCCTACATACTGTACATGCTCACTCTCAATCGGACATTTTTTTTTTTTAAATTTACCCTTTGAAGTATGAAGTGGGGTATTTTTTAGGTTATGCTAAAGGATAAATTTTTTTCATATAATGCCCTTTTCTTTTATTCAGTTTTTAATGCCAGTGCAGTATTAAAGAATATTTTATATTAAAAAAAAATACTTGTACTATATAATATTGTGCACGTTTAAATTACCCCTACTATACTAATTCAAGTTCACAGTCATCTTACTCGAATTTTTACCCTCAGATAGTTAAAGAGGTTTTATATATCAATAGATGCTGCTGGTACACGGTGAAGAGGGGTATATAAGGAGGAGTTTAAAGGGGTATTTTTAACTTTTTATTCCTCCTCCCCCTTTTTACCTCAATCCTGGCTATATTCTCTACCTATAGAAAATGAGTTAGTAAATTGTGAGCTAAGCAGAGCTAAGGTCGCGAGTTTTCCTTAAAAATAAGAATGGGTGAAACTGTGATCTTTCAGGTTAACATGTAAGACTCTACCTTTAGCGAAAAAGCCAATTGTACCTGTAGATGGGAGGGGAATTCTTTTTCAAAAGTGTAAGAAAGCCATCATCAAAGGATTACATGAATGGGCGCGTGACTCACACTGACATGTACTGAGCCCTTTCACTGCTAAAGTAACGCCTTCCACTATTTAATATAATCATAAACCAAAATAACATTTTTCTATATAAAAAAAATAGTTTAAAAAAATTTGTTTAAGCTTATAGTATTTGTACAATTTTGCAACGGATTTGACATATGACATACATCAAAATGACAAATTTAGCTTATTAAAACACAATTGAAGTACCTAAATGTATCAAATTGACTAACTTGTGACTAAATTTAGTCATTAAAAACTGTTTTGCTGGATTAGTAGTTGTGCATCATCAATGTAGTGCTTGATAATGCCTAACAATTACTTAAAAATCTTTAAAAAAAATTCTGATTGCAAGTTTTGGTTTCTGAAACTAAAATTTCCAACCACGTTTTATTATCAAAAATAAAATTTACTGCAGAATCGGTTCTTTAAATTAAGGGAATTTTATGGTTAAAAACATCACTAATTGAAATTCAATGCATTGATTTACATGGTTGTTGATTATGTTTTTTTTTATACCGGTAGTGACTTTTAGTGAAAAAGAGTGTACTTTTTTGTTTCTAATTTAATGCTTTTTTCTTTTTGTTTTTAAATCGTTTAATAACATTTTTTATCTGTTATCTTTGTTGAATTTTTGGGAGTGTAATGTGTTTTCCAAACGTAATTTTATTGTTTCGATAGCTCATTTTAGTAATGCCCCAAAAATTTTGCCTTGTTTTTACATTTTACAATCACCACGCACGATTTTTCTATTTAATGGCTCTTTGGCTTGTCTGTCAGAATACAAATGGCGCTCACGATTAGTTTGCAGGTGCAACAGTGCGAGTGATATTAAAAAGGGGGGGAGGGGGATGTACGGTTGTCAGTTATATTGGGGGACAGGAAATTTAATGGTACTCATGGGGTGAATCGTCCTATTAAACAAGTAGGAGGGTTGTTGCTGTGTTTCAGCAATATTTAAAAATGATTGACCACTCCCATCAAATGCAAATTTTTATCAGACGATTCGCTGAAAAATGCTACTAACGTCATTTACTTCGTCGCCATTTGTCCGTGTGCCCAATGTGACGTGACAGTTGACCGTTGGTTCTTTCTCTGCCACACGCCACATCCCTTTCTACAGCTCATTATTATAATGACCTGCCATTGCCCACTCTGAATACACACTAACTGCAGTTCCTATAGCAACGCCAATGCTAAATTTGGAATAAATTTTCCAACTGTAGCTACGAATGAGCGCCCCTTGCCTCAAAATGGCTTCCTCATCCACCACCTTAACAACATGCATAAAGTTAGCTCATCAGCATAATGCTCCTATGACGTCACCTTTATGCATGAGGGGGGAAGGAGAGAAAGATGAAAGTAGGGTGGAAAAGCAAAATGGTAGAAGGGGGTGGGAGACATTCGATATAGTGTCGCCATCTAGCGAGTCCAGAAATAAGCTTTGGAAAACAATAAACATTAATGGCAATTGTATTTGATTTATTCAGTATTATTAATGATCTGAGCTGTTATTAATTAACTAATCAAAATAGTATGTTAGACGTATTATTTTTTACTACGATATTTAATTTTTTAGTACACCTAAACTCGCTTATAGTGAATACCGGTTATAGTGAAATTCCGGTTATAGTGAAGTTTTCGTAAGGTCTTGGTTGGTCAGCTATTGAATCACATGTTAACTTTTCCCGCTTATAGTGAACCTCTCTATAGTGAAATTTCGGTTATAGTGAAGAACATTTGACCATTTTTTGGGTAAATCTTCTCGGTTATAATGAAATTGTAAGATTTACGTGAGATTTACTTGAGAATTACATGAAAATCATTTGAGAATTACATTAAAAGTACTGTACTTGTGAATTACATGATAATTTTGGATACAGTGTTTATTACTGTACTGTATGAAAATCAAAGTATGCTGTACTGTACTTTATATGCAAATCTTAGCAATGTAAAATTATGGGGCATGTAGACTATTTATCCAGAATAATAATAATTAAGCCAAAATAATGGTATCAATGAAAACATATTCCTTATTTTTGAAAGTCTAATTATTATTGAAACTAAACCAAATGCATTAGCTAATGTTTTCATAGCCTAGTTAGAACTGGAGTCTTTTTATTTTTACTGTAGGTCAACTGGAAAACAACAATTCCAGACTTTTTTAATTATAGTTAAAGTTTTAAAATAATTTTTAGTAAACATCGTTATTAAAAAATGTTTTTATAAAGCAATAAGTTATTGAAGATGTCTATAAAAACGTAATATAAACCTAAAATGTATTTTAGATTTTTTTAAAGCAATTCCGCTTATAGTGAAGTTCGGATATAGTGAAGTGTTTTGGCCGGTCCCTTGCCACTTCACTATAAGCGAGTTCTGGTGTATTTTCTTTCATTTTTTAAATGTACAATAGATGAAAAGGTGCAGGATAGTGTAATATTTTGTACGATTATATAAATTTCTGCATTTGGTATTGATAAGGAGCTCCCTCTAACGGCTGTTTGTGTAACTAAGCGTTTTTCTCTTGTTAAATTTTTTTATTTTTGCATACAGCAGTATTGTATAATGGCATGCAAATTTTACACATTACTTCATGAATAGAAAATTTATATTTTTATTAAACGATTTGCATAAACAAAATACACGCTTTGTTTTTAGTTTTTATTAGGCAGGAACATCATATGACAAACAAATTAGGGTGAAACGTGCAGACGAAAAAATAAATATATAATAACAATAAAAAATTACGAGTATTCTATTTCGTATATACAGTTCAGTATAAATATTATTTCATATTACAATGTTATAAATTTTTAAATTACTTAGAAAGAAGTAAAAAAAAAAGAAGAAAAATTGTACATAAAAGAAAAATCTCTTAATTTGACAGTGATTTTGTTAGAAAGAAAACACACCAATTTTTCCCCCAGTAAATTATATATATAAAAAAATAACATTAAACGTTTTACAGTCTCCATAAATAAGCCACCATGCAGTCTAAATTTACAAAGGAAAAATTTAAACAACAGTCTCTATACTGGGTATACTGTATGTATCTGTATCTTTATTTACTTGCATGACAAAAGAGTTTATACAAGAGAGCTTGAGACGAAGAAAAAAAAAATACTGAAACTTTTATTACATTTGATGCGTGTTTTTAATTGAACTTAATGAATTTTTTATTCCCTCTTCATCCTATTATCTCGTTTGCATCACAGCCTTATTATGTTTTGATATACACTCAGATGTAAGAGTATACACGTACTCCCATATACCGTATACTCAAAGTGCTTTACTTTTTGATGTTCCCCACTAATATAAAGGCGTCTGCCTAAAAAAATGGTTTAAACTGAGTTAGACTGAGAGAGAAAAACGCGAACAAGCATAAATTTGCATCTTCCGTTAAAATTCAATTAGGATCTTTATACGAGATTTTTTTTTCATAGAGCAACTTAAGTCTAACATGTAGGATTTTTTTTTGTCTTTTCACTTATCATTCTCTTTATACAGTATAGGGTTGATCAGAAAGTAAGTTTTTGGTTATTTGACAAATTTTAATGCATTTAAAAAGTTGACTAAAATTTTTTTGCCCCTTCCAACATTTTTTCATCCAAAACAAATTGAATGTAACCCCATCATTTCACGTGTGCCATTCCTGTAACTGCACGAAATTTTATCCCCTTACATTTTTTATGTCACCCCACCCTTTTCCTACATTATGTACAATGAAGGTTATTCCACCATCTTCAAGAAGAAAAAAAAATATCGCGCCTTTCTTTAATGGCAATCATCTTTTTCCTTATACACACCAGTTTAAGGAATTTTCTTTTCTCTCTCCTTTACATCACCTTCAGATTGTGATGATGATGATGTAAATACAATAAAGCACATCCCTCCACCCAACACCTTCACCACCCCCTTCTCTATCTTTTATTTTATTTTTTTTTCTTTCTTCATTCATAATCGCAGGTATCTACTCCCAGACTTCATTTTCTTCCTCAAATCGTTTTTTTTTTCAGACCACATTACACTTGGCGAAGAAGATTACATTTATGTTTTTTATATCCGTGTATTATATTGTGTATAAATTTTATATTATAAACGTACAGTAAAGTTAGGAGAGGGTGAAAAATTTTTTTTGTTTAATGGGAATCTAATTTAAGAGGTCGGGAAATATTATTTTAAATTTTTTTTAATATGTATCAAGGTTAAATAGTTGAGGTCACACATTTTGCCACCCATGTTTACTACTGAGTACTTTTAAGAAGTTTTTAATACGGTAATAAGTTTAGTTTAACAAATGGCATTGATCTCTAAGATCAAACAAACAATCGAATTTAATGGATAAAATTGTCTCTGTGATGGCGTCATAAATTTTTTTTTTGCAGTTACAGTGATGGCAATTTCATTTTATTGATGTTAAAATAGTTTGTGTAAAAAACACAATGAAAATTTGGTTTAAAAAAGTGCTTGATTGATTTAATTTAGATAAGAACTAGAACAATAAATTTAATTATAATTTTTTTTAAAAACATTTTAATGAAGATTTAATTTGGGGTTTTTGTTGTATGGTTGGTGCCGCCTTTGGTGTGTGATATATTGAGTATTGTGAGCTCTGCTCTGCTTGTTGCCTAAGCCGTAAAGTAGCCGCCATTGAATAAGCAACGCGCGAAGGTTGCATAAGCAGAGACTGTGCACGAGCAAATTGTTGAGTCTCCACCCCCAGTTTGTCCGTCCCCGGTGGTGTATTATAAACGTGGCTCCTCCTTTCCACCCACTTCCTTTTGCCTCCCAGTGACATGCGGCGACCAGTGTTGCACTGACTGGCCTGTCGGTCAGCAGCCGTTGCTATAGCCATTATACACAACAGCAATGTTCAAACGCGTGTGTGTTGCCTGCTGCTTCAGAGTTTTATAATATAAGCGGTGGGGTCTCATCTCTTTTACCAGGCTCTTTCTCAATTAAGAGTCCATACGACTCAAAACCCTCAACGACGACACTGGAATTTTTTGTTGTTTATTGTTAGTTTATGTGTGGCTTTATGAAATATTGAATGAAAATTTTTTCGCAAACTTACTGTCATCCGAATAGTGCGTTGCGTTTGGCAAATTTATTGTGTTTTTGACTGGAAATTTCAAATGACAACTTGAAAGTATGGATTATTTGTTGAATTCTGTGGACTTTGCTTTGAATATCTTTTAATTGATCACTGGATGAGGTTTTTTCAATTTTTATGTCACTTTACGGATGTTTGAATTGACTTTTCAAGTGAAGTCCGTTGTACCACGGTCATAAACTTCTTCAGCTGCAACCATTACGGACGCAGGCGGCATCCTCTTTTCACTGTGTGGAGTCCGTGAATATTCGATCCCTCGTGGTCTTGCTATCCATCCGATGCGAATCAACACACGCGGCGAATTTTAATACACAACTCGTCGGTTTTATTATTATTTTTCCTGAAACAAACCGGAGCTTAAATTGAATGAAAAAATTTTTTTCCAAAGGAAAGAAAATCATCTGTTAACTTTTGACATTATCGACGGGGAAAATTACTGAACGTGAAAAAAAATATGTGGAAAACATTTTTTTTTCTTTAATCAGATTTGGATTTTTCTGTGAAGACACAAGTATAATTCACACACCAACTTTTAATCATTTTCATTGAGCAAACGAATTTTTGTATTAAAAAAAATTTATTTCGAAGTTGTGGTTAATGTTTATCGAAGGAGGCCACCGCTGCTTTTGTCGTCGTCTGCAGCATCAACAGCAGCGTGTTTGACAGTCTGTCGGGTTTCCTTCGTCAGTCAATAGTTAAAGTTTGCCGTGAGAGGAAGTACAACCTCGGCTGCTTAGAAACTGTAGCAGCCGAGGCGCTTGAGTGATAGGAAAGAAGCGACGAGAGGAATAACGTTAGGCCGTGGAAGTACTGAACGTGTGCCGACGCTGGTTTATTCGTTGTTGGTAATAGATTGCTACGGTGTGGTGTGTGTCAAACGAAATGTGTCAGTGATAATATGGTTTACAATGATGATTTCTCAATTAACTACACAAACAAATTCTACTGTTGGATAAAATGACACAGGAAAATTGTGTTTTACATATCGACATGATTAAAATTGTTGGTCTTAACGAAACCTTCGCATGTATCTCCGGCCATCTCTCTCGATCGACGGCCGACATCGGTAGACCTGTCACGGTACGCCGGTTTGCATCATAAAATCTAGTGAAATGTCAAGGAGAAAACAAGAGAATCCTCAGCCGAGGAAAAGGCTAGTCACACGTAAGTTAAATTATATCAATTTTATTTGACACAATTAAGAAAAATTTTTAAATATCCTGGTTATAATAATGATAAGAACGGTTTCGCTTGTGTGTATGTGTCTGCGTCTGTTTGTGTGAGGACTTCCTGCCGGCGATGAACGTTGTCTTGGCGGCATATTCAGCCGCTCACTTCTCGCTCTTCAGCGTCGCGGCTAATGATGGCATCATCAGCGGTCAGTTACACATAGCAAAAGTCCGGCGGTCATCTCGGCCGTAAAAAGGCCATAATTCTTATGGTCTTATTATGGCCGTGTGACCAGATGTAAAGGCTTATTTAATGCCCTTCTCTTTTACAAAAGTGAGTCAGTGAAAGTGATCTACTCCCGCGCAATATAATAATGCTTGAAGGTGAAAGGTCGTGGTCGTGCATCCTAAAACCGGATATGCGTAATTAGATTCTTCTCCCTTGGTCAGCATTTTCTATTTCATTTGTAATAGTGTGTCTTGGGTTGTTTACATTATCTCGATTAAACGCTTTTCTTGCAAGGCTGTCACGACGTAAAAGTGAAAAAAAATAATGTGAAGGACGAATTTTTTCGAGTCGAGACCTCATCTTCTATTTTATTTAAATGCAGGGAAACGCCCCTATTAAAGAAAAGTTTGTTTTTACCTCTCACCCCACTTAAACTATTTTTTTTTTATTTCATTAACTATATATTAAAAAGTATGGAAGAAAAAGAAAGTGAAAAGTTATAATTATAATTCACAAAAAAAAGAGATTGTTTTGGAAGGGATGTGTAAATTATGAACGAGATTTACGGCATGACGAGGAGGGGTAAATGTTTACGTAAAAGTAACATAACGGTAGCCGTGTGTGGTACGAGATCACTACCGACGGTGCTTTATTGCATCAAGCCAAATCCAGGAATGAAGGCTCGATAAGCACGCGAAAGAATGCTTACCTCTTTCCCGGCTTATACTGCATCGTTAGCGGGGAAAATGTTAACGGTTATCAATTCCATGTAATACTAAATATCTTTTTTTTAAATAATTTTACTGATACAAGAAGTAACTTTTAGTAGTATTTCACGTAGCATACTATCGTTTACGTAATTGTACAGGAAAACGGTTGTTTTAGTGATAAACTGGCTTGAGTTTAGCTAATTAGAATTCAGGGGTTTTCCTCTCACTATAATTCAATATCATCTGTTATTTAAACTTGAGAGAGTTACATAAACTTGTCTATTATTATTTTGTTGGGTAACAACTATTAGTGTTAGTGTAATGTAATTGAGTTGTAGTTATTTGAACTAGAGATACTGTGAAATATCAGCTGAGCTTTGTTTTGTTTTGATTTGATAACGCTGTAATTAGACATGTGTTTTAATATCGTTACTATTTTTAATGTAAAAAATTGCAAACTTATTAATCGTATTTACTTTTTTTTTTTTCAATATCAACCATGCTGTAAAGTTTGCATTTTTAGCATTAAATTTTTATAATATGCAAGTGAAAAATAGAAATTGAGGATGTCATGGCGTGGTCACTGTGGATATGTTTCTTTTATGTTTTATTTTTTTGAATACTCTGTGTACAACATAAATGAATAACATGGCGGGCAAATGGCCAGAATTAGAGGTTTGATAAATGACAGTTTGTTGGTTTAGCCAAACAGGATACAGCCAACATATAGTGTATACAGTACACATACACGAATATTCAGTACTACACTCCATATGTAACCAGATGTTAAATCTACGAGTACATGAGACATTGTAGACATTAGCATAAAGTCGTTCTCAACAGGCGACTCGCGGGCAATTAAATGATCAATCATTATCGACAGTAACATATTTTTTAACTGGTGCACTACGATGGGAACGGTACTGCCGGAAATCATATTATAATGATAAATTTACTTTAATTTGGAACATTTAAACATTGAAATCGAATCATTGTGTGGTATACACAAATAAATTGCCGTTTGCAATTAATAAATTGACAAAATGTAAGATTTATTTGGCGAAATGTATTCAGCCACTGTTTGTTATACTGTATTTCCGTGTGGCTCACTTTTCAATGACATCTGGGAACCCCAAAACGAATATATTGTACAAAGTTCTTGGATAAAATTTATGATTCGTTTTGACTGATTGACTTTGTTTATTTTGGCGATTGTACCTTGAAAAAAATTCTTTAAATGACATGCTAAAACCTTCATATGGTACTTTAAAGATTAAAAAATAATAGCTAACTTGGGTGGCTCAATTGTTTTTATACTATTAAAAACTTTTTAAAAAATATGAATATAAATTACATCGGCCAGATTTTCTTATTATGTTGTATTATTTATTTGTCTGATTAACGGTTATGACCATGTAATAATATATCATTGAGATTTATTAATCAAATTTTTTTTTTTGTTTTTTGTATTGTAAAATTAAGAGTTATTATCTTTTTTTTTAATTTAGAAAGTGGAAGGATAAAGAGCGTGTTAGATTAGTTCGAGTTTAATTAAAATTAAATTTATAAGCTCACATCATATGTAATTTAATTTAGTTTTTAAGACTTCGTGACCGGAAGTTGGACACTCCCCTTGACTCGCTCGGTCACTCTCACTCGTTTTTTTGGTCTTTTCTTTTCCCATTATTACAGGTTAGCTCGTGTGCATGCAAATACTTAAAGTTATACGCGATCTGGACGTGCATTTTGTGTAGGATTAAAAGTATATAAAATCTTGGTGCCGTTTATAATGTATATTTTCAGTCGTTGTTGAAGAAACTTCTCGAGTCCTTGATTTGCTTGGTCGTCGAGGTCAGCACATATGTAATTTATTTTAATAAAATTTAATTCAAAAATAGACAGCGTTTATTAAGCACAGACAGTTGAGTGAAACTTTCATAACTTTTTCTACATGCACGTACTAAAATAAATGTTGGCGAACTTGAGAAAATTTTTTATTTTAAAGTAATGTGTGCTGTACTCTCTCACTATGGCAGCACATTTGCGAAACACACGTTATGTCTGCCCATTAAACTGTCTAACTTGGCTGACTGACCGCTGCTATGTGCTATGGTCGATTGTAGTAAAGTTAAATGAAATGAATTGAATTTGACTTTAATAATAAACAGAGATGTGTTGACGGGCGTTGTCCAGTCGTTATTTTAGTTCCCTAACATTGGCCTAAAAGACCACGTGATTCATAGCTTGATAAAAATATGTAAGTTTTATAGATGCGAATTTTTTTTCCCCTTAGCTCTTTTATTAATGGTTTTTGGAGGTCAGAAAAAACTTTCTACTGTCCCACTCACCCCTTGGCTTTCTTTTTATCATTTTTGGGTGGGAAGGACTCTTAAGATGACGGTCCTCAAAAAAAAATTTTCACTCCCTTTTCCTCCCTCCCCCCCCTCTCTTATTTTTTAATGCATTGTTGTGTGTCCTCTCTTTTTTTCGTTTTTTATTTCGTTCGGTGGTCACGATTTTATGTCCCTTACCTTCACCCACCTCATCGTCCTCGATTTTTCTATATTATAATATCCTCACCCACCCCAAATGTACTTGGTAGAACCATTTTTCTTCACGATTGAAGAGGCTCCCATCTTGCACCTCCTTACATTACATTACATTAGACCCCCTCGACACATCATCGTCTGCTGCACAGTTGGCGTTGCCGAGCATATTAATGGACAATTGCTTGTATTTAAATTTGATTTAATTGCACTTATGTCATTAACGCTGTACTGAATTTTTATTCAATTTATAAGTTTTTGACCGGACGTTTTGTGATTGATAATGCGTTCTAGTTGGTCATCAATATTAGGTACCCGAGTCGTTTCATGGTTAAATAATTGCCTACACAGAATTTCCTCACAGTAACTTGCAAATTTAAAATTTCGGCTATTTTTATGTGTGTGAATTGCTTATCAGTATTTGGTACGCGAGTCACGTAGCGATGAACAAAAGTGATTAATAAATTACATGATTAGCTGCTTGAATTTTATTGGTAAACATAAAAATAAACAAAAGGCAAAATTAATGATGACATTGTAGTTCTCTGTCCGTTGGTGGTAGAAGTGTAGCTTATGAGTATTTTTATGACTGCATTTAAAAACGAGTTAACACTCGATATTAAACGGTGGAAGCAAACCAGTTTATAAAATTTTTATTTAACGGCTTTGACTGTACAGTTACACGTACTGTACAGTGTTTTTATTGAAAATTTCTTACTGTATATACTAGCACAATCATTATGGAAGGTTGTAACCCATAAACAGTATATGCTCATAATCTTGATGTCTGATTAAGATACTGTGTGTTGTTGATTTTTTTAGTTCACTGAGAAATAAATCTGTTTATCGTAATACTGTATAAAGACTCGGTAATGATAATGTCATGTTCATTAGTCATTCCAGTAATTTTTTTTTCCTCACTGACACCAAAGGGCGTGGCCAGTTTGGGGAATTAGTAAAGGAGGGAGGGGGCAAATAAGGATTGAGCATTACTTTACTTTCTTATTTGTGTATCTAGACCTTAATATTCTACAAATATCATATATAAACATGTGTATACTGTATTATAAAAGTGTGGACGAACTAAATTTGCTTTTACCTGTATGGAAAAAGGTGATTTTTTTTATCGTGCTAATTGTGCACACTCTAGGGGCTGTGCCTGGCATATTACTTGTCAGGCACACACATGGCCAGTTATATTTTATTATCAATATGCTCATAACATAGCAGAAATCAGGCAAGTTGTTACAATTTACGAGATAAAATTATTTTCTGAAAATTGTAAGACAAAATGAATGACTTTTTTTACAATTAAAATCGTGTCAATACTTTTGGAGCATCCATTATAACTTATTTTTTAAAAATAAAGTTGTATACTGTACAGTGGAAATGATATGGATAACCTTTGATCAGGGTTGATAAAGTGAAAGGGTGGAGTACAGGTTACAACAAGGTGATTGTTGTTAAATTTTGTGGTTTTTTGGTGCTGGATTAGTTTTAATCTAAAGCTTTTTAAAATGCAAAATTGACTGTGTTTTATTATGGAGTCGCGTTAGTATGTACTTAGCTCTGTTTAATTGGTGTCCCATTTCCAATAATTAACTTTGATGCTTAATTTTTTTACGTTTAATTGTGTGTGAATGTGGTTTTTATTTCCAACTGTTTAAATAAGTTGAATTTTTTTTCGAGACTTGGTTGTTAAAAGTCAATGTGGGTTTATGTGTCTATTTGGATTATCGGAACTTTTCTTACAATTGTAATAATGTCGACTGACTGAGTTTTTAAGAGAGTGGAGTTTTTTGAAAGAGTGAAATGTTTTATTTTTAAGTGTTTTATTTTAATTCTGAGAACAATTGCCAGACATTATGGCTGCTATGTTCCATATCAGGAAAAGTGTTTTTCTAGAGCTATTTTGCTGTTTCTTAAACAAAGATTTTGGGTTGTGGTGGTGGAGGGAAGGAGGAAGAAAATAATTTTATTTTATTATGTCATATTAAAAATTTTATAAAATAATATGTAACATAATGATAATAACTTGCTATATTTTTTTACAAAAAAAAAAAAAAAAAGAATAATAATTTCTGGCTTATTTTTGTGAAATGTAAAGTATGTTTGTTGAACATTTTATAGTAGTGTTTAAATATGATTATGTAATTATTAGGGAATGTCAGTGAAAGGTACTAAAAATGTATACGAGGTTCTGGTGGAAAAATTATAACTACAGTATAATATGCGTCCACTTCACGCTTGACGTAAATTTTACGATACAGAAAAAATAAAAAAATATATTTATGACAGTTAAAATTATTATGTTGGCTTTATTTGCATAAAAGTTTTTATGGAAAGTGAGCTCTTTTTATTTAAATCCATTATGTCGACGATTATTAAAGTGGTCAATAATTATTTTTATGTGTGAGAAAAATATTGGTTTTTGAATTTTTTTTTTTTTAGAATAGATAATAATATTTTATTTATAGTTACTGTTAAGTTAATGTGTGAGAGATTTACTATTGATCTACAAGTGATATCATCCATGAAGTGGGTGGGTGGGTTAGGGAGAGATTTAGGAGGGATTAATTGTGACCATGTGGTGAGTGATTAACCTAAATAGTGGTGTAATTGAGGATAACATTGTTTCGCCTTTTGTTTTGAAATGAACCATCTGTGAGAAAAATCCATAACCACGTCATGCAATTTAAAACTTTTTATTTACAAACTGCTTTTTTATATGGTTGAAATTATATCAGGTTTTTTTTTCTTTATTTTATATGTATAAAAAAATCTTTTATTTTAAAATGACAAATAATAGGTGGACAAGGTAATGGCGTTGTTTGTTTTGAAGAGTTTTTGTCATTTACAAAACGAGGATACTGTAACAAAATATTTTTCAATTGAAAACAAGAGAGGGAAAAAATTGTGACTTATTTTAGATATTATACTGTATGTATGTGTGTGTGTGTGGACACTGTGGGTAACATCATTGACATTTTTTTTATTTGAAAAGTTAAATAATGCACTTCCGGTTTTTCGTCCATTATTATTATCATGGTTATTATAGCCCATCCTCTTTTGCTGTGGCTCAATTGTACACACGCCAATGATGATTTATTTAAACAATATCCGCACTCGACGTTTAGATTGAACAGGGTCAGTTGAAATTCTAAATGGAGTGGGAGGAGAAATAAAAAAATAGAGAATGAAAGAAAGAAAGAAAAAAATGCAACTCAAATATACGCTATGAATAAAATACTTTTTATTTTTTCATTTCAATTGAAATATAAAACTGAAGAGTGAGTGGACTGTACATTGTACAACTTCCTCGTGTCGCCTGTTAAATTTTGAACAATTTATTCCCCTGTACTGCCACTTCCCTTTAATTTGCATTTTGGTCAATTTAATATTTGAAATCTACGATTTGAATGGACACTATATTTGGGTACAGACTACCGAGCAAGCGTGCAAACACATTACAACTTCCTTAGAGACTTGTGAATCAAATTAAATGTGGGAAATTTTTATTGAGAAGAAAACAGTTTGAAAATTTTTTTTGAGCTTGAGGAAGACAAATATTTAGATGTTTATGTCTGATTTTGTTATTTTTATATACATTTTGTTTATGCAGTATATTAATTACATACTGTGAAATTATATACAATACAATGTGTTTCAGTGTTTGTTATTGTTAATGTAGAGCAGCGATATCATATTGAAAGCTTATGGTTTACGATGAAATTACGTACCATCATTGCGTTTATAGTTAAAAAAGAATTGTGTTTGGCTCAGTTTTGGCTCTTTGGGAAACACGGAAGTTATAAATGCTGTACGTGACACATAATACAGGGTGTGTATATAAATATAATCGGATTATTCAATTTTCTATTAAAGATTTTTTTTTTCTAATTCGGGTACTCCTACTTTTGCTTGTATAAATCTTTGAATATAACATCAAATCTGTTTTTTTATGTATCTAATCAAGTAGCAGTTGACTTGACATGAGTATTTTGGAGCCTGAAATAACGTTTTCATATTAACAAAGTTGTTTAACGGTGAACAATGGGTCAATTTAGGGAAGGTAAGGATGGGGGTGGGAAGTGGGGAAGCACATTTGCATATTTAGAGGTGAACTTTACGTGTTGTTAGTTAAATGAAGGGGGAGAATATGTTTTTTAGGAAGCAATTGTGGCCTAACCTTCATCTCCTTCCTTCATTTTTTAATACTAAAAAGCTATTATTTGATATTTCAACCCTGTTACCCCTGCACCTTGAAAAAAAAATTATGGACCCTGCATGTGCAACTCGCTTATTTTTTATTATTATTTTTTAGTGTAGAAAGAGGGGGTACGTTTTGGTGGTTTGGGATGGTATGGGAAGAGAAAGTTATTATAAAAAATGAATTGAGGGTGTTTAGTAACTAATATTTGTGTGTATCTTGATGCCCCATAAGGAACCGTATTTACCTCCCTATTTTATTCTTTGTAAGCTAGAGTATTGAAATAGCCATCAGTAGCACTACTTTTTTAAGGGTGTGTTGTGTAGTTGTGATTGCATTAAGAAAGAGCATTTTTTTATACGAGTCTTATACTTGATGGTCGATGGGGTGGGGGTGGAATGGAACACAAATAACGTTAGTTTTTTATGAATTAAGGAAGAAAAAAAAGGAAAATGAAGAAAATACAGGGAGAAATATACAGTAATATGGTATACTGTGGAGGAGGTGGGCTAAATAATAATAAAGTTGAGGGTGAATTTTTCGGAGATAAAGAAAAGAAGGACTAAGGGATAAAAAATATTGTGAAGTAGGGGGTATTTTTATTTTTTATATATGTATTTTTTCCCCAAAATTTTTTACTTTGGAAAAAGCCGTAACTGGGCCCTCCTGCTAGCGTTTTTAGTTTTTTTTTGGTCGTTAGATATACTATTTTATTCCTTGGGATTAAACAAGGGGCTACAATGATCAAATACTGGACAACTTAAGGTCTATAATGGGAGGAGTAAGGGTGAGGGCTCAAATCCTTAAGAGTTTTTTAAGCATTTCCTGACTTTTTTATGTCCTCTCTCTCACTCAGCAGTCGTTTTTTACCAATTTTTTTTTTTTTTTTTAGTAAAAAAAAACTTTTATTTCCAAAATTCCCACTTTTTTTTTTACAATGTAAACCCAGATTTTTACTCCCTGCAAACTAACCTCTATCTCTTCGTTAATATTTGTATATTGTTCATGTGACCGAGCGACCCCTCTCTCTTATCAAAGATGCTTTACCCAATTTTTTTTTACTTGTATCAATATAGTCGATGAAGCTAACTCATTTGGTTGCATTCACACCTTTTTTAGTTCTCACACATGTGCTTTTTTAGTTAATAAAATAAATAGAAAAAAAAATAAGAGGAAAACAGTACAATTACAGTTGAGAAACATGTTGGTTGTATGGGCTGTGGCTGGTTTTTTTAGTTATCTTTTAAAATATTAGTAAAATTTAAACAATTGTGATATTTATTTAATAATTTGAAGTCTTTTTTATATCTCTGACTAAAAAGATATTGATAATCGCCATCGCTAGATGTCGCTAGTATAGGTGTTTAGTGAGGGTAGTGTTAGGGAGGGGTAAATGTGGGTGGGGATGTATCGATCGATATTTATAACTCCTCTCTTTCTTTCTCCTCAAATGCATCCATCTGCTGTGTGTAATCCTATGGAAGGAGAGAAAATTGGCGAGTTAGAAAAGAGTTGAGAGTGAGAGTGGACAGTGGGCAGTTTGTTGACTGGTGAATGACCACTAGTCGATCTATATTTCTCCTTTCTGATTTGCTAGACTTTGACACTTAGCAAACAGTAGCAAATGAGAAAAACGTTTTTGGGAAGAAGATTTATCAATTATCTGAAGTGATTTATAACTGTAATAAAATGTTTTAAGTTAACTAAACAGAACAGAATTACCAACTGTGAGGTCTCTGTTATACTTAGTAGAAGTTTCTGTTATTTTTAGTATGATAAAATCATGCACATGAAAATATTATATAAGTTTAAGACAAATTTTTTTTCAAAACAAGTTTGCTTAAATTTGTAATACTATATTTTGAAGGTAATTCCACTTCCTTGCCCTCTCCTTCTTCTTTCAGAAATACTGTGCAGTGTTAGTGGGCCATTTTTAAGGTAGCATTTTGTTTCATAGTAGCTCTACTGTTAAGTTTATTAATAATATTTATAAGATTTATTTAGAAAATTAATATATGGTAGTATGAGGATATTTGGGTTACAAGGGGGTGATGGAGGACGATGAGGGGGGAGGAAGTGTACGAGGGATGTAACTGAGTTTTTTTTTAGTTGAGTTGAGATGGTGAAATATCCTAAATAGGAACAAAGGTAACCTAAGAACTCAAACGGTTTTCTACTTTGCACTCCTCCTTCGCCATTGGCCACATGTTGTGAAGGGTGTTTTGAATTTTTTTTTTTTAAAAAAATATATGTGTAGGTTTTTTTTTTTTTTCGTTCTCCTGGTTTGGTACGTTGACTGCACTTTTTTATTAGTTGTGTTTAGAAGGGGAGGGGGTTAAAAAAGAAGGGGGAAGGTGTTTATCGTATATACAAGGATAATAACCAAACCATCCTTCTCTCTCACTCGAATGTACTCTTCTTTTTTTTTAATTTTTTTTTACTAGTGGGATGGGGTGGTTGGATATGAGGGAGTTGAGATGTAAAAGATTTTTCGGAAGTTTGGAAGTGAACGGAAACCGAAATTTCCCAACCGAGAGAGAGATAGCGAGTGCGTGTGAGCTATATCGGGAATAAAATAACCCCTTTTATGTGGTCCACGTGTTTCCAAGTCGGGACGGCTTGGAGAAAAAGTAGAATGTTTGGTGAGGGAAAGCCGGGAGAGATTGATGGACGGCCAGGGCCAAAATGGGGTGGAAGCCCAGTGGGGCATAGCAGAGGTCGCTTTCAATAATATGTTTCTATTATTAGCCCTCAAACGTTTGTTGGCATCTTTTTGAAAAGTTTAAAGTTGAATCTACAGAGTTTTGTCATCTTTTTTTTTTGCGTTGCTTTTTGGTGCTGTTGCTTCTGCTATGTTTGCTGTTTCTGTTGAAAATATTGTTTGTTTAATTTAAACTGAGAAAAAGTCCTGGACTTGGAGATCGTGTATCTCCCAATCGGCATTCTATACATTCAGGACATAATTTTTTAATGCTTATTTCGAAATCAGCTCTGCTAAAATAAACAAAACAAAAACATTATCGAATTTAATGCTGTTTTTAAATTGTTTAACTAAAAACGTAGTTGGAGTTGATAAAAATAGCATACGTGACAATACGCCCTGTACAAACAGTATGAACACCCAAAAGATATTTTTTATTTTAAAATTACAGATATATTAGTAAAATAATTAGTTTTGAATTCTAAATTTTGTATTTTAACAGTTAAAATTAATAGTTTTGAGTGCGTTTTTTATAAGCTTTTGTTCATTTGACCGTTGCTTGTCATAATCAACTTAAATTACGTCATTTTATCTTTTGTTATGTATTTGTAAACGTTTCTAATGTTGATACTTTTTTGTATACAAAATAAGAGTTAATAATAATTATTATAATAATAAGTAAAAATTGTTTGCAATTACAGTACATAAAAGTAAATTTGTTGCTATGAGTCTATGAGCAAAGTACTGTATGTACGATGAGATACTGTAGATTGAATATTATGTTATATAGGGGTTTATATAATATACTTTTTTTAATGGATGTTAAACACGTGATTTACCTTCATTAGATCTGAAAATGATATTAATTAATAAGCACTTTAGCTTTATGGAGCCGCTTTTACCTCTCTTATTATTCAACAGCTCCATCTCTATCTCTTTCAACTCTTTCAGTACAAATAGCTTAAATTTAATTCATCTGACAGCTTTTATTATTTGGTTTTTATTTTTAAATTTTGCACCAAAAGCAAAGAAAAAAAAAGAGAGATGGAGAAGGCGCGAATGATTACAATCCAACGAATGAGATGGGAATTACGAGAGTTTACATTTCTATAGTCTACATAATATTTAATATAAAAAAATTTACATGTATATTTTTAGGCTTGATTGATGAAGCGTAATGGGGGAAAAAATAATAATAATAAAAAAAGTAAATGGCTTTTATTAAACACAGAGCGCTGCACTTAATAGACGTTATGTCTGCAGCTATATTGTCAGGTTAATTCATTGATTTAGGAGTTTTTAAAAATGGATAATGTATTACATGATGGCGGTTAATGAGAAACGGTTTTTCACGCTGGGGAGGCAGAAAAATAATAATAGAAAATGTTGGCAGATTTAATTTTCATTCAATAAAGCTATTAAGAGCATCATTTTATTTAACAGAGTTTTGTTGTCTATAATTCAAAATATTCACAGATTGACTGCTTGATTAAATAAATCGATTAAATTGTTTATTAGATAATTATTTGAGCAAAATTGTAGAATTGAAAATTGTTTAAAAGTGGACAAATTCGTTTGACAGATTTATGTGACATGTTCAATTTTTATTTGCATTTAAATGCTGTACATTTGTTTTGTATTTGATGTATTTCTTTTTTTTTTTTTTTTTGAGGGAGAGATGGTCAGTTGCTCATTTTTGATTCAAAGCATAGCTGCATGTTTGATATTCATAAGCTTTGTTTGTTGCTAGTGGCTCTGGTTGATGTTGGTGGGCTGCTGACCATCTGGCTGGTCAACGCCTTCCATTAGGAGGTATTATTTAGTTTTTTTTAGTATTGTTATTTGTGTTTATATCGTTGTTGCTTACCAACAGCAACAGCAGCAGATCTACTTCAAAGTACTTGTACGTTTTAAGCTTAGTTTATGGACTCTTCATGTGCTTTACAATAATTGGTGCTGTTTGGTCAAAGGGTCGAACAGAGGTCAGATTAAACTGATGAAAAAATATAGAAATAGAAAAAGGTCGTGTACTTGTGCTGATGAAAGGATGAAAGGTTAAAGCACCGGAAAATTGCTGGACATCGGATATTTATCAAAAAATACTGAATAAAAAATATACATGTTAATATTGGAGACACGTACTGTACTTGTATATGCGGCATTATTTTATTATGCAGTGCAGACGCTATTCATTGGCGCTCAAACGTAAAATTTTATATTGACGTAAAAAAAAAGATAATAATATATAAACACACGCAGTCGAATATTGATTTTTAGGGATTTTAAAGAGCAGAATTTATTTTTATGGTAATTTAATTTGAATTTAATTGTTGTAAAAAAACAAGTTAATGGATTAATCAAATTAGGACGTAAAATATGTGAAAAAGAGAAATTAAGAAGAAAATTAGTACAGTAAAATAGGCGTTTAGTTATTTTTAAAAAAATTGATTAACTCTCTCTGGTTTTCTCATTAAGAAAGAAGCAAATGGACTTAAGCTCAATGGACATCTATCGTTTATTTTGCTTGATACTGAAAGCTTAAGGACATTACTAGTATTATGTCTAGTATTTGTGTAGACTTGTCAATTGTATATTATTTAGTATTTGTGTAAAGATGATGGCAGACGTCTGATTTTCAAATGTCGCCTGTTGATGGTGGTGGTGGTGGTAGTCGGACGCTCTAGAGTACATCTTTTATTCGATTTAAAAAGATTTTTTTTATTTAAAATTATTATGGTTTGTTTCTTGATTCTTTGTGTCCAGTGTTGAAGGGGTTTTGAATTTTTGATCCACAAGCCATCATCATAAGATATGGCCACGCGACAGACTGTTTGTTGCATTTGCTTTCAATCACATTTCTAGCGCCTTCTATTCATAATGTCATAACCCTCATCCTTTTCTATCACTCTTTTCTATTTTACTCTTTTCTAGCCACCCTCCGACTCCCACCACCACCCTCTTATGGTCCTATGTAGATGTGTGAATTTTTTATACTATTTTATGATTTTAAGAGATGCCGAATTTTATGAAAACTGTTTTTTTTAGTAACTCAATGATCTGTCTGGTCGACCAACGATTCAATCTAATGGGGCCAGATGGAGCTGTCGACGTTTACTTACCCTTCTATTTTTTAAAGGGCATCTGCCTCTTTCCCTTACCCATTACGACTTTATATATAATAGCACCTAGTTTAATAGTTAAATTTTGAGAGAAGGGGTGCGCTATATACAGTATACCGTACTCCTTATATAACTGTTTCCACGACTCCTCGCGTGGCCCCAGCGCCCCTATTCTCTCAATTCTTGTTGATTTGGTGATGTTGGCGCGTGCTTGTCAGACCCCTTTTTTTTTTTTGGTTTTTTATAAAATAAATTTACTGAGATTTTTGAATAAAAGAGGTGTTTGAGAGAACCAGATTGTAACTGTTTCATATTGTCATTTATGGCCCTGTGTGATAAATTGTCATTTTATCAAAGTAAATTTCTAGATTTTTTTTGTGTGATTAGACATTTTAAATATTGAAATTTATAGCACTGTTTTAATCTGATTTCTGTGTAATGTTGGGACGTTGGCTATCCATATACAGTAGTTTAACTGTTGATTATTGGCAGTGACTTGAAATAGTTTTGTATTTTAGCAATGACCTCGTATTTCTTTGTAAAATGGCCAACTGTATTGTTGATTTAAATTTTTTTTAATGTGTATAATATTTTTTTGTAAATGTGTATTTGAATGTGATGCACATGTGTGTGTGCGTGGTGATATCCGGGCCGTTTTGAGTGGCTCGACCATCATCAGCATAGCGGCACTTGAGAAAGTTGCGTAACGCTATTGAAGGAACGAGGGCATGTGCAACACATTTTTAATTCGATTCAAATTTAGCCGCAGATGGCATTTTTGAGGGGGTGGACTTTTCGGGTGGGCGATTGCGCAAAGAGCGTTGGACTTGGGCCCAGACGAGCCAAACATCAATTGCGAAATATTTTAAAATGCTAAATTCGACGGCCATGGGGTCAAAAAAGTAACGTAAATGATGATGCGATGACGTTTATAGTTATGGCTGAGAAAATATAGTTAACTGATCTACAATAATTAACGATGAAGATTTTTTGTCTAATTTCCAGTGTTACCGTTAGGCTTAATTTTTCTTATAATTTAGAATAATTATTCATTGCAATGATTTACAATTGTTTTGATGTTGTTTTGAAGTTGGAAAGTAAATGTTGATACTGAATAATAACTACATAGTTATCGTTCAAGTTTATGCTCTTTTTTTAGTAAACACAATATCTAAGTCAATGTAAACAAAAATTTGCTCATTGGATGGGATGTTTGATCATTAGTTAGTTATACAGTTCGTCGAAATAGTTCTAATGACTGTGTTATATCGTAACTAAAACTGCGTATTTGGCAATAAAGAAATACATATTTAATATTTGTACTATTTTATAAATGTGCTTTTTCAATTCCAAGGCTTTAATTGCACATGTTTGAATGTTGAGGAGTTTTTTTGGTTAGTTACATTGGATGGCACAAGTGCTGTTTGGACATTTACAGCTTAATCGTCTGCTTTAACAGACTTTCCCCAGCTTATACAGTTCTGTAGTAATACTTGATGACGAAATATACTGTAACAAATGTGAATCATTTTTATATATTTTGTATGTGCACATCACATTCTGTTGTTTTGTTTTACTGTAATTGTTGGTGCTCGTGTATATTTACATTTGGTAACAAATTTCTACTATTGCAGTTCAATATTCAATAAATGGCTAAATATTTGGTGGGAAAACAGCGGGGAATATTCGCAAATAAAAATTTTAAAAGACGTTAACATTAACATGACCATTTTTAGCCCTTTCGATGGTCATGTCAATTTTAGATTTGAAAGGCTTAACCGATGATGATCTAAAATAAATTTCAGACCTGAATTGCTATTTATATTTTGATTAGCTATTTTTTATCAGGGAAATTGCTGATAATATTAATCGGCCTTGTCAAGTTTTTTTTGTCAGGAATTCTGCAAAGTACAAGGGGATTGATACGTAGTTTTTTTTAGGTCTTCTTGTACCATACCAGACAGCGTTCACTTGTTGTTTTTTTTTGGTACTTCCTTGAAATTTGTTATCTATTTGTATACCGTGTTTATGGAATTTTTTTTAAAAAATTTATTTTAACTGAGACAAGTGATTTATCGATTGTGTGGCAACCCATACTTTGATACGATTTCAATGGTTGCTCTACCTTTTGGTTACCGTGCTTTTTTTTCTAAAAGTATTTTTATGTTTAAAATGTGTTATTAACAATTTCACATTTGTGTATTTTTGCGTTCGTTTTTGCAACGTAACTTGGTAACGCTGTAACGGTATTGTATTGAACGTTTTTAGTGTGTAATTCGGGGATGTGTACAGTAGGTTGAGAATCGCTGATGTTGGAGTTAGTTATAGGAGTATTAAATTTGTCAGTCAACTTCAAAAGTTACACGGCTGTCGACTCTTAAGTAAATTTAATTTTTTTTTCTCCACAGTAAATCATGAAAATGTTAATGTGAATTGAATTTTTTTAAAAGTTGGCTAATGTTTCTAAGTGATTTGCTACGCTGATGTTGGTAAACTTAAATTATTTTTTATTATATTTTGATATACTGTGCAAGTATTGTGTATAATAAAAAGTAAATGTTTTTGGACAATTTAAACGACAGACCGCGACCTTGATTTTTGAATGTGTACATTATGAAAAGTTGAACATACGTAACAGTTGCTTTTCATGTGTAATAATAAAATGACAACGTAATCTTTTGTGGTATTTATTTTGACGTGACTCATCCGACGTCATTCTCAATTACACAAATACAAAAAAACTTGATAATTTCTTTCTTATTTTTTTTTTGTTTAAGTTTGCGTTTTTATTACTTACCTGTACAGTATATGGCTTTACCGATAATTACACCTGATGATAACGATATTTCTACTTGACAATTATGCGAAATTATACCTTTGAAATGCATCGTGGGTAAAATTAAGTAAACTAAGGACTTCTTTTTTATTATTATTATTTTTTGGCTTTTAGTATTAATTACAGTATCTTGTTGATTAATTAATCATTTTTTTTCTGACCACGTCATTTCCCTTCTTTTGGCTTTAACCTCTCACCCCACTTCATCTTCAATATCGAATCTCATTTTTTTGATATGAAATTAATTAAGAGGAGGGAGAGGAATGGTAAGGAGCTGGAATGATGCAATATCATCTGACACCTCCTTCGATATTGCTGTCTTTGATATTAAGTGTCAAAGGCCAGTTTTTTATAGGCTGTAGTACAAATTAATCTGAAACGAATGATAAAGCCGACTTTGATGCTCATCTTGTCCCTGTCAAACTGGTCAAAATCTCTCATCAGTTTCAATTGGTCGTTAAATGTCCATAAGAAAAGTACTGTATATGGGTGAAGACTGAAGTGGAATACATGGGTACTACACTATTACCATGTGTGTGGGCTACTATCAATTTATGTTTCCAAGTCCAGTTTGACTTGCCAGCATAAGCTTGATAATTTGGTTGTAAGGAGTGGTATATAAGCTAATACTTATCTATCAAAACAGACAGGTCAATTTAAAAACAAAATTACATGGTGTAAAAACTGTACATTGATAAAAGACCGGATGTATGAAATTTTACTAAGTAAATCTATTTGCATAAACAGTATTAATTTTGTTGATAGGGTTTTGTTGTCAATTGAGAAAACTGTAAAAATGTTATTTTATGATTACATTTTGGTTTGTAGTGGTTAAATTTAGTACATTGCTACTACATTGAGGTATAGCAAGTTTTCAAAGCGTTACATTTGTAACTTGAAGGCAAACTGACTTACCGTTTCTTAATGAGAAATTTAATCTTTTTGATTGTAAATTTTGGTGTAATTAAAATTGTTGTTATATAGTAGTGTCGGTAAGTTATGGGCGCGTCTCGGCCGTTTCAATGTTAGCTGTGTAGCCAGTTTTGGTTGATTATGGTTTCTTTATCAGGGGGCCAGTGTTTACTTAAGCTAAGTCTACAGTACATAAACGTATGCCAATGACCTTAAAAATATATAAAAAACGCCAACTAACTTAAGTATGAGAAGGGATTTTCTCGTTTGGATAAAAAAATTATGTTAGATGTAAGGAAAATTAATGTTGTATTTTTTGATCTTAACTTTTGTGTAATTAATTTTGTTATTTTTTTATAGTAACGATTTTAAACTTATGTAGGCTATAATATTAGGTACTGTATGTTTTTGTGGATACCTGGTCGTTTTGTTGGGTAACTGTTTGTGTGTTATGTGCTCTGAAAATAACAAGAACAAAATACCCCATAGTTTTTTTTAACTGCATCTTCGAGGTGATTGAAGCAAAATGGGCTGAGCTGACTTGGCCTTACTGTGTTGTTCATGCTTTGCTATTGCTACTGCTGGCTATACGTCTAGATAAACAACGCTTACGTCGCCGTATGTTTCGGGTTGACCTCCTCATCTTTCGTCGTTGCCAAAATTGGAGATTTCTTCAAAGATGGCCTAACGTTAGCTCATCTCTCTCTGTTTTCACTCTTGCACTTTCCACTTACACAAGTCCAAAATGTGGGGGTGTGGAACGGGATAGCTGAATCACATGTTTGGGGAGTGAAAAAATACCGGATAAACATACGAAAACATTGAAAATAGATTGGTATCTCGTAATGCTATTCAGCGTGGAAGTTTATTTAAACCAGTTAAATGTAATTATTTTCCTATTGTAAAATAATTGCGGTTACCATGGTTACTACGGTATATATTTGTATACATATTGTACATGTAAGGGGATGGCTAGAAAGCCAGTTGAAGATGGGGGGTTTTTTCTTGTTTTTTCCAAGTTAAAGATAATGAGGATGCTGCTTTTAAGTGCTTTTTTGGGGGATGTGGGAGGGGAAGGAAAAAGTGGATGGATGTTGGGCATCATTTCCAAAAGAAGTCAGGAGAAAATAACGATGAAGGAGAGCGTTTGGCTATTTTTGGTCCACTCCCCTCTCACATGTTGCTATGTCTTTTCATCCAATCTTTCAGGGGTTTTTTCTGTGCTTTTTCGTTTTGCTGCTCATCTCGACTCTCGAGGGCTAAAACCATGTCTTCTTCTTTTAGTTTGAGCTGGGGGATGGGAGAAGAAAAAAAACTATCAACTTGGGCTACTTTTAGTAACTTTAAATGCTTCTCCTGCACCAATTGATGGGGACGATGCTGATGGAGATCTTTTCTAAATTAATGAACGAAAACATTTGTCTTAAGGAAAAAATTCCCTTCTACCTTTAAGCATTAAAATATTTTGTAGTTAAAAATAACTGTGGAAAGTTTTTAATTTTTTCTTGTGGGGCTTTGGTTTGGTTTGGTGCCGTGGCCCAAGTTTAAGCTAAATGTTTTTTAGTTTGAAAGCAGGTCTCACCAGCAACAAAATTTGTTTTCTATTATGCAGTGTGTTTATTTGTTTATTTTATATTTTTGTGTGTGTTTATTTCCCACAAAAATAGGAGGAAGAAAAAGCATGGAAAATGAATATTAACATTGAAAGGTGTTGCGTTAGTTTTGGCGTAACGTAACCGTCACGATTCCTTCATTTAAATGTCATTCAAAAAGATAGAATTCATTTTTTTTTTGGGTTTTGCTATTTTTATGTTGTGTGTTTATAAAAAGTTAGCATTTTTTTTGTTGTTTTATTTGGTTGTTTATGCGTCTCGTCTAATGCCTTGTATTTGAGAATAATTTGCGACGGCGTAGAGAACGTTGGCGGTTTTGCTTTTTACTGCTTTAAGATTTTAAAAATGGCTAATTGACAAACTGAAGCAAATTTAGATAAGAAATTCACGCGTCTAGTCTTCTTCTTCAAACTTGCTATTATAGACTGTTTGAAATTGAAAAGGAAAAGAAAAGCTGGAGTTACTCAACTTTTTTTTTGTAATCGTCAAGGATGACAAAACGAAGTAACATCACGACCGCAAAAATTTTAAAAACCGTTTTATTACCGATTCCCAAGTTACTTAACTAAACGAACCGTATTCACATTTGCATAAAGTAATATTTTACATACCGGTATAAGTTACGTATACAGTAGCGTGTTATAAGCTGTTTAAAAAGTAATTGAAAACAACTGAAATTTTGTTACAATGTGTAACTTTGCTTTAGAAATAGCTCAACACAGTAATTATTTTTCTTTTTTTTTTAAAAATTAAAATGTAAGAATAAAAGTTATTTACGATGCATTGTTAATTTGGCATGCTTTAGCCTCATATTTGTTTTTTCGATTACATTTTTAATACATGGATTTTTGATGGTTAAAATGTATGGTGCTTATAAAATTGCATATTATAGATAAATTTCTCAATTTAATTATATTAAGAGGTTGTTTAAGCGACTGAATTTATACTTTTTGGTCATTAGTGATCTAAATGTTGCCTAATAAGACTTTTTAAATGGAAATTCTTGAGTTGGTACGTGGGACAATCACTTGGGAATTACTAGTGGACATTTCTTTTAAAAAAATTAACGAGATGGTTGGTGAGCATCATTTTGAATTTTCTATCAACTAAAAAGACTTTTTTTGTTGTTGTTGCTTTTTTGTACTTGTTTTTGTGTGTAAGCTACTCAAAATTTCAAAATAGTACAACAAAAGTTTGAGTTTTTTTGTTTAGTGTTTGTGTGAAATTAAAAACAAAGGTTTGCTTGAACAATTTCGCCTCCTATTCACGTCCCCACCCTCTACTTTGACAGTTTCTTTTTATATCAAAATAGTAACACATACAGTTCATGTATCTTAAAGATTGGAGAAGTTGAAAACAAAAACATTTTGCGGTTATAACAATAGTTTTTTTTTACAATAATGGAAAGTGGACTGACTCAGTTGAGCATTTTTGAATGGGTTTTTTATTTAAAAGTAAAAAATATGAATACCCTCGCATGGCAACTTTACTTTTAGAGAACTCATAATGAGAGTTCTATTTAGGATTTTCTTATTATTTTTAAGATAAATATGAAAGATGTTGTTGACCAACCAACCATTTTTTGTTGTATGTTATTTTAAGACATTATGAAATTAGAACGAATAAAATTGCCTAATTAGCCTTGTACTGGCCACAGCTGTTTACCAGAAATAAAATAAAATTCAATATAATAATGTACATGTTTTAATGGGGTTTAAAAGAGAAAGTTTGAACATTAATTTCTTCGTTTATATTATTGTGTGCATAATATAATGCACAATTTTCTATATAAAAACAGTTTAATTGCGTTTTAATTCCTAGGTTATTGTGTGAACAATTGAAATAGGCGTTTTAGTAGGTTAAAAATTGTATAAAAAAAAACAGTTTGATAGAACCACTGTATTACACACTGTTTTGTTGATTATTGTTATTATTTACGGGAAATAATGGAAAAATGTAATAACCTATATTCAAAATTATTTGAATGAAAATTAAAATCCAATTTGTTTGCTACGGTTGTACAGAAGAAAAATAATAAATTTAGTTTTATACACTAAAAACAGTTTTGCTTGGTACAATAAATACAATTAAATTTATAACAAGTAATAATCATTTTTTTAGATTTTTAAGATAATTTATTTTTGTGTTTTATTCAATATTTTAAACACTTTTAGCCAATTTTTTACAATTACAGTATGTTAGCTTTTTTTGAACATTTTAACTAATATTTTAGACAAACAGTGACAAACATTAGTACAATTTTGGGGCAGTTCCACATTTGATCCAATTACTGATGAAATTTAGGCCATTGCTAGTGGAGTTTTTAAATTTTGGATTATTTTTTTAAGTTTATTTTTTACGTTTTTAGAGCCAGGTTTTTTTTTAGAAATTCAATAAATAAAGTTTATACGTAGTTGTTGTCGGTTGTTTGTTGTGTTTTATGATTTTCATGTTTTGTTGTTGTAAAAGTATCATGTTTTTATGAAGTTGTTTATATGTGGCAAAACGGAAGCCGTGATTTTTAGTTGCTTCTATTGTTTAGGGGTGATTACAACTAGTTGCGAAAAGGTAATTAAATTAGTTTTTGAAATTTAAACGGCGTGTTTATTGTCTAGATAGTTTTGTTAAAGGTCGTGTAAAGGCGAAAATGTGGCCTGCGCTCAAAAATGTTGAATGCCCAGCAGAAAGAGGCGCAGGGTGGGAGTGTGTTACCATACATTGAGTATACTGTATGCTTACACTTAATACTGGTGGGTGGAGTATAGTGAAGGGAAAGGGTTGATAGGTCACGATCTTGCCAGAACTTAAAAGCTAAATCTAAAACAGACTAGAAAAATAAAATGCCTTGTAATCGTAGCTGTTGTATTGAGTAATACAATGGACAATTCTGCTAGTGTGGACTAAGAAAATGAAGGGCTTAACATTAAGGAGATTCTTGAAAGAGGTCAGGCAACTCCATATCATCACTATTCTAGTTTGGGTTTCGTAATATTAAGACGTTGAGCATCTCTTCTAACAAAATTTTGAAAAATTACAGTTGTCCCATGAAGATTTAAATTCGGCCTTGGGACAATGTTCGATGGGCAGTGGGTGTTTAGACAAATACTGTAATGTGCTAAGTGCAAAATAACTTTGATTAAGATTGTGGTTTCTTAACTTTATAAGATGATGGTTAATACAGTATAATGGACGAGCATTATGTGTTTATTCGTGGAGTGGGATTGGATGGGGGAGTGGAAGAAGCAAATGGTGAAATCAATTTATTGCTAAAATAGGTCGCGTTGTTATCTTGCTGATGAGCGAGAAAATGTTGGATGATGTAAACATATAAAAAAATATTATTGTACTGTATAGGCTATGAGGGATTTTTGGTGTATAATGGAGAGATAGAGGATGAGTAGGTGAGGTGGGGGTGGAGATGAAACAGTTGAGGCGCCAAAAGTTGACGCCTGCATGTGAATTAACGCTAAGTCTTCACCTCTGAATTAAGAGACGTGGCCAATCTTTTTTTTTTATTATTATTTTGCTTTGACGATGTGGCCGGACATCAATCCCACGCAAGTCAAAAGGTCAATAATATACTATGTGCTTCCACTGAAAATAAAATGCTTATATGTGATATCGCACATTTTCAAGTGTTAAATAAACAATGTTTGTGCTTATTTTTAAGTGGTCAAAATATCTTAAGAAAATGCGAATATAACTCTTTTGGGAGTTTTTTTTTATTAGGTATTATATAGACTTTTAAGACCACGTAATAATTTTTATTTTTGAGTAATTGAAATGTCAACTTGCTGTGTTGCTGAATGGGTTATAGGCTTATTTAATGCAATTATCCAAAATTACGCGTGTTTATGTAATTATGCATTTATATCAGGTATAAACATGATGGTATTTTCTTTATAGTTTTATATTTCTATTTTCTCTGCATCTGATTAAGTGTTATTTAAAGTGGCAGTTGTTAGAAATGAAGCTATAGTTAGACGGACACTTTATGTGGTTGGTTCACGGCGGGAGGGAGCATCTCTGAAACGGATGAGATGAGTGGGATGGAGTTGTGTTCAATTTTGCTCAAATCTCTGTAAAGTATTTTTTTAAACTTTTCTTTTATATAATGGCTACATGTGACCCCTATCGACCACCGCTGCCACCTCCATTTCTCAGCCAAATATTTTTTTTTTTTAACCCCCTCGCATCTTTCTATGTTCTCGTTCACTTGGCTTTTCATATCTTTCTATCCTTTTTGCATTTTTAACTTTTGCCACCATCATCTTCTTAATCGTTGATTTGGGGGAGGAGTGATGGAGTGAATAGAAGAGGTAATAGATTGAAGTGAAGGGGGTTGTATTCTTTGTCATCTTTTATACAACATGCATTCATCTTCAAATGGACGACACGACTCCTACCTTTACTTATTTCTATCTAAGCAATTTTTTAAAAAAATAAAATTCCCCCAAAAAAAACCGATTTTAAAAAGTTGACGATAAATTGATAAAAATTTATAAGGAAAGTATTACTAATTACCAGGCTAAATACCATTAAGAAAATGTTGAAACTTCCGGTGATCATATAGTACATAAAGCTTGAAATGTCTTAGTTGAAACTGAAAATTTCTTATTTGAAGGTTAAATTAAATCACAAGGTTTAGACTGCAATTATTTTTGTTTTTAAGTTAAAGATTTAGTTTTCTAAAAGTCAGATTTTGTGACTAAATAGCCATCTTTTCACGTTTTTAAGGTTCTAAACTTAGGATTTTGGTTATAACTTGTTACTTATGAGTTAGTAATTGCTTGATTAAATGTGTAAATTAGTTGACCAAATTGTCTTAAAAAACAGTGTTAGTTCTTACTATTAGTTTGACAACAAAATAATTATTGTTTGTTTATTTTTAGTTAGTAAACGTTTTTGTTTTATAAATAAATTGATAAATTGGATTTTAATTGAATAAACACATATTTAAGAGTATATTATTTAGTATATTATGATATTTTTATTTATTTTTTTTGTTGCAGTCGTTTTGGTGAGAGGTTGCGTGTATTTAAGCGTTGAATAATATTAAACACATGATTTATGTAGTCGTAAATAATGCATAGTTGCATATCACAATAACGTTAACATGTTTATGTGTAGAAACTGTTAGTTTTTTTTTCTCTCTCGTATAAAATTTTTAGTAGTACGAGTAGCTGTGCGATAATATTGTTAAAAAAAATTTAAAGTGAGTTGTTGCATGGCATTTAAGTGCATAAAAATATGAATAAGAAAAGTAAACAAGAAGAATGTTAACAGCGTAACAAAAGTCATTGTTGTTAATTATATACAGTCGATTCAATTTAGGTGTGTTTCAAAAAAAAAAAAGGGTAAATTGTAGATGATAATTTGACTACTTTGTCTTTATCATTATAGTAAATGCAGATGAGATGCGGTTTAATAAGATTTTTATTTAAGTTAATTATTGTAGTACAATCAACTAACTAACAAGCATGATGTTATTCATTTGGCTAAGTGCTAAATTACTTAATTGTCAGGAATATTTTTTAAATTTTTAAACAATTTCCTGTGCTTTTTAACCGATAATTATTGAAGTTGATTATTTAATTATTTAATTATTTAGTTAATTATTTTTCAGTAAAATTTGTAAAAGCACTTGTTGATTAGAACTTACACATATCATGCAACAATTTAATTTCGATTGCATTTTTTCTGTGGAAAAATTGTTTTAACATCATCCAGTTTTTCTGGGTAGTGTTGTAATCGATTTTTTTCTTTGAAATTGGGGTTTATCTACACGTGAGCTTATCGGTTGTTATGTCCACTTATATATTTGAGGGGTTTTTTAGGGACTCAATTGACAACATTTGGTGCCTGGACGATATCACCTACTTAAGCTTACATACAAGTACTCTACGTAAACAAATATTAGATTAAAAAAAAATTGGCATTTTCAAAGTTCGAATTCGGACATTTTGTTTATATGTGCTTATTTGATAGAGAAATGTGAAGAGGGCATTGACATTAACCCCCACTTTCTACCCTATCTTAATCCCCCATCAGTCATCCACCCCCGCAAACTCTTTGCCAACGTTTTTCATCGTGATTAAACATTCAACAGCTAATAATAACTCACCTGAGCCAACGTATTACGCTCAGTAATGAGAAGAAAGGCGTTAAGATGGCGTGAAGATGAAACTATTTTGTGTATTATTTTGGTCGTGATTTGCGTTAAAGATGCAGATTTGAATGGTGGTGATGTGATGCTGCTTCCTGCATTTTGCTATACGCGTGTTTGAGGATGAAACGTTTGAGTTGAAAATAATGTGGGAGAATTTTTTTTAAATATTGTTTAGTTGAGGTTGGAAGAGTTTTTAATCGCTTTATTGCTTTTCTTTTGGAAAACGATGAAGCTGAACTTTTTTGAAAAAAATCTGTTTGTATATTAGAGTATAAAACAGCTTTTAACTGAACTACATCCATCCCACCTTATTATAATACTTTTTAAATTATACTTAAACACAGGGAGGACTTTTACATGGAAAAAATGTTAACTCTTTTTATAATTTTATTCAATTCATGCTTATCCGATGTTATTGTGTTAATTTTAAACCCATCATTTATTTTTTTGTATAGAGAATGCTAAATTTCGGTTCCATCTCTTAAAATATTAATTGATATTTAGTAAGATTGGGTAACAAACTTTGCAATTTCATTTGGTACACATTTTTTAAACTTATCACCACTTGTGGTGCATTTTTGGAAATTATATTTTACATGAAAATCTTCTTTGTGCCATTGGAAAATTGGAAAGCTTTTCATGTACCATAGTTTGAGAATTTCTTGTGTAATAATAGAAAATCGACTTTTTTAAACACATTATACAAATTACTCTAACGTCCGAAGATGAACCGTGTCTTTATTTTATTTTTTCTGAATAAAAAATGAACTTGAGCAGAAGGGCTATTGTTAGTGAGAATTGTGTTTAGAAGTTAAAAAAGTACTTTGGTGTATGTGATTAGAAAAATCAGCTTTTTATTTTTTTTTCTTTCTCTCTAATCAACAGAATAGGTGTTGGGGCTGAAGTTATTTTTTGGGGGGAGGGATTGTGTGTGAGTTAAATGTAAGCAGGGGGTTATCTTAAACATAAAGGCTATTGCAGTGGTAATGAACCAATAGACGCGTTTGACTTTTATTTGCAAAAGTTTAAGAATCGCTTTGATAGAGTCGGTCACCTGTGTCCATGGCGTTTTCTAATTCAAAAAGACTTTTTTGATACGTTTCTTTCTATTTTTTTTTTTAAAAAACGTTTTTAGACAATATAAACAGGGAAGTGTTTGAGCGAGGGTGTTTAGTTTTGTTTCTCGTTTTGTGTTTGTAAGGAATATAATAGTTTGTAGTGTGAAGAAATTTTAACTTGAGATTTGAAACGGGTGGAGTTGGTGGAGTATTTTTTATTATTATTTCTTATTTAGGAATTGGAAATAGGAAAAAATCGCTACCTGGGATGATTTTTTTTTTATTTGAGATAAATTGTTTTGGTTGCATCTTCCGTCATGCATTTCACCTACTAATAAATACCACCTGGTGGTGAGGTACAGGGGCGAATACCGTGCACCAAACACCAATTTGTTCCGACCTCATTCGTATTATTTTCACATAAAAAATTACTCGAATACACTTTTTAACAGGAAATGTTAATATTTTAAACATAAAATTTGTGTTAATTAATGTTTTATTTGGTTGTCTGTATGATAATTTGATTGTATTGAATTGTAACTAATAATTTTTTTCTTTTTTTTCTAGGTAAGTTGCTGTTGTTTTACTTGGGTTTTACCATATAATTAACCGAGTACCAGAAGAGTAACTTTTTGTACAGTAAGTCATAATGGCCGGCTATGGTAGTTATTGTTTAATACCACATGCAAAGTAAACGTAATGTGCAAATACGGTTCATATGGGATGGTATAAATGGTTAGTAAGGGAGAATAAAAAATATTAGGTAATTGAACGTGACAGCTGTTTTTATTGCTATTCCCATGTTGTTTGGAAGCTAAATGGAGAGCAGAGCTTTTTTTGTTTTGTTTGGGAAGGACAAGTGTTTTGCCAGTCGCAACTTTGTTTATTTTTTTGTCTTGTTGCAAAACATTTACATGGCCGTCTGTGCTTTAAATAATACAAAATGAAACCAACAGATATGAATTAAAAAATAACGCAGTTGATTAAATAGAAAGAATTTTGGGAAAATATAAACGCAGAACTGGATATTTTAAATATACACTTTTAATTACAACTAGCTAAATTAGTAAATTTCAATATCCTAACTTTGAAGATAGTCTTTAAGATTTAAATCAGAAAAAAAATTGAGTAATTCAGGAAGTTGATGCTTGGTATTTTTTTCTAAAAAATAGTTGTTTACTTCAAGTTGCAGTTTTCAACTTTACAAAATTTTTTTTTTTTTTTTTTTTTAGATAATACAGTATTAAGTAACGATTTACGAATACACCTACTATAAGTTATTTTGTACATGTACAGTAATATTTCACGTTGATGGGTTTTTTTTTAACAATTTTTTCTTCATAACATTATCTGTTGATAATACAACCTGTGTATTAACGTCAGTCTTGTGGCTGACTGTGTGTGTGTGTATTGATAATGAAAAATTATATTATTATATCGACAAAAGCATACTGTATACTTATTCACTGTAATGTTCGGTGATGATTTTGTTTTTTAAAGTAAAGGTGGAGAAAGGTTAACTGAGGTCAAGTGAGTAATAGATAATGGCAGTAAACAAATCAAGTTGATTTGATGTGAAAAGAGCCACAATGTTAAATCAAAGAGAACTGATGATTGGCGTATCACTTCATCGATTGGACACACAAAACAAAATGCCACTTTTAGACTTTTATTTTGGCGTAAATTTTTTATTCGCTACCTTTATTTTTTTTTACCTGAAATTTTTTTATTGCAAACATATTGTTTAAGTCATTATAGGGAAATCATTTTTTTTCTTACTATTTTTTTTTCCTTTTATAAATTGGAGGTGGGAAAGATTGTTTCGAAGATAGATGGATTGATTACCGCTTTTAACATTCAATTTGTCAATTAGCTAAAATGGCCATGGGTCAAATATCTTTATATTCCTTTTTTCATAATGATGTTGAATTATACCGTATAAGAGGAGGGAAATTTGGAAAAGTAGAAAGAAGAAACGTGTTTTTCTAAACTCAGCTGACAGCTTAAAAAATGAAAAGTTTAAAAAACAAAACTGAAGGCGTTAACAATAAAATAAATTTTTTAAATTTGAAATAATGGAATCGATTTTATTGGTAGTTAGTAATTTAGAAAACTAAAAATTGACTAAATTTTCTGACTAATCTGACTAAATTGACTGTTTTAATTGATTTAAAATTTGGCAATATTAAATAATAAGTCTTTTTTCTCCTAGGAAGTTTAGTACTGTAATTTTTTTTTCTTGTTGTGGGTTTAAACTTTTAAGAGAGGGTGGGGGATGTGGAAGTGATTTCGTCACAGTAAACATTTGGCTCTCGTTTTTTACAAAATCACGATTCTTGGCTCTCTCTCATTGTGCAAACTTTATTTTTTTTATTTCTTTTGAGTTTGTTCAAGGTGCTTGCTTTTATATAAAGTGACGTAAGAAGTGGATTGTTTATATTGTTTGATGTTTTGTGGGTGGTAATGGTGGTAGTAACTGGCAATGGGTTGGGCCATCAAAGGTGAGGCATTTTTTTTATATTATACATTTTCGCGCATCCGTATCGTCAGTTTTTTTTATTTTACTTTTTCTTCCACAATTTGAATTTGCTCATATAGACAGCTAGTAAAGTTAATTTTTTATCTACATAATGGTGTATGATTGGTTAGGGGTTAAATTAAGGAGGAGTGGCGAAATTTTAAGACTGAAAGAAATTGTAGGTGGTGTGAGAGGTGAAGGAAGATTCCCTCCCAAACTCCCTCATCTTAAAACTATTTTTTTTTTTTTTTTGATGGTCTTGGCTTTGATGGCTCATTGTGGGCTGCTCAATCACTTCCATGTAACATACTGTATAGGTATAGAAATGGCCTTCAAAAAATGTGCTAACTCACGTCGTTGCCCAGCAACAAAACAGGTAGCCCAAGCACACAAAAGTCAAGCCCTCTTTGCTTCTTCAACCATCATGGCCGGTCGGTCGACTCTATTCATTTTCGATGCCAAAGCCAAAAGGAAAAAAATTATTTTCATCAAAGTTGTTGTGAAGTGTAGAAGGCTTTTGTTTTGTTTTTCTCTTCAGGTACAAAGGCCAAATTCTTTTTGATATTATGGTACTTTAGCCGTGTCCACATTGTTTTCCTTTTCGCTTTTGTCACACTGAGAATTAATAAAAGTCGTGACCAGGCGAAAATTAAAATACCTCGGAATGTGGGTTCATACAAGGTGTCCATAAACAGTGGTTGATTTTAACTCTTTTATAATGCTAGAAAATTTTTGTAACAGTTAAATATCTATGTTGTACTTGTATCTCTGTTACTGGGTGTCAATTACTAATTATTTGGACATTGGGCGAAATTCTGTGCGGTTTTTTACTCGTGCAATTGATTTTAAAATAGATACGACTCTTTCTTTTTTTGTTGAAATTAAATCTATTTTTATTTTGCTATTGAGTTTATTATAAAATTATTTAAATTGGTTAGACTTTCACTAGTAATGGTGCATTGTTTCATTCTTTCTTATAAAACTTCATGGTCAAAACTACTTTTTATATTTATGAAGTAAAAAAAAAATTCATTGAGAGTTCCAGTGACCGTGATAATTGTAATTGTAAATGTGTTTTCTGGTTCCCTGCTGTCGAGGGTTTTACATTACATTTTTCACTTTTGCATCAACTTTATTAACATTCATCCGATATGCAGTGTGTTAAGAATAAGATTTTTTATATCTATTTTTTACACTGTACTAGTATATCTTAATTTTGAAAAAGTTCGACTTTTTTTTTACTTTATGGAGGACATTTGAGAAAGTTGTTCTCATATTAAACAACATGATGCTATTTTAATGTGTAAATGTCGTTCGCCGATATTTGATATCCGCATATAAAATAATTATTATTTACAAATGTAAACGTGAACTTTTACAATTAGTTATATAGGACAAACCACCGTTTAAAACTTATTATTTTTAATTTTAAGTAGTGGCTGCAAATAGAGCAGGTAAAAACGCGTAAGAAATTAAAATGATGATGAGAAAAATAAATGAAATGGGTTGTTACTTTGTTGGAAAAGATTACTGTAATAATAGTAAGACTAATGGAAAAAATGTGCAATTAAATCTTGAAATGTTAAGTAAACACGAATAATTTATTTTTGTTAAAAGGATGTGATATATTTTCGTGATGGTTTAATTTTTGTTTATAATGGAAATGATATTAACATTTTTCTAAAGTGAATTCAATATTGAAATTTTAATTTTTAGAAAATTATTTTAATAGCCTTGTCTTGAATTGAGTGTCCGTGTGCTATTTTAGGAATTATTTTATTATGATTTATCACAATTGAAATGTAATACTGTACTTTTTTTTAAATTTTGAATTGACGCAAAAGTTCGGGTGCGGTTTTCCCCGTCGATGATATTTCTTTCTACGGCTTTTGCCTCTTCTTCCTCGGCTACTGGAATGTAAATAAGGAGAAATAAAAAGCAACCAACTTGTGCGGCAATTCAATAATTAAATTAAACATACTGTACTTGTAACTTGATGACTCGACAAAATCAGCGATAAATAATTTATTGAGGGGGTTTTTATTATTAATTTATTTGGACATTTATAGCATTTTTTCTCCCCCTCGACGTTTACATTAAACGAGTTATGCAAAGTCTTTGAGATAAGAGAAACTTTATATTTTTATTTTTGAGTGTTAGTTCTCCTCCCTTGGCACACAAAAATATGATCACTTTTTATGTCATATTTAAAGAAATTCTTACTCGTATAAGCTTAGTTGTTAAGTAGGTTAAAGCTGCGAAGTTACACTATTGTCTATATTGCTTAATGTCTTGGCGTTTATTGGAATTTATCATCTAAAAACTAAGTTCCAGGTGAAAGATCGGTGCAAAGTTTTTTTTTCAAGTTACAGTATGTGGTTGATTGTCTCCTTAATACATTTTACCATCTCTACTGCATTATAAAAATACATTTTTACCTGAGCCCGAATATTCTCTCTTACACGTAAGCAAACATATGGGATGGGGTGGGGTGGAGTGGAATGTCATTTAAGCGGGGTCACAGCTGGTACTTTGTACCCGAATTGGTAATACGTGGATGTGCAATATGATATACAGGCTGGAGAAAAAATTGGGCGTTGTAATTCTTTTTTCTTTTGTTTCATGCACAGTTGTGAAATAGTGTATATTGGTATCCTTTTGATTTATATTAATTACTGTAAAAAACGAAACGTTTGCGTTTGTCGGCTTTATATTGTGTGCAATAGGCATCTCCAATTTACATTATGTCCCGCCAATTTCCAGAAAGTTGATAAGGTACCCCTTTAGTTAATAAAAAATCAAATTATTTTTGTACAGTAAGTGATAAATTTTACGTTTTAAGTGACATTGACCAAGCACTAAATGACAAAATGTCTTCTCAACTTTCAAGGTCTCTAACCTAAAAAGGCAAAACATCTAACTTTTAAAAAATACAAGTGACTAAATTCTAACAGTTTTACTGCTTGCATTGGGACCTTTACTATCTCAAATTAACATGTACCATCCATTATGCAATTTTGCTTGTGACTCGTTACTCAATGAAGTTGGGGAGCTTCTTAATTTACAGTATGATTGTTGCAAAAACAAAGTGTTGTATGTAGTGGGCCGGCGCCGTGTTGTGTTTGAAAACTGAGCTTGTTCATAAATTTTCAGTAACTGTAATGTACAGTACAGCAATGTTTGGGGGAGTTGAAAGAGACTGAGAGGGATAGGGAAAGTAGTTTGTGTACTAGAATGTGTCTCCTGACTTGGGATAATTTATGTGCTGTTAAGGAGGATCATCTTCTTACAAGCCGAAATCAGTCAGGGGTGCTTTTAAAGGTGTTTGTTGTTCTACAAGTACTCATGCTGGTTTCATTTTCTATACTAAAGACTATATTAGGCATTTTTTTTTAAATATTTTTATTTTCTTAGGTTACACTACAAGTAGTTCTTGAATTTTTTAAGCTGCCGTAATTACTTATTGAATAAATTTAAGAAAATATTGTTAAACGTGATCTTGTTATTGTAATACTTATATAAACATTTTTTTTGGGTAATTTTATGTGAAATTTATGTATGAATTGGAAGCAAAAAATTCCGTGGTAATTTTCAACGATTAACTGAGTGGTTTTGTTTAAAAATGACGTCAAAATGTTAAGGTTTATTAGCTTTAAACGTGAGCTTAATGTGCAGGATGTTAATTTTTTTATTTCATAGTGAAGGGGGAAAATTAGAAATGTTAAGATGAATCTTGACATGGAAAAACAGCTTTAGGTGACCTTGTGTATGTAGTTTTTTTATTTCGTGTAAAATGATTGTGTTGTATTCTGAAATGGAAATTTCTGTCATTGATATTGTATGCGGTTTATACGTTGACCACGTGGCGTCCAACGAATGACTGGCGGTGGTCATCATTTTACTTTTAGAATGGTAATATGACGAATAAATCAAAAAGCGTGTTTTACATATCATTTAAATATAATGTAATAGAAGGAACTGTAAATTACATACAATATAGCTAAGGTATTGCAGTGTAGAGCAAATGAAAGTGGTTGCCCAGTGAGAATATATGTTAAAAGTGCTTAGAAAGCTGATTTTTTTTTATAAATATAATGTAAGTGGCATAAAATTCATTGCTGTTATCTAATATGCACTTTTTTTTACATTTTAACTATGTTTCAGTTTGGTACTTTTATTATGGCAGCATTTGGTAATGAATTCATGCACACTTTTTGCTCACAAGTGTTGCTTAGATGCGCATTTTGTTGGTATGAACTGGACGATTGACTGTTAAAGTTGTTAGCACAGTTATATAATTTAAATATTTACTAAATAGCACAGGTGTGCGTTTGCATACGAATATGATGAATCTAAAATTTTTTTTGTACTGTAGTTTCTATGTGCTATACAGTAATAACGTATGGACATTTGGTAAATATGTTTTGTTGTTTTTTAACTCTATCATGCCACATTTTTTGACTTTAAGGGCGTACTGTTTCTACTTTATAGTGTTTTTTCTGGCAAATTGCGTACCATATATAAGTTGAATTGCGAATTTTAACTTTTTTTGAAGAGATTTTAAAACTTACTAAACTAAAATGGGTATAGTCCAGACACAACTATGTCGAGCTGTTTTTGGGATGGATATTTGTATCATTTTAAATCCGCACTTTGTCTTTATGCTTTCTAGTGTGTACGCAAGTGGCTGTTTAATTTTATGCATAATACATACTAGGCATAAAACAAACAAAAAATGCCGAACTGGTTACTCTGTTGCTACTAGTCACACACATGCACACAAGAAAACGCTGTCAAAACAGTTCCGCATATCTCCCCATCTGATTCAACTGAAATTATGATGGATTTTTCTGATATTATTTATATTGATGGATGTGAAAAATGGAGTCACTTTCCAGGTACGAGTAAATAAGCAAAACGCGTTGATTTTTTCTTCTTAGAATTGTAACGTTTTATTTTGAGGGCCATAGACCAAAGATTGAGTATTTTGTCAATGATTTACTGATAGATTTTTTATCTTATAATATATAATGGTATTTAATATTAAATTTAGCAATGGTATGTTGAGTACATACAGTAGTTTGGACATTGCGCTCTATTTTTTGCTGATAATGCAATGTTTACAGCGGCTGCGAGTGGCCAGCGCTTTTCTTTTTGAATTCTTCAGCGTTAAAGAAGGCGTTGTTTGTGTTTTTACTCTTTCTTATTGTTTTAAAGTAATTATATTTGTTGTGTGTGATGAGTATTTATTCTGTAAGTGACTTGTGGCCACATGGTCTATCTGTCAATTACATCAATGTAGGTCACCATGACCGTTTTCGTTATGTAAACTTAACTTGTTTTTTTTTTGCTTGTTTGTTAATTGAAATAGACGCTTAACATTAAACAGTCTCTTAAAAATATAAAAAGTTGTGTGTTTCCGCTGTAAGTTTTTAACTGTTTAATTTGCCCTACATGTAAAATAGGGACTCGATCATGTAATGGGTATTTAAAATGTATTTTACGGCTAATATGGAGTGTCCGAGCCAAAGTAATTGACATTTTTTGGAAATTTTTTCGCTGAAGTTTTTGTTTTTTATTTGGACAGTTTTGCACTGGACTTGTTTAAGAATATGTATTTGGTACATACTGTATATTCTTATGATTTTTATTTTTAAAAAAATAAATGACTTTTAACGTCATATTACGTTAGTGTACAATTTTATGACCACCGGTTTGCAAGTTTGCTTTTCAAAAAAAAAAAGGGTTAGAAATTACACATGTTGTTTACATAATAACGTCATTGACAAGTGTATTTAAGTTGTGTGACTATAATTCTTGAAATTGATGTAGTTGGTTCTCTATGGGGGAAATACAGTGAGTAAAATGGACATGCGTGGGCGGAGCATTAGCGAATGATGCACATGTGTTGCTGCTTCGCTTACTAAATTGCGTGTATAGTGCCCTTGAATGTTGACCTCTTGCGTTCGTATGTCCGTCTGGTTTTTTTAAGGGGAGGGGAGGTGCACACTAGTATCACGACGTGATAAACATTTTGTTAACGCCTGATGATGCCGAAACGACCTCTAAATTACGTCCTGTTAAAAAAAATTCTATGTGGCACTGGTTAATGGTGATGTTAACCAGCAAAATTAAGTGGTCACGCGTTTTCTATTCATTATGTAATGCTAGAACTTTTATTTTTAGATTTTTTTTTATTTTTAAAAATATATATAAAATTTGAAGTTATTTAATCAAACGTGAAAAAATTGCAAACACTTTTTAATATTGATCTGTTTTTTAATTTGCTGCATCATTTTGTGCACATCGAATTGAATACAATTTAATTTTGACGTGTTCAATTTGCAGGTGTAATGAGGTTAAAGTTTATCCAGGTAATTGAAGAGCTGATGTGTATAATTATATAGACACAAGGCACTCTAGTGTTGTGATTCTCAAACTGTGGCACGCCTAAATTTGTTAATTCGGCACTTAACAGACTTTTTACAATGTGAGCGTTTGTCATTTAGAGATGGATATGCAAGATAAAATGTTTAAGAAACGCTACTTTCTTTTAAATTGCAATGTGTGAATGAAGTTGCAGCATGTTTTTAAATACTTATTAATATTTTTTTTTTGATTTGGTTAAGTTATCGAATGCGTGGGTGTTGATGTTCAACCTTCGTTAATTGATGAGCCAAGTGTGTTAATTGATGATGGCGCCATTTCACTCACGCAACACCTCGTTTGTCCATATACAGCATAATATGAAATACAGAATATTATGCCTCTCTAATTCTCCACCCCCCAAAAAGACTTGTTGATCGAGGTTAAGCATTACAGCACTAATGTTTTGATGGCGGAGAGTAAATATGGCTGTTATCTTGACCATCTTCTAGCGTATATCTTGCATCTCTAACGCTTAAGTAAATCTATAAAATCAGTTCATCTTTTTTTTTAACAACGCCCTCTAGTCTCTTTAGTTTGGACAATTGAGGCTGCTTGAGGGGGAAACGAAAGATGGAGTTGTGTGTGCCAAAAAATATTATATGATGGTCAGAGATTGTGCAATTTTTTTTCTTCGTCTTTTACTTACTCTCTGACTTCTCCCACCCACTTTGTAAACACTATTATCTTAAAAAAAAGGCGTTGGTTTGGCCTACGCGAGACTAACACCACTTCCTCCAAGCAAAAATGGCTGAGAGGTATAAGGTGATTTTTTATCCATGTTTATCCCCCCTTTTTCTCCTCCACCCCCCTCCACTTCAAGACTTTACCATACATCACTAAATTCTCCTCTCCCACTCCTAAATCTATATGGCAACGCAAATATTCGACATAGATATTCACAAGTTGCGTCGGTTTTTTTTTTATAGACGAATAGGAAATTGCTGAGTAGAAATTCGCTGTGAGAAGAATAACATTGAGCTTTTAAGTTTGGGTTTTGAAATATTATTAGGGGTGGGACTGTAAACACGTGACCATGCATAAACGTGGTCATTTGTAATTTAAGTTAGACATAGTGTCGGAAGTTGCCATTAAAATTTGTTAAGAATTCTCCCCATTACATTTTTAATGGGAATTTTTTTTCTTCGTTTAAATATCTAAGTTACTGTACAGTTGCTGTGTGTGCTATTTTTGGATTTTTGTAATAGTATTGTTCATTGCAAAACCTCGATTGTATTTATGTACATTTTTTGTTCATGTTTTTGGTGTTTTTTTTGGAAGTTTATAGTTAAATAAGAGCAATTCACTCTTGAAAATATTCCCTGAATATTGCGTAAATGGAATTCCTGGCGTACTGTTGGCTTAATTATTTTGTTTGTTGCGATATCTTTTTTTTTTTAGGGTTGAAGTTGCAGACTTGCAGTCATGTTGTTGTTTATTTAGGGAATATATGGTTCATGAAAATTTTGCTTCTGGCACTCTTACCAGGCGCACATTTAGATCTTATAATGGCCATTTTAGCTTGTCGTTGTAAAATACCTATCAGAGTAAATATTATTTTTGGCATCGAATTTCCTTAGGAACCAAATTTCGAGTTTTTTAGTGCATAGAGGTACTTTATAAATTAACCATGTGCAGTTTTGCATAAGTGAAGTTTAAGAAAAGGTGTTTTAAACATCCAGAAATGAACAAAGTTAGAAGTTATACCTGGATAAATACATAAAGATATGAAAGTTTGGGTCAAGGTATATTCATGTACATCAACCTAAACTAAATACTGTACACTTTTAAGTAAACACGGTAGATAGAGACCATGGCAGTTTATTTTGGAAGAAAATTAGGACAGCCACAAGTTTTGCAACTTTGGAAAAAAGGGATGGGGAAATGTCTGCGAATCATTTTTCATCCTACTGACTTTGCCTTGCCACAGCAATATTTGATGGGTAGTAAATTTTTGAATTGTATGACACCATAACAATAATAAACATTATGCAAAAGTTTAGTCTGTCTTGCATGAAATATTTTTTGAAATATGTGTCTCTGTGTTTGAGTTAGGGTCGATTTCGTGTGGTATACTACAGTACAGTATAATAATGAATTTGCAGATGTGAACATATTGACGTTTTATTTAGTGTGTTGAAGGGGGTGAAATACTCAGATGTGGGAGGAACGGGACAACACACACATTGAAGGTGGATGCTAGTTTAGAGGTAAAACATGGCGAACGTGGCCAACTGATAACAATAGATAAACAGATGTTTATTTTTTTATTGTTCGGCACTCTTTTCTCCTAACATTTTCTCTCTCTCGCTCTTTCTCCTGTTTGTCAATTATTTTTGGCTTGTAAGCAACATTACAGTGTACACTGTAACTGGTATTATCGACTACACTGGCTAATCTTATCTTTATACAAGTCCAACATTATGGTTTGAGGGGTGAACGGTAGGCTTAAAACTTGTGGTCGACATTTTTGAGTGATTGACCTTTGGACAATTGTTTTGTTGTTTTGTACTTAGCATTTGGACCGTTGCTACATAGTACTACTGTATATAAAGTTTTAAAGTATGGTGTATTGCCACCCACTCAACTGCTGTCCAGAGATATTTTGTTATCTGCAAATTGTTTTTTTTGCAACTTTTTCCTCATACCCGGTATCACTCGAGTATAATCATGCACACATACATTTTTCATCGGACAAACACTGTTTTTCATGTTACTAAGTACCAATGATGTGCTGGTTAGAACTTTCTGTGTGGTTCTTTTTTATTTAAGAATATGTGATAGGTCAGCACTGATATGTAATATTGTAATTGTCACTGTATGATTGCAGTGACTAATATTAATTGTGGAATTCTAAATTAAATTGCAGTGTATTTTGGTTTATTTGGTGTACGGTATTTAAATTTGAACGCCTTTCTACTGTGTTTTGGTTAATGGGAACGCTGCATAAGTCATCGCAACGTGACCCAACAACTTTTATGCAAATAATATTCCATCCTTTTATGGTTTAAACGTGCTTTCAGTTAGTTTTACGTTTATAATTAAACAGCATACTCAATTGAATTAACTTCTATTCGCATTTTTGTTTATGTTAAATAAAACATTAATTGGTGCATGGCTAAAATGGCTGAAAGTAGAATGAAGTAGGAGGAGGAGTTACTGTAAATAAAGTGGACTTTTTTTATGTTTTTATTTCTCTAGTCACATCTCTCATAATTACATGTCTTCAATTGACGCCAATGTTTTTTTTAAAGAAAAACCTTGGCCGAATGTTTAAGGTGGACTTAGTAAGAGGATAGTACAAAAATTTAAAAGGCAAATCTCCGCCCAATCTTTTGTTTTATAACGTCGTAGGATGTTCAAATATGGCCTCTTGCAGTTTATTTTATTATTTTTTTTTTCGATATTGTGTTTGATTAAAACTGCATACAGTACTGTACTTACCTTTGACGCTGTTTGATTAAGAGATTGTGTAACCACGACATTTATTTACTTTCGCAGCGTTATCACCGAGTGACCCCAGAATATTTTGTCTGTTGCTGAGTGAGCAGAGCAAGGGGGGGGGGGGGGGAGGGGGGGTGGGACGAGGGGTGGGTGAAGCAAACACGAGGCCATTATGAGGAAGTTTCGCTTTGATATTTTGACGCCACTTGTATATTTCCTCTCCCAATTTTAAACGTCCCAGCAATATTTCAGTGATAACAAATTACATAAATTTAGACATTAGTTTGCGCTGTCATTTCTACAAATATATCTGCAATTTTAATAGCTATAATTTTATGCTTTGTTTATGTGCTTTAAGTCAATATGGTCAATTGCAACTCTGAAATGGCTTTGAATATGAGGAAGTTTGAGCAACACTTTGCAAATACTTGTACTGTGTTATCGCATAACTTCGTTCGGTATTTACTATGTATTTTTATGGGGAACAAACGAACGAACTTACGAGACGAGATGCAGTTTAATTATTATGGTTTGGTAGTTTTTTTTTTTTTTTGGTTGGTTGATGAGGTGATGATGCTCCTGTAACGTGTTTGCCAATTGGAAGTAAAAATCACCGGTAATTGCTATCAATAAATTCAAGTAAATATCGAGTGTGAGGTCAGAATGAGGTCACCCAGCAAATTGCCCTTGGAAACTGATAACAACAAAAGTGTGTGCATCTTGTAAATTTTATGTTGTAAACAGCTTAAATTGATTGAAATGAACTTTGGCTTTTTTATTTATTGCTTTAGGTGTGGTGTTATAAATCTATAAGTTACCAGTACCTAAAAAAGTGTATTGGTTAGTTGTAATCGTTAGCATGGAAATTTATTTCAAGTGGCGCAATTATTTATTTATTTGATTGAAATCGCCTCAGTATCAGTCATTTTTTATCAGATGACAATTACAAAAGTTGAAAGGTCAATAGCATTGATGTCTATTTACTGTTATAGATCATATTTGCGCAAACTTAACCTAAAAATTAACGTTATTTATATAATCGAAAAGTTTGAGCAGACAAACAAATTATTGAAAAGTCTGGGCATCAACTTTGGCCTAATTTAATTGCTACATGTAACATGATTGCACGGCGTGGTGACTGCGTTTTTTAGCCTCATTTTGTCTTTCAACTGGGCACTTGAAGGCGACAGTTGGCCTGTTCTGATGCTCAAATGTGGGACACAAATGAGTGAATTATAGCTTGACAGTTGATGAACTTTTTTTTATTGACCAAGCGTATTTTATCTAAAACATGCATAACTGACGCAATCTAACTAGAGCTTATAAGGAAACTGTTGGGTGCTTCATTTTAGAAAAAATATTGTTTTGCAAATATTTTAATATTTTTTTTACTATTTATTGTTGTGTATTAACTTTGCTAACTTATTGAGTTTGAGCAACTTTAAACTGTTTTGGTAATTTAGGATTGTAAATTGAATTGATTATCAAAATTGCTGTAATTTAAATGGAATGTTGTGGTAATTTCTAACTTTTACAAGTGATAAATTATAATTAATTGACGATGATAAAGTTCATGTTTCGACATAAGGAAGACCTGTTTTTTTTTTTTTTAGTTTTATGCCATGCAAATTTGATTTGTATAACATATTTAAATTGACTGAAGGCGAAGAAGTCTATTTTTCTTTCTTGTTTTTTTTTCTTTTCGTTTATTTATTTACTTATTTTTTGCTTTGTTAGAAGATGATGATAAAAAGCAGGAAAAGTTATATCTAAAAAGTGTTTGCATTATAATACAATACCATTTAAAAACTTAAAACCCGGATGTTTCGAAATGAAGGAAGAGAGAGATGTGTACAGTAATGGGTAAAAAGTCCGCGTTATCAAAAATTATGACTAATGAAAATGGCTAAAAAATTTCCGAATAAAAATGAGTGACATTTCAAATTTTATTTGTGGAGTTAATTTTTCTTAGAAATTGTTAATGGTGTTAGAAATGCCAGCGTTGTACAATCCAGAACTTCATAAAGATGCAGTGGGTGATGATGGGATGTACTGTATTGGGGGTTGAGGTGAGGTGGTGGCAAAGGAAAAAAATAAGAAAAAAGAAAATTGAGGAGAGTCTAAAGTTGAAAACACATGTGTGGATGTGTGCTGTACACGTAGGTGTGTGTTTGGCCTGGAAATAGGGGTGGAAAAAAATAAACCTGAGTCAGTTTGAACGTTTCTCAAGTATGTACTGTAGTCTAAATTAGGGCAGGTGTGTTTGTGTTTTTGGGACTGGAAGAGAAGGACATACTCCACTTACTGTACACAAGACTTTGAGAGATTGCAAAGGAAATCGTCTTTTTTTGAAAAAAAATGTTTTTTAAAGTTGAGAAATGACTGTCACATGGGATTTATTAAATTAAAAAATAGTTGGTAAGAGACGCAAACAAAACACGGTCTTTTCTAAATGAAAGGAAGTTGCAGTTAGGAAGGAGGGGGGGATGGAATTGGCCATTATAATTTTTCAAAGTAAGAAATATGTGGGGGACACACACACACATGTGTTTAACTTTAATTATAGATGGTGCTAAACATGCTTGTACATAAAATGTCACCAGATTTGTAACTTAGTTTTTTTTTTGGGGTAAACTGAATGTTATTTTTAGCAAACGATAGAGCACCTAACTTAAAATGAAATACAGCTATTTTCACATTACCTAGTTATTTATCAGTGCAAACAGAATTACAGAAAACGCTGCAATTTAAATCTTAAGAAAAAATATTCATCTAATTTTTTTTTTGTTGAATAATTATATAAAACCAGGAAAAATTTGTCCTAATTTTTTTTGATTGTGTCCGTGACAATTATCTTGATGATGTAACCGTAGTAATGTACATTAGAAAATTGACAAACTCTTAACAAAAGCAAACAATCGAATGCCGATGAGCTTTTATGATTTATTTTTTATGCTCTTTTTCTCCTCATATCCCCCACCATAGTATTATATATTAGTAAGCGACTTTTTATGGCCATGTTACATCAGTTTAGTCCACTCACATTGACTACAAAGTACTGTAAAGTGCTAAGAATGCAATTGGCATTGTCACGTAGTACTTGTTTACGTTGCAATTAGGATTACATAGTTTACTTTGGCTAAAATTTCAGCGCTAACTCCACCACTTTCGTCAATTATTTAAATCACCAAAAACAAGCTTAAAACTTATTTTTGTATTTCAGAGAATTGCAATGGCGTTGAAAATGACGCAATTTCGTTTCATTTGTTTTTACATCTTGTTTCTTGCTTAAGCTGCTGGTAGTGTACTTTACGAGCAATTAGTGGTTACTTAATTAAGTCGTGTAAGTTAAGTAGGCGCAATTTAATGACAAATACTCCAATTTACGTTGAGATACGGCATTTATATCATGTTTTAAAATCGTCAACTTTATGAGAAACTTAATTTGGGCTTTAAAGAGAGATGAACTGTTGTGGAGTCTTTTTTTTTGGTGTTTTTTGGCTTAAAATAGGCGTGAAACTTTCAATTGGATTGTAAAAGTGCTGTAAATTTTGTTTTGGGTATATAAAGCAGGGTTATTTGCTTTTCTTTTTTATGAAGTTGTCATTGGCTTTTGACCGGTTGTTAAAGTGACCATTTGGGTGAAATTTAGAGTGTCTATTATTGTTGTACTGTCATGTTTATATTAGAGATTTGTAACTTTTACGTGAGTGGAATAAGTAAACTGACCAATATGATGATGAGGATGGGGTATTTTTTGACTTTCTATTCTACTCTTTTCCCCAGCTCGCCAAAGGGGCTCAATTTTCAAGTGGACATGTTAAGTGGCATGACAAATTGACCTTTTTTCACTAGTAGGCTCTTACTCAGTATCCCCCTCTTCAGCTGGACATTTATCTTTTTCAATCCCTGACCACAACTACTTCTCTTTTTATTATCTACCCCTCAAGTCTTTCCTCTTTTGTCAATTTTAAACACACTAACATAATGGACATTACTAAAATCTCTTTATATCGGTTTTTATTTGGTCAAAAGTAGCCATTTAAGGCCCATTTAACGTAAATTGGATTTCTATTTTTAACAATGGGGATTGTAACGGTTTTTTTATTTGCCAAAAGAGAGCTTTTGCTAAACTGAAAATTGATCCTTCCCCCTTTTTTTCGAGGTGGTCAAGCAGTGACTGACTGGATATAATCATATAATAGGCGCAGGAATAAGTATACAGTATGTTGCAACTTCATTTTTGACTGGTCAATTAAAGGGCGAAAATGTGTGAAAATGGACTCTTTTTAGGTAGTTAACAAATAGAAGAGAAAAGGAAAGTAATTGTTTGATGATCAGTTGAATAGCTTCAGCTGTCCACACATTTGAGGAAATGTCAAAGGTTTTGGTCACTGTAGTTGTAAACATAATTTGTACCTTATTTACAAATGCAAGTATTTTTAGTCGTTTATGCAAATTTTAAAGTCAACAATTTTTGAAGTTTGTTTTGTAGATTTTCAAAGCAATGCTATTTTAGTATTGTGCATATTGATTTTAATCTATTTTAAACAATTTGTTGGGCATTTGATGTGAATTTTATGAGCTAATCGAAAGCCATTAATTTCGTCGTTTGGTCGGCGGTGCATGCATTTATTGTGCCGTCGTAGCAATACTTTTTACGGCATACTGGATATGGTGTGATTAACGGGAAAATATATTTCTTAAATTTTTTTTATTCGTCTGAATATGAAATATTACTTTCTGCCCAGTGGAAACAATGTAATTAGTTTAGTCATTTAGTGGATCAGTTGAGTAATTTTTTTTGTTGTATCTTTTATTGTTGTAATTTTCTGCTCCGTTGTTTGAATTGGGTTTTAATGCATTTTTATGGACGTGAAGTGGGTGAATTGAAAACAAAAGTTGTGTGTACGTGCTACATGATCATTAGTTGTAATAACAGTTGTAACCATTTTTTTATATTATTATTACACTTATAAAACATTTCCCTTCCCACCTTTTTTTTTTTTTTTTTGTTTTTAAATTTTTATTGCAATTTTTTTTTTCTTTTTATGTTATGTTTGACGTAAAATCTTTTCTTTTAACAATTCATAAAATTTCTTTTATATCGTTGAATCTACATGTGGTCGCTAATTAATCATGTTTTTTTTTGCATTTTAGTTTTAAGTTTGCATTTAAAATAATAAATCTTTATTTTAAGAGCTTGTTCTTGTAACACACATATAAAAACAACAGTGAGCGATTTCTATTTTGAAAGAAATTTAAATTCAGTAGTTTTGTTTGGGCGGTGTTAGAGGTTATGTAAAATTATTATTTAAAAATAAATATTACACGACGCCATTAAGTAGTCTGGCGTCGATAAGGAAAATATTTTTCATACAATAAACCACCAAGACAAAAATAGCCAATTTTTCATCACAGAGCATGTCATTAAGCGTTAAATTTTGTAGATTTTTTGACCTGATTTTTTTTTTTATTATTTTATAAAGTTGAACATTACTTGACCAACTTTTAAACAAAAATAAAATATACAGTACTAAGTCACCGAATTAGTTGATGATATTTCAGCGAAGCACTTTACATGATAATAAATGTACAGTACAGGTATTTTACTATTTTTTTGTTGTCTTCAAAAGACAAATTCGTGATGTAAAAGACATGTTAGAGGAAATGTCTGCTACTACTTTGGCGTTTTTGGTAGTAATAATAATAATTAGGCTATGTTTGCTGATGACCAACATAAAGAAAATTCGGTCATCGTTTTTATTCAATTTGACTTTGCTTTGTTATTCAGTTGTCAGTTGCATCGTTTCATATTGTAATGACTGATGCTGTTAGTGTATAATTATTAATTAACCGTGTACCCCGCATTTTTAACCAGTAAATCGGTATTCACTTTTATACCGGTGTTGGTTTAATACATCAAGGGAATCTAACATTTGTTTGGTAATTTTCTGTCTAATTATATTTTAATATGTACCTGTTTGTTCTGGATACTGGTACCAAGTACAGTGCAAACTAACTTTATGTACCAATCATAACAACTTTATTATGCAAACTTCTTTTGGGAACTTTTAATTTTTTTTATAATCGGTGAAATGTTTGGCATGTTGCAATTTCCAATGGGATTTGGTGACGTACTTGTGGATTTGTTGCATCCGGTCACCGTCAAGTGAAGTGAACCAGTCAGCCAAAGTTAAGCAAGGAATGGTTATGCCATGGTTATATACAGTGTGTTTGTGTATATGAGGTTGATGACCTGAGGCGACCCCAATTCACTCAAGTTTGGCGAAATTACCCCCTCATAGAGGTGAACTATGGGAAAATGTAGTCAGTAAGCGAAAATAAGCGAAGTGAGGGTGCACTCTGATCGAATTTTTATTTATTTACTGATTTTTTTTCTTACTTTTATAAGGAAATTAGGAAGTTAATTTAAAATAATTGAATTTTAGCATAATGAAAATTTCAACCCTTTAATCGATATTTTTACCATATTAGCCTAAAAACTTGTATTGCATTGTCTAATTTAGAGCAACTGTTTATGTTATTATTTTGAACAAAATAAAAGTGAAAGTTGTGAAGTTAGTTGGTTCCCCACAGTGCACCACTAGGACTTTGCCAACGGTGTAATAAGGCGCTTTTATCTATAGTATGTTATGTTAAGTGGGGGGTTGTATGAAGTGGCCGAGGAATTTTTTACTTTTTAAAAGAATTACATTTTTTTTTTTGGAAAGTTGGCTATTTATTATTTAGGTTTCTATATCCAACTGTGTATGTGTTTGCTTCATTTTTTGCTGTTTTGCTATGGCCGATGGCCTTCTGCTAAGGACTTTTTTTTTGATTTTTTACTGATTCTTCTCTCTCACCTCCTAAATATTTCTCCTTACTTTCCATTTTTTTTTTATTTATTTATATGTACATAAAAAAACACTTTTGGCACCACAATAGAAGCATAATTTTCTATCTACCAGGTGTGATATTTGGCAAGTCATTAAAAAAGCTATCTTTTTTTCTTCTTTGTGTGTTGTTCAGTCTGTCGTGGATGACCATGGCGCTTGATTTAACCCCCCAATCTAACCTCTAACTCCCTCACACACATATATACAATTCTCCAATACTACCCGCCATTTTTTCTATTCTTTCTGGATTTAAATTTTAGGATGGGACACCCCAATAGATGATCCAAAAATACCACACTGATGTACACTACAATGAGCACCATACTTGACTTTAAACTTCAAAGTGATTAAAGTTTATCTGTTAATTCTTCATTATTGTTAACAGCAAGGGAACGTTGATTTTCAATAGAAGGCTACTGAGTGTCTAAATATGACCTCTAGATTCGAGAAGAAAAAAAAATAAAGGATTTTATGTGGAATTTTTTGAAGAGCATTTTATAAATGATGAATAATGGGCTCGAACGATTATTGTCCAAGGACGTAAAAAAATCCATTGCTTGGCTAAAACTACATGTTGCCACTAAATTATCTTGGAGAATTATTTGGGATTATATTTTTCTGGTACTGGTAATGCTAGTGTGAAAAATTTAATAGGTTTTTTTGTTGCAAAAACTTTAATGACATTTTAGTTGATGTTTATGCAGTATTTTGTCATGGTCTTATTTAACAATAACTCTTGCAATCTTAGAAATTTATTGTTAGCTGATAAAAGGAATCCTGTAAACTAGACAGACTTTTCAAAACAGAATTGGGCAGTTTATTAAGTACCGGTAACAATGTATATTGCTTTATGTGCTAAAATTGGACATGAATCACGGTTCTCTGACCAGTAGCTGTAATTTCTGTATATGGATTAAACTTGGTGTAACCAAATTTAGTTTTTGTATAATTTGTTAGAAAAAAATCCGAAAATTAACAGTTTACATAGCATAATGTAACAACGGTTTTTGTGGATTAATTGGTTTATTTACCTCCAGATATATAATCGCTGAGCTTTTGTTCGCCTGAAGTTCAGTTCTCCTTGGAATTAATCGCAGCTGCATTGGGCAATAAAAAACTAAATTTCCATCTGTGTTGGCAACTTCTGCTCATGTTTTGTCCTTTTATTTTTTTATTCTGCAAAAAAGTGACAAAAAATACTTTTGTTTTAAGATACACATATTATACTGAATATATCCAGTGCATTTAGTTATTTACGGCAACGATTTAGTATCAATAGTGCGTTTTTGATTGAGCTGTATCATAAATAATCGATTGGAAAATGTTTTCTATGTCTTTCAATCAGCTGGCTGACAGTGGGTAGCAACAAAATGGATACAAATCATAAAATCGTCTATCTGAAATTTTTTTTTATTCTGTTACCAAGGCTTCTTAAGAGAGCCATTTTGTGGATTTTGTTTGAAAAACTATTAAGTATTGGTCTAATTATAAGTTATTATTTGGTCTGCAATTTTTTTCTGTCTTATTTTAGTTGAAATGACATGTGGTCGAATTAATGATATTACTTTGAATTACAGTGTGTTTGTGACGTACTGTAGTTTAGTTGGAATTGGAAAGTTTTTTTTTTTTTTTGCATGTGCTGTGGATTAATGTGCATATGTGCAATCTATAAAAACAAAAGGACTTTTCCCCACCCATAAAATTTCCAACTCTCACTTTCTGAATTTTGAAAGTAGGAAGTTTATTAGCACAGGTGTCTCTCAGTATGCGTTTTGAACGTCATGAACAGTCTTTGAATGTGAAATTATGTTGTTTTGCATGCAAACATTACTAGGTGCTGCGAGTTACACGATTCGAGGCACTTGTCGGGCACTATGCGATCGAAATTTGCCACTGAGCACACACAAACACCTCATTTAAATAATCGGTTGACATTACAAGTGACATTTTTTGGCACTATGTAATGCAGATAATACTCTACGTGTAACCGTCAATATGAAAGTGGTTTTACTAACTGACAAAAATGATGTCATTTACATTGTTAGCTAAAATTTACTATACGAAACAAAAGATGGCTGTTTAAGTTACAAAATGTGACTTTTTGGATCCTGAAGGGCTTTTTTCAAATGTCTAATTTTTCTGTTTAGTGATGAAATGATGGGAATTTACTGTATGTGGTGTTTGGTTTTTGCTGTAGTCAAAAGATGGTTTTTGAATAATGTACTCAAGCTGTTGTCGTACTGTATAATTACATAGCACCTTGTTATGTTTGATTTGGCGGACACTGTGTATGTACATAAGGTAAACACAAAGTGACTCAAATATTATGGTGAAATTTTCTATATGTGCAGATTTGTCTATTATTACTGAGAATCGAACAATGGCGTTTTTGAGTACCGTACTTATTTGTTAAGGAGGAGTTTTTTTAGAAAAAAGTTTCTACTTTGTGGACTTTGATATGGCTGGTCATGTGACTGCCATTGTTTTCTTGTGCATAGTTCATAGGTCGATATTTCGATATCACCTCTTTCTCCTCAAGGTGTGCTATTCAATTTGTTGAGGTCATTTTTAGTCAATCTTTTTTAATTTAAATATGCCTGGTGTATAAAAAATGTTGTAATAGATTTTTTGCGGTTAAGAAATGTAATGTATGACTCCCTCCCCTATAACCCTTTTTATTATATATTTAAACAAAAAAAAAATAACGAAAATATGGCTAAACAACAGATTGAATTTTTTTTCAACATATTCTATGGACAATGAGTTTGAATGTTGATGTTAAAGGGGTCGACATGCTTTAGATTGACTGGGGGAGTTGAGGTGAGTCTGGTTGATTGCAATTGGGAAAACAAAAAAAAAATTTATAATAATCTTTTAAATTTTAAAAGTTCACACGTGTTAATCAGGAAATGACTTTTATGTGGGTATCGTCACCATTTTTCCAAAACATGATTTTTTTCCTTACGTTTTAGTGTTAAATCTATCTTTTTTTGTTTTTTACCCCTGAGAACATTTTCTAGTCGAGAAATCATCAATCCTTAATTCCTGTGTCATCCGAGTGACGAATACTGTATCTTTGTTTTGAAAAAATAACTTAGTGGTGTAAGTATATCGGTGAATGGGATAGGAGAGTTGTTGGAGGAGACCTGAAGGGTTGACTAATCTAGCAAAACGACGATTCTCTTAACTTTTCTGTTTGGGTGAATTTCACTCATCTACTTTAGCTTTGCTTTAATTTTTTTTCTTTTCAAACATTTGTGCTCAATCACGTCAACTAAATTAAACAAGGAATTTTCTATTTATTTAATTGTAAATAAATGATACTATTGTTGCGATCCAACATTCCTTTTTGTGACTTAAAAAAAGTCGTAAGGCGACTATGAGAAGGAATGTTTGCTGACTTGAAAAAGCTGATATTTTTATGCAACACCTTGAAAATTAACTTTTGCTCAATTTTTACGGAATGGATGGAATTTCAATATTAAGCAAGAAAAAATTAAATGCTAGTGCGCATGTTTGGAAAATGGGGAGTTTTTTATTGTGAGAGGGGGATTTTTAAAGTTATGTTATTTTGCAGTAACTTTTGAGACACTTTAAAAGTGTTGGGTTAAAATATAATTTGATTGATAAACAATTTAACAAATACATTTTGAAATTTAATCGTTCTAGTTAACTAAGCATTTTAGCTTATTAGTCCTAACTGTCAAAAATAATGTTCGTTAATTTCCTATGTAGTTTTCCACCGAATCGAACTGACGTCTGGTTAATTACAAATTTCAATATTAAAAAAATGAGGTTATCAAGAGTAGGAAAAAGCAGTTGACTTCCCTTTCGGGCGTCAAATAAGTGTCACAGTGTAAACATTTTGAACTATTTTCACTACTCTATTTAATACAAATATGATCGTAATCGTAAGAATAGAAAGTGGCAATTAAAACAGTTCCAACAATTTAACGCGTAAATATCAAATTAACTGATGTAGAAAATCTATTCAAATCCTTATCCTCAACAAGCCATTTGCAACTAATCGTTTAATCGATAACGATTACACGTAATCAAAAGTCAGCCAACAACAACAATGATAATAATACTAAAGGTAGAAAATTAATACCACAATGTTAATTCCAGGTTAAGGAAAGACCAAAAATTGCTTAAGTAAGAGTTAAAATTTCACAACGGCTTTTGTTAATTCAGCAAAAATAAGCTTGAAAAAAAGTGTGGCGAATGACTCGTTGGGGTAAAATTGCTGCTAAGAATAAGCTCCAGTGATTATAAGTCTCTGCGATTATTAGGCAATCTACTGCACTATTTGGATAAAACCCTTCATATATCATTTCTTAACTCAAATTAGAAAGACAGTGCGAAATCGTAATACTGAAATCCAATAATCATAACTTAAAACTACATGGTTCTCAAACTGTAACTCAGGGACATGCAAATTTTGAATCATTTTCTTTTGTTTTGTAATTTTGTTTGATTTTTCAGTGTGTATTGTAGTGAAACCGAGGAAAACTTAGCATCTTAACTTGGAATTTGTTAATTTTTTCAGTTACAAAATATAAGTTTGACATTAAACTTATTCAGTTAGATGGTTTATAGTTACTGAAACTGATTTAAAATGTTAGCTTTAGTACTGTGTTACTTTAGTGCATTTGCCACTTAAATAATAGGCTTAAATGATTTTTATTTTGTTAGTTATTTTTGGTCCACGTAATTCAAAGTCAGCTAAGGTGAAAACGGATATTAATAAATGGCTGGAAATAATGGTGGATCGGCACCTACTCGATCACCTTGTAAATAATTGTTGTTAATGAGCATTACTGTTTGGTCGGAGTCTCTTTTGTTGAAATTGTTAGTTTTTTTTCCCCAGTGTTTCATAATTGTGTTGTAAGAGCAGTTTCATCTAGCAGTGAACAAATGCATGTAGCTATGTCATTGGTCGAAATAATTATTTTCTTTCAAAAGTTTTTCTCTGGCGTTTTTAACATAGATCTGTTAATTGGCTGTCGTGTGAAGGTGTCTAATTTTGCTGTAAAGAAAAACTATATTCCAAACTGTGCCAGTGCTTTCTGAGTGCAAGCACATTTCTCATGTGAAAATTACTCTTTTGACGGGAGCTTTTGAGGATCAGGCGGGCGGGACAGTTGCAGTATTATTATTTAATTACATATTCGCTTCCATATTTTAATTTGATATTTTTTTTTTGCACACTCACTTTATGATTACATTTTAAAACTGTTTTTCAAGCTATTAATTTTAATATTTTGTTTGCTCAGTTAAGTTGCCTTTTATGATAGGGGTACAAAAAAAAGGAAAAGTGTAATTTCGAGGGTCTTTGTGAAATAAAAACAGGTCACGGTGATTTTTTGAAGTTAATTAAAAGTTTTTTAAATAATTTTTTTTCTTTTTAAAAAATGTTTTTCATTTAAAAATAATTTAAAATACATTTTGTAAATTAATATTTGATAGAAATTCACAAAAGCTACAATGTTGTTTGCAATTTGAAAGCCCCTAAACACATAACCTTAATTGCACACACTGAATTTACCAAAAGTGACTAATTTCAGTAATTTGAGCGGTTTTCTTCTAGCTTAATTCTAATGCGAGTTAACACAATTATTAGTGTTGAAATTAGCTGTTAATCTGCTACATTATTCACAGATTCACGGGTAATTTAGCTGACTAATTGAGATGCTAATTGAATTACACAGTAAGGTCACTAGTACGTGTGATAATGATGCTCATCGTTGAGGCTTAAGCTTCTGGGTTTTCAAAATAAACTTGCTGTAGTTATAATAAATAGCCTAGGCCAGCGATTTGCAGTGCCCAGACATGCAAGTTATAAAGTATATACAGTCAAACTCGAAGAGTTAGTTGCCCCTTTAGTACAGTATTTGGAGAGAGTAAGTTGATACTTGAGTGGGAGGTGAAACCGTGAAACATTGAGGAACAGATGTTGTCCATTTCAGGCCAACACTCATCCATCCCGAATATAAACTTTGCTGAGGAAGAAAAAAAAATAAGATAGTAAAGGGAAAAAAATTGTATCTATAAAAAAATACAAGGAAAGACATTCAAAGAGAAAAAGCAAAACATACTCGTAGAAGAAGAAATAAACGGTCTGTCGATGCATTACACAGGACTGAGAGGGAATTCTAGTTTTAAGACACCCAAAATGATTTTTTTCTTTAAGAAGTTCTAGTTTTTTTTAATTAAGTTTGTTAAATTTTTAATAAGTTAGAATTGGAAGACAATATTGACTAATTTTAGTGCAGTTTTGAATGAACTTTTGTAATTTTGGTCTCAGTGGTGAGTGAGAAATAGAGAAGTAAAGGTTAACGGTCATAGACCAGACGTTTTCCAGACAGACCCATAGCCCCCACTCTTAAAGCCCATGCTAAAACACTGGATGTCTATAGGGGGTGTGAGGTGGAGATGGGAGTTAATGACCGTTTAACGATTTTCTCCAGAGTTAGTAAGAGGGATGAAGAGATTTGTATTTGGTAGGGGTCGGATGGTTGGTTGCTTGGGTGAGTGAAGAAGTGGGGGTCGGTGGGTGGGATGAATGGATTGGGTGATTACAGATGAGATCATGAGAGATGTGCTGATAGTTTAAAGTTGAAGACAGTCTGTTGAGAAGATAAGTAAACTATATTTAGGAATAGAAAATAGCAGACTGCTTCCTATAACTGACATATGACAATTCTTCTTTGTAAAAGTGACCAACATTAGTTTTTTGTTGTTGAATTTAGGGACTTCTATTTTTTTTTTAATAATTAATTTGTTGACAGTTATGAACTTTTGTAGTCATCTGCTGCTTAATCTATCGGACAGCAACACTTTTTTTGGGGGGATTTTTTTAATTAATTTTGTCGTTAATTAAAATACAAGCTTTGATTTATGTTTGTGGATTATAAAAAAAGAAGTTTTTTTAATAATGTGGGTAATCGTAGGGTTGATGTGGGGGTTGGAAGTATATTTTAGGCTTAAGTTTTTGAGATGTCATATCAGAGATTTATGACAAAAAAAGTCGACCAACAGCTGCCACCTAGTTCACATATGCGTTTTGTAAATTTAAGTTTTAAAAAAATAACATTGGTTGTATCACAAGTTCGTTCGTTTATTTCCTATTATAACGTTTAGCCTTATATGAGTAGAAAACGAACGCATTTGTGAGACAAACGAATGCATTATAAAAAAATAAATAAAAAAATTTTGTCATTTTTTTCCAGTTAACATATTCACTTTGTGCAAGTTTAGTTCTTCATTTTTCACCCTATACAGTGTATGTGTCGTCTTCAGTTTCTATCTCAATGTCTGTCTATTTGTGTAGATATGGCGTTTTTGGCAATATGTGTCTGTACTGTACTTGTAACGTACATTACTATTAGCTAAGTAGGATGTGGGTGGAGACATAGATATGGCGAGGGATAGGTAAATATTTGACCGATGCATTTTAGTGGGGGGGGAAAGAAAAAAAAACGTTTCTTGGCCAACCCAAACAACAACTGCTGTTGTCTCAGTTTTTACTCCCCCACTGCGCATGTCCATATGTGTTTGAGGGGCGGCTGCACTGAACTTCTTTACTGAAATTTTCGGTTTCTTAAATAAAAAAAAAATTAAAGGAAGTCGACAAAATAACAAATCCCATCGGATGTGACACGGGTTTTAACCTCGCACTCATAAAATTTTAAATTACATTTTTTTTATTACTCTTTGACTGCGAAACATTCAAATGGTGTAGTTTGTTATGGCGGCTTTTTTTGTTATTTTTTTAATTTTGAATTTTGACCGGTCGTTACTAAGTCGTTTTAAGTAAAACTAAGTTTTACACTGTGAGTCTTAAATTTCTGAAAGCTTTGTTATTGTTTAGTGATATTTTTTAGGTCAATGGGCATTGCGTGTGGTGATGGCTCGTCCACATAAAGCCCAGTTTTTAGTTTATAAATTATACAGTATGTGCACCCCTATGGATGGGTACATTACATGCTCTCCTTCGTTTATTTTTTTTTATTATCCAATGTATATTTTCTCACTATACAATTTTTTTTTTTGCTATCAGTTTCGCCAGGTTTGTCATGCACTTGTCTTTGTGCTTTGCTTTACCAGCCATTTGTATGATTTTTTTAGGAAGATTTTTTTGTTGGGAAATAGACATGAAAGACAAGAGGCATTAAGAGGAATGGACTTGATGAATAAGTGAATGTGTGCATATGAGAGAGCTTTTTAATGACCATTGATGACCTCTGACATTGGTAAACATATGGAAAAAGCACATACTGTAGGCAATTCATTTACAGTACTGACTGTACGCGCAAAAAAGATTTTCTATGTGCCATTTGTAACGACAAAGTGAAAACAAATAAATGTCTAACAAATGATGAGCGTATTTATATTACAACATAGTTAAATATCTCTCTTTTTTTCAACCCCCACCCACTTCCCACAACTAAAATTAAATAAAAAAAGAAAGATGTTAGCTGAGGTTTTACATGGTGTTTAATTATAGCCATTAAACTCAAAGCTATTACACGCTAAATCGTTTAAACTTTTGCTTTCAACTGAGTTGATTTAATTAAGATTTTATTTTATTGATGTTATTTTACACTTTTTTATCAAATAATTAATCGGTATTAAAATTAATTGGATTATTAATGTCTTCTCAATTAGTTTTCGAATTAATAACTTTTGGGTGTTAATTTAGATGATAAAATTAAGATTAGTAATGAAATATAATTTAATTTGATTTTTTTATACTAATTTTGCCATTGGGTGTCAATTTAATTATTTTTTTTTTACTTTTACAAGTAGACACAGTTTTGTTTTGTTTCTGTGAGTTTGTATTGGTGAAATAAAACGTTTTTGTCTCTTGTAAAATGAGATGCCTTACTCTAAATGGACTGCCAATGTTTTTTATTTCATATATTTTTTATGCATTTAGTTGTTGGGTGGTTTTATTTGCATAAATCTAACACTTATACGAATATCTAATGCGTTGGAGTTGGTGAAAGATAGATTGTATAAATAATTGTCGTCTAAAAACCTTCGTTTGCTACTTTTTTTTCTATTACCCAAACTTTTTTTTATTTATTTTCTTTAGTTTGTAAAGTAAAAAGTATTTTTCCACTGGCCACCCATTTGCATACATGTCCAAATACAAACACACACATAGAAAGAGACACATCTACATCTTCATCACACTGAATTGAATGCATTTTCAATATTAAACGAATGTAATAACAAAATGCAAATGGGTCGTACGTGTTACTTAGTTTGCTTAAGCTTTTGGATGTACAGTACTCAGTGCTGTATAATGTGGCTGGGATTCGGATGGACTGAAGGCCTTTTCTCTGCCACCCCACCCACCCATTTCGACAGTTTAAAAGCGCTTTTCCACATTTGATAATACACACTCAAATCACATTCCCTCACTCCACCATCTTTCGTCTTAACAATCATCCCACACACCCTCTCTTCATGCATTGTATACTGTTTGCAAAAAAAATAGAAGAGCCACAATTTCACAAAACATACTCGTACTATCACTTTACATTTTGCCTTTTTTATTAAAGGAATTAAGCTGTATTTGTCTTAGCAAAGTTGTAATTTTCACAACACTTTTAAAACACATTTAAAACTTTTAAAGTTAATTATGAATAGGGCATTGTGTTTCTAGCTGTAAATATATGACAAAATGAACTCGGTACCTAAATATAAACTCTCTGTAGATGTGGCAGTCGTTTATTTTAGGTTTCTACATCATTACTCTATTTTTGTTGAAGTTTTATCTATGGAATATGACGTCATGACGTGTGTCCGCTCCACCCCTGTCTCCACTCCACCCTTCCATCTCTTTCGCAGTCAAAATCTGTGAAAACGAATCATTTAATAGGTGTTATGATCATTCATAACGTATGAAGGAGGGAGTGGGGAGGGGGGTAGAAGAACTGAGATTTCTAATCAACGAAATATGCTGCAATTAGCTTAATTGTTACTCACACCGTGTGTGTTTGTACCTTATATTAAAGGTGTACCGTATATTACTAATATACATCTATCTTATTTTGTTGATAAGCAAGTATTATACAGTACGTGTGTTGTTGTCTACCTATATAACAAAAGACATCGGTGAGTGATACCTGCGTTAACTTGTATTATGGTTCCCTTAGAGCTACGTGGAGTCAGTGTGGGCGGTGGGATGGGGGGGTGGGGGGGGGAATGGGAAGAGAAAGAAAAAAATCACTCATAATATTACAAGTTAATACGAGGCGATATATTTATGGGTGAGCAATTCTTATGGGATATAAAGTGCACTTAATATATGACCGTACAGTTATTATGGACACACACTGGATGTAGTAATGGTTAATGGTGGCTCGCAAAAACATGGCTATTT
>JAAFCF010003739.1:13770182-13803618 GCA_013389785.1 Helicorthomorpha holstii | reverse complement strand
TAGCCTTATATGAGTAGAAAACGAACGCATTTGTGAGACAAACGAATGCATTATAAAAAAATAAATAAAAAAATTTTGTCATTTTTTTCCAGTTAACATATTCACTTTGTGCAAGTTTAGTTCTTCATTTTTCACCCTATACAGTGTATGTGTCGTCTTCAGTTTCTATCTCAATGTCTGTCTATTTGTGTAGATATGGCGTTTTTGGCAATATGTGTCTGTACTGTACTTGTAACGTACATTACTATTAGCTAAGTAGGATGTGGGTGGAGACATAGATATGGCGAGGGATAGGTAAATATTTGACCGATGCATTTTAGTGGGGGGAAAAGAAAAAAAACGTTTCTTGGCCAACCCAAACAACAACTGCTGTTGTCTCAGTTTTTACTCCCCCACTGCGCATGTCCATATGTGTTTGAGGGGCGGCTGCACTGAACTTCTTTACTGAAATTTTCGGTTTCTTAAATAAAAAAAAAATTAAAGGAAGTCGACAAAATAACAAATCCCATCGGATGTGACACGGGTTTTAACCTCGCACTCATAAAATTTTAAATTACATTTTTTTTATTACTCTTTGACTGCGAAACATTCAAATGGTGTAGTTTGTTATGGCGGCTTTTTTTGTTATTTTTTTAATTTTGAATTTTGACCGGTCGTTACTAAGTCGTTTTAAGTAAAACTAAGTTTTACACTGTGAGTCTTAAATTTCTGAAAGCTTTGTTATTGTTTAGTGATATTTTTTAGGTCAATGGGCATTGCGTGTGGTGATGGCTCGTCCACATAAAGCCCAGTTTTTAGTTTATAAATTATACAGTATGTGCACCCCTATGGATGGGTACATTACATGCTCTCCTTCGTTTATTTTTTTTTATTATCCAATGTATATTTTCTCACTATACAATTTTTTTTTTTGCTATCAGTTTCGCCAGGTTTGTCATGCACTTGTCTTTGTGCTTTGCTTTACCAGCCATTTGTATGATTTTTTTAGGAAGATTTTTTTTGTTGGGAAATAGACATGAAAGACAAGAGGCATTAAGAGGAATGGACTTGATGAATAAGTGAATGTGTGCATATGAGAGAGCTTTTTAATGACCATTGATGACCTCTGACATTGGTAAACATATGGAAAAAGCACATACTGTAGGCAATTCATTAGACAGTACTGACTGTACGCGCAAAAAAGATTTTCTATGTGCCATTTGTAACGACAAAGTGAAAACAAATAAATGTCTAACAAATGATGAGCGTATTTATATTACAACATAGTTAAATATCTCTCTTTTTTCAACCCCCACCCACTTCCCACAACTAAAATTAAATAAAAAAAGAAAGATGTTAGCTGAGGTTTTACATGGCGTTTAATTATAGCCATTAAACTCAAAGCTATTACACGCTAAATCGTTTAAACGTTTGCTTTCAACTGAGTTGATTTAATTAAGATTTTATTTTATTGATGTTATTTTACACTTTTTTATCAAATAATTAATCGGTATTAAAATTAATTGGATTATTAATGTCTTATCAATTAGTTTTCGAATTAATAACTTTTGGGTGTTAATTTAGATGATAAAATTTTGATTAGTAATTAAATATAATTTAATTTGATTTTTTATACTAATTTTGCCATTGGGTGTCAATTTAATTATTTTTTTTTACTTTTACAAGTAGACACAGTTTTGTTTTGTTTCTGTGAGTTTGTATTGGTGAAATAAAACGTTTTTGTCTCTTGTAAAATGAGATGCCTTACTCTAAATGGACTGCCAATGTCTTTTATTTTATATATTTTTTATGCATTTAGTTGTTGGGTGGTTTTATTTGCATAAATCTAACACTTATACGAATATCTAATGCGTTGGAGTTGGTGAAAGATAGATTGTATAAATAATTGTCGTCTAAAAACCTTCGTTTGCTACTTTTTTTTTCTATTACCCAAAGTTTTTTTTATTTATTTTCTTTAGTTTGTAAAGTAAAAAGTATTTTTCCACTGGCCACCCATTTGCATACATGTCCAAATACAAACACACACATAGAAAGAGACACATCTACATCTTCATCACACTGAATTGAATGCATTTTCAATATTAAACGAATGTAATAACAAAATGCAAATGGGTCGTACGTGTTACTTAGTTTGCTTAAGCTTTTGGATGTACAGTACACAGTGCTGTATAATGTGGCAGGGATTCGGATGGACTGAAGGCCTTTTCTCTGCCACCCCACCCACCTATTTCGACAGTTTAAAAGCGCTTTTCCACATTTGATAATACACACTCAAATCACATTCCCTCACTCCACCATCTTTCGTCTTAACAATCATCCCACACACCCTCTCTTCATGCATTGTATACTGTTTGCAAAAAAAATATAAAAGAGCCACAATTTCACAAAACGTTCTCGTACTATCACTTTACATTTTGTCTTTTTTATTAAAGGAATTAAGTGTTATTTGTCTTATCAAAGTTGTAATTTTCACAACACTTTTAAAACACATTTAAAACTTTTAAAGTTAATTCTGAATAGGGCATTGTGTTTCTAGCTGTAAATATATGACACAAAATGAATTTGGTACCTAAATATAAACTCTCTGTAGATGTGGCAGTCGTTTATTTTAGGTTTCTACATCATTACTCTATTTTTGTTGAAGTTTTATCTATGGAATATGACGTCATGACGTGTGTCCGCTCCACCCCTGTCTCCACTCCACCCTTCCATCTCTTTCGCAGTCAAAATCTGTGAAAACGAATCATTTAATAGGTGTTATGATCATTCATAACGTATGAAGGAGGGAGTGGGGATGGGGGGTAGAAGAACTGAGATTTCTAATCAACGAAATATGCTGCAATTAGCTTAATTGTTACTCACACCGTGTGTGTTTGTACCTTATATTAAAGGTGTACCGTATATTACTAATATACATCTATCTTATTTTGTTGATAAGCAAGTATTATACAGTACGTGTGTTGTTGTCTACCTATATAACAAAAGACATCGGTGAGTGATACCTGCGTTAACTTGTATTATGGCTCCCTTAGAGCTACGTGGAGTCAGTGTGGGCGGTGGTATGGGGGGGGGGAAGAGAAAGAAAAAAATCACTCATAATATTACAAGTTAATACGAGGCGATATATTTATGGGTGAGCAATTCTTATGGGATATAAAGTGCACTTAATATATGACCGTACAGTTATTATGGACACACACTGGATGTAGTAATGGTTAATGGTGGCTCGCAAAAACATGGCTATTTAGGTTTTGCAATGATGAAAAGTCCAAGAATGATAAAATATCGTGTTGTAGAAGCCTATATTGGTCACTTTTTGTTGTCTAAAAATCAGGTGACACCGAAAAACATGATAAATATTGAAAATCTTGATTTAACTTGCATGTTTAAGATTTTCTTACATTTTTCTGTATTAAGAATCAGTGTGGTTTTTTTTTTAAATTGTTGAGACGATTTTTAGCGCCAGTGTTGTATGTTTTTCTTTTCTGACATTGTTATGTTGATGTTAGTTTTTTTTATTTTTTGAAGTGAAACAGAGGGCGCTTTTTTTTGTTGTTGGTTTTTTTGAGGGGATTGATGTGTCCCTACGACCCAGCAAGCCTGTAATATCTATTGCCTTAATTATGACTGATTGCTTTTTTTTTTTACTTTCCGTTTTTTTAAGTGGGTGTGGTCCTGCCACTCCCACATCTACATATATTCACATTATGGATATATACAGTACAGATTAGACGCACATTTTCTTCTCATTTGTTTCTATTACAAAGGTTTTATTTTTTGACGCTCAGTTGGTTTTAGTCGGGGCTAGCTTTTTTTTTTTTTTTGTTATTTTTTTATTTCTTCCTTTTATATTCCGTAATTTTTTTTTTGGCAAAATTTGATGAAAAAACCTTAGGGATAGGTGTGGTGTGTGGTATATTCAGTATGGCATTAGATGGGGTTACTAGTACTGTAGCTAGGAAATGGAATGAATGGGGGATAAAGTTGGACTGATAGTGCTAACTTAGTTCACTCACCTTGTTTTGGTGAAACACATGTGCGCCTTTATGTCTACTTATTTAACTTCCCTCACTCCCACCTCTATCCCCCTCTCATTTTTTTCTTGCTTAACTTCCTCTAAAATCCTAATGCACTGGGGTTTTTCGACCAGCAATATAGACCATTGCAGTTTTTGGCTTTATTTAGCTATTTATTGATGTAACCACACTAAGCAGATGGCATTAAAGAATTTTCGTTAACTATACGTGTATTAAAAATACATGAAAACTTCAAGTTGGTTGCCAACCTTTTGACCAATTACCCAATTTGATGGCCAAGAAAAACGCTTTTAAATTTAGACTTGCTTATTACAATTGTTCGGTGCTCACTTCCCACTGGTTGATGACCAACTAATCAATAAAATTTATTTTTAGTTTAAACTTGATAATGCGTTTCAGGTAACGCATTTAAAAGCAATGATCAAAAATTTAATCCTAAAGGATGTTTAAATAGTTATCACCTACTGTACTGTATGTTGTAACGTTATAGTCTAGACAGGTAATTAATCGTCAGTTAAAAATAAAACAGTGAAGTTTAAAATAGTAATACGTTACCTTGTAACCTATATATTAAACTTAATTAAAACACATGTTAGCGTTTATTTATCATCAATATTTTGACATTATCTTGGATCACATTAGCGTCAAAGCGTCAACGACTTTAACATATTCGTAAACACCTATACCAGTTTTTATTAATTTTGTTTAAAAAAGTTAGTTTGAGGCTACATTTAGTTGAATGTATAATGAAATATAAGTGATTTTAAATAAATTGTTGGCCAATATGATTTGCTTAAAAGTGGTTACTTTAATGCATTTTTGCTGTAATTGCGTATGAATAATACATGATTATAGTTTTTTAAAACAATGTATGCTAATTAATGCTCTAATTTGCTATGTTACTAATGATTTTTATTTATTTTTTTAGGTAAGTACTTTTTGGTATTGATCCAATTTATTTGACCTATAAATTGTACACTTTGCCGGATGAGAAGGTATGGTTTGAGTTTGAATCTCCAAATATTATAAAAGGAAAGTTTTTTTTTTTGATATTGCGAATTTTTTAATTTAAGTAAGATTTAGGATGGGAAAGTTAGAAAATGACTTTTTTTAGTTACATAATTATTTATAGAATGATTAAAAAAAGTGTCACAAATCCATTTTTGTACGTAAAAGCTTTGCTTAAAAGATGTCAGGCTTTTTTATATTGTCTCTTAAGTTCGTTCGTTAAGTTGCATTAAGACATATTGAAAATAGCGAACAAATATATGAGACAACCCATTAAAAGCAATTAACAATTTAATTCTAAGATGAAAGTAGCGTAACGATGAAATGGTATTGTAAATTGTAATTGATATGCCCTTAATTACTCAAAAAGAAAAAAATAACGATAATAATCGCAGTTAACGGTGCAGGAAAAAAGCTTAATGCTAATTATTTGAACAAATACAAAATGAATGCATCATTTAGTTTTAATGTACGGGTATACAATCGTTTTGGTAAATTTATTTGAATAGCTTATTTTAGGCACGAAAAATCTGCTATAACTGATTCATTAGACTGTTAAACAATTAAAACGCTGAAATATTTGGTGGTCGCACATATGGGCCAAATAATTTACAAAAATAATTTATTTTTTGTTGCTGTATTTCATTTGAAGTATTTTGATGGCACGAATTATTTTCACTTATTTACGATGTGTCTTGCTGTTAAATTAAAAAAAAACAGATCGATAGAAATGAATGCCCCTCAGAGATTTCTTCACGTAGAAAAACACGTCGAAATTGAAAACAATGAAGTTTCCAAGGGGAAGAACTCCAACTTCCAAGAACCAACACATCTCTTATTCTTTTGCGTGTTTTTCCTGTGTATTTGCCGGTGTGTATGTGTATATCTAGCCCATATCTAATACTCATTAGTTGAAAACGTTTGATGCCGCCCTGGGTAGTTGAAATCTAATTCATTGATAGGTGCTTACACTTATTATTAAAGAAGCGAAAATAGTGAGAGAATGTGTGGTGAGATTATGGGGTGTTGTTGGTGGGATATAAAGTAAATGTACTTGGATTTTATTTATTTTTTTATTGTGTGATGAGATGATGAGGTGTTTTGAAGGAGAAAATTTAAAAGCGAAAATTCACCAAAGCAACCGAAAATCTTATTAATTTTTTTTTAATTTGTATTGAATCGATGTAATGATAATGTAGACTTGTGTTGATTATAATTTAGTATTTTTTTTGTGTGTGACAAAGCTATATAAGGCTTCATTAAAAATTTATTTATTTTTTGGAGGAGACTGCTGAATGCTAAATGAATGGAGAAAGAAATTAATTCGAAATAAATAAATAAAATTATAAAAATGAATCACGACATTATAATAATGATCTAATTATATCTTTCGATATGTAATTGAATGTTGAAATTATTTTTTTTTACTTTATTATTTATTTACGTTTGGTTTACGATGTTTATGTGATGGATTTTTTTGACAGGAAGTTGATAGGGGCAGGTGTAGGAAGATGGGTTTCTTCCTGCTTTAATAAAAAACATAAAAAAGTTCAAAACAATGTTTTTTAGCCCCTCTCTCTCTCTCTTTTACTTCGTGTATATCCCTTGTAAGAAAAGCCCTTTAAAAAGAGAGGGCTATACGTTTTTTATTTATTATTTTCTGGAAGGTTTTTTTTTTACTTGTTGTTCTTGTGTACATGCACACTGAGTACTTGTTAAAAATTGTTATCGTGGGAAAAAAGGTTGCCTACCAAACAAAAAACATAAATAAATAATAATAATAAAAAAAGCAATGCCATGTACTTGCAGTGTGTTGGAGTTTCTTTCATGTTTTGTGTACTGTGTATGTAAGGGGCATTTAAGGGTGGACTGAAAGAACTCCTAAAGTAAAAAAAAGCAAGTTAAATATGAATGAAACGGCCAACTCAAAAATTGAGTTTGGGCATTTCTTTTTTTATTTATATGCCATACCCTTTGCCTTTTTTATTTATTGTATATTATAATCTAACGAATGGGCATCTACATTGCAGTGCAGTGGTGTAAGGGGTTTGGTAAAGAAGAGGGAAGGGGTTAAAAAGTTTTTTTTTAAAAAAGTTGTAACCTTTGTAAATAGTCACACATAATAAAAATTGGTCCCTGTTTTTCACTCCACCTGGCATTTTGTGTACAAGGTTATATCATAACAGGGACCAAACCCTTTTTACATGAGTTTTAAGATATTTGCATATGTAAGAACTTATGTCCTGTCCCACACACACTTCCTTTATAGTAAAGGGTTGAAAAAAGAATTTTTTTTTCTGTTTTTTGATATGCACTGTATAAAAATTATTTCGTAGTCAGTTGGTCAAGATGGGGAAACATTGGAAAAGGGGTGGGGAATAAGGAGCAGTCATGGCCCCTTCTACTGTACTGCTTATGCTAAATGCTTTGGTTTTGCTTGCGTGATTCATATTTAAATTGACCAAAACGTTTTTTTATATTTTTTTATTATTATTATTTTGGACATTGAAAAGTGAATGAAGAAATCCAATCGGTGAGCATGAAGAAAAAATGTAAATAGAAGCGCAAGAGATGAGTATTGGGTACTGTATAGGCCCTATATAGAGGATGGTGTAAAAAAATTTGTTTGAAGGGGTTATTTTTAATGTTATTATTATTATTAATGCATTGCGAATTTATTTGAAAGCAGACATGGCAGCTACTGTATGTAAAGGGTTGTGGAAAGTTTTTGGACCTTAAAAAATAATTTTTTTTTTACTCTCTGGTGGTGGTCCCTTTATAAATCAAACGTATCATGGGAAAAATGGGGTAACTTGGTTACCAAGGGGTCATTTTGAACTTTGTCAATGCTCTTTGCTTGTAAGCTTTGCCCAGTTTCTTTTTAACAGTGGAGAAAAAAACAACAACGAAACAAACTTCTTAACTTTGTGCACTTTAGTTTTTTTTTTAATTTTATTTTTTGAGTCTTGTTAGGAGAATAATAAGAAATTTTTAAGAAAAGACCCAACTTTGTAGGAATATTTTTGAGTGAAGGTGGGAAGGGTTTAAAGGTGAATAACAAAAGTTTATAGATTTTTTGCTACTAAGTATTTTTGAACATTTAAAACAGTGAAATGTGGAAATTTCTGAAATGTAGTAACCAAGGAAACCATTTTTAGTCTTTAGGAACTGTTATCCTGTGTAACTTTTACTAAGGTGACTAAAAGACTGAGAAATGTCTTTAAAAAACTAGAAATTTAATAATAACAAAAGTTACTCTTAAATATGCATAAGCAAATTTAATGTATTATTAAAATAGCTAAGATTGTATAAATTATAAGAGGCGTTTTTTCCAAGAAATTTAGTTGTGGTAGTAGTAGAAATAACGGTTACAATTTTATAATTTGATGTGACTTTGAATTTGTTGACGCTTATTAAAATACAGCACTTGTATTGTGTTATAAAACTGGCGTATCATATTCCGCAGCAAAAAAGTGTGTAAATAATGAATATTTTATTACCCGACTTTTTTAAAAAATAAAAATGGAGCTGAAAATATTTTTTGATAAAAATTGCTGGAAATAAATTTATATTTAGTCGGTATAATGGTTAATATCAAAGTGTGAAAGTTATATTACAGTTAAATACCACTATTAAATACAAATTTAGATGTCATAAAGAAATTTTATTTTAAGCATATTAAATTTTTTTTTTGATAAGCATTTTTTAGGTGAATATAAATTGTCTGCGCTAGACACAATTGAAAATGACCTTCACATTTTTTTTGTATTATACTATGCGAGTTATGTGCACTGACGGACCATTGGCCTATTAACAAAGTTTAGCCAGCCTAAGGAGGTGGGGGAGAGAAAGTAAAGAAAAGTAGTCCAGACAGAATATGCGGTTTTTTATCCACACTTTTATTTGTGTCTGTATGTTTCGGCCCTTCTTTGACCTCCTACTGACCTCTTAAAAAATTCATGTCACTGGCGATGCTTTAAGATCAACAAAGGCGAAGGTTGAGCGAGGTGGAAGGTGTTTTTTAAAGGAGGAGGGGGGGAGAGAGATGGATGAGAAGATGGAAGGGGGGGAGGGGAGATGATGGTGTATTAGAAAAATTGACCATGGGATACAAGGGAGGGGGTTGTCTGTGGGTGGGAGAATAAACTGAACAAAAGAGATCAAGCCGTTCTACTCTTGTGGGTGTAATTATCTCACCTTCAGATAAATACCCCTCCTCTATTTTCCTTTTTCCACTTTCAAAAAAAAAACTCTCTTTTACGTAAGTGGGGTACAACACGTACATAAAAGGTAGGGTAACTAAAAAATGAGATTCCAAAACTTTCTTTTTTTTTATTTTAACCCTCAATCTATCCCCTCATCTACCTTCCCCCCTTACCCTATTTCACCTTTAAAAAATAAAATAAAAAAATTACTCTCCTACGCTTTTTGTTTTGGGTCCTTGAAGGTTTTTTATACGTGTGTATTTGGTAACCCAGGGCTTGAGACGCAAGTAAAAAATGGGAGAGCTTTTTTATTGCATCCCTACTATGGTAAAAGGGGAGGTTAAAAAGGGGGGGGGGGGATGTATGGAGGGAGGGGAGGGGAAAAGGGAGCTATAGACCTAAGGTGGGGCTAAAGCACATGGACAGGATGAAAAAAAATTGATGTTGGCCAGAAAGAGAAGAATGATATGGGTAAAAGAAAAGTGAAATTGAGGGGGGAGAGGGATAAAAAATAGTAGGGAGAAACATAAAGGTAACCCATACAACGCAGGTGGACTCTTCATATTTGCACCTGAGACCTTAACTTTTTTTTTAAAAAAAGATACAATGATGCAAAGTTACGTTATTATGTCTGGAAAAATTAAGGTTACTGGATTGATGGGTTTTTTAAAGCTATTAATCAATAATTTTATTATATTAAACAGGTTTTTCATGCAAGTTCAAATTAAATTTTGGTTAACTAAATTTGATGTCTTCTTTGGTCGGTTATAACCAAATTTCATCAATAAACTTAGTAATTATTGACTACGTTTTATACCTATTATTATTGCTTTTGATATGTTTTATTATGTGCTATTTGTTTTATTTTAGCTAAAGTTAAACTTTAACTTGTATTTACAGTGATGAAATATTTTGTTGGTTTAATTGATGTACAATAAGGGGTTTTTTTATATGTAGGAAAAGTTTTTATGGCGTATTTATATAAAGGAAATAATTCAATGGGTGATTTTTTGAATGTTTTGTCGTTTTGCGCCATTACGTGTCAGTGCTACTGTTAACGGTGACATTTTTTTATTAAGTTGTTAAAGTTTTTTGATAAGGAATTTAGCTTAGTATATCATTAATATTGTATTTAATTGACGGTTTGAAAGTATTTTAAAGTTTGACAGTGTCAGTGTTGTCTTAAATTGCCAAGTGGATGCCTGCCACTCCCTTTCAAAAAAGTGTTGTGTAAACTTAAATTTAAAAAATGTATCTTTTATCATGACTAATTTAATGTTTGTCATTTTTCCTTGAGTTGTCGGACGCAAACCTTTTTTCAGGTCACTTTTTTATGTTGGCTACTTATTTATTATGTACATTTAACTGTAAAAATAGATCATTTTTTTGGTTTTTTTTAGTTTTGTAGACTTTTGTTATTTTTTTTATAAAACTGGAAAACACCTCATTTTTGCTCTCAATTTTATTTTTGTAAACAAGAGTGTAGTAGGTCCAAAGCGGAAAAAAAGGAAAATAATGTAATTGTATGGGAAGTTTTTTTTTTAAAGTGCTGTATGGGGTTGTCTCATAAGTTTGTTCGTTGTTTCCCCACTAATATCATTCGGCAAAAAAGGACGAATTTATGAGACAACTTAATAAGAAGAAAAATAATTTTTCACACGTTTTGTTTTATTTCGCATTTTTAAATTCACTTTCAAGAGTTTGAATTCGCGTACTTTTGCAAATGGGAAATTTATGGCACCGATTGAATGTTTGCAAAAGTAAATGGCGACTTGACGAAATAAAAATCAAATGGCGAGTTTGTCATTTATTTTAGCCAAGGACAGCCATCACTGTAATCGACAGTGACAGCAGCCGACACCGTCTAAGAGAACGTTTATCCTCCAAAGTGTTAATCAAGCTTTAATTATTTTATGAAGCAATTTAACTTGTTACTTTTATTATTTTAATTAACTGTCCGGTGTATTCCAAACCCTGTGTAAGAAGTTTGGCATTGGAATTTCTTGACATGTTGTAGCCAGCCAGTTGGCATAGACACCTGCATTTTCAATTTTTTATTTTATTTTATTTAAGTGTCGTTTCGGTATCCCTATCTGTCACATACTATTTGAAAGCATACAATTATCAGCAAAACCCTTTTGCCATTGTTTGAATTTTGGCAAACGAATGCCAATTTTAATAATTATTTTAATCACTGGACATTTGAATTGGATAAACGATGCCGGCTTTTTGTGTGTTTGTGCTAGACGTCTTGAACTAGCAAATGCCAATTTAAATCTCAAATAAATATTTGAAGTGTCGACAAAAATCAATCAGCTATTACCTACTGTATACTGGCTAGCAAGGCAAGACGTTGAAATAATTATTTCATATTGTTGCATAATAAGCGGTACACTTGTAGCTGAATTGCTGATTGTACAGTAAATGTATGGGAAAAAAAGATGTTTTTGTGACCTTGCCCAGTGCAAATGCAACATTTTAATTATTGATGTTGGCAAAGCATTTAACAAAGCAATGAGGAAAAAATTAAGATTGTGTTTTTATGAATTTGAATTTATAAGTTTGTTATTTTGGTCAAAATCGGTATTGTTGAGAATACAAATCAGGACAAACTTTGAGCGAAGAACAGACGTTTGAGACTCACATTTTGATGGTTTTATCAAAAACAGTGTTGTAACTTTGCAACTATTTGTTTTGAATGTTGCAACAATTAAATGGCAGCAAAATGTACTAAAATGTTTATTAAAATGCTAACTCTGGTCCAATTAGGTCAATCATGGCTACGTGTGTGGCTTTTAATGTCTGGTTTTCGTTTCTAACTAAAAATATTGTTGGCTGTCAAATAATGTAATGATGGATGATTTCCATTTGAGACACAGGTAAAAGTTACAGGGTGAAAGGTCATCTGGGTAAGTCGCGATTTGAAAATAAGGTCAACATTAGACTTTTTGACATTTTAACGATAACAAAACTAATATTTGAGTAAAAGAAATATATTTTAAAAAAAAAAAAAGGTTTTGATGGCCTTGTATGGATTGCTGTAGAGCTTTGTGTTAAGTACTGAGTTAAGTTGGCTTTGAGAATGTATGAATTTTTTTTTACCTGTGCGATATGAGCAGTTGTAGACTATGTAAAAGTTGTTATCGATTTAAGTGTTTGAAAATGAGTTGAAAGGTGGGTGGTTAAGGAGAAAAAGAGTGAGATTTTGTTTTCAGAAGTAAATGAAGGGAGGGGTTATGACCCTAGTGGCAACATGTGTATGTTAGATAAAGTGAGAGAAATAAGATTGAATTACCCAAGGTTATTTCCTTGTGTTCATATCAGAAATATTTTTTATATCGTGATTGTAGGTCATGTACTAAATAAGAAAAAAAAATTTTTTTTTATATATATGTTTGATAAAATATTTTCAACTTTTATAGAGGACGTACTGTATTAATAGTGGGATATTTAATGTATTATTGAAATTGAATGAAAATCGTGTTTTTTATAGAAAACTCAATGCATTTATTTATAAGGTTGAATATTGTTATTTTTATGATGGTCACTTTATTATCAAAAGAGCATGGCTAAATTCTATTTTACAATTCAGCCATTTTTTTTTTTTATATTTTCTTTATGAAGCAAAATTTTAAATTTTAATACAATGTCTCGGAAAGTCCACAATTTTATTTTAAAAAAATTTTATTAACATTTTTTTTATTATGTCGGTGTCTGTATTATTTGATGTGCTAATCTTTTTTTATTATTATTTGGTTACTATATTTTTTTCTGCTAAAAATCCCTGTCTTTTTATTTACATTTTTATAACATTATTACATATTTTTGGTCACTTTGTAATGCTTGAGGTCATTCTTTTCAACGCAACCATCACTAATTATACACATAAAAACAGATTTGCTCATCTACCTCCCTTCCCTCCCCCTCACTTATAAAAAAATATAATAAAAAAACCATTATAATGTAGCCGGTAAGCTTACCGGAAGTATGGACAGCTGCTTTTTCAATTTCCTTTCTCTCTGAACCACAGCTGTAAATTAACAGTCATCCATGGATTTTTTTATATATATTTCACATAATTTCCCTCCTCTTATTTTTCATTATGTGTCCGACAAAAACGACGGTCAAACAAAAAATTTGTTTGAAAAAAAAATTAATGATGGTGATGATCTCTCCATTAACATTATAAAAGGCAAAGTAGAAAATGACGTATCCAGTAGTGTATTTGAAGTACCAGCATAGTTGCGTTACTTTATGAACATGTAATTAATTTTTTATTTAGTAAGGTTTAATTATCTTAATAACAGAATGGCATTACTGTTGTTTTTATTTAATAAGTATATATTATTTTGCATTCGTAAAATGTGTAGTTATGTACAATATAATGATTTGGTAACTTTGTTTATTATTGATTAATAATGTTAAAATGTATGGATTTTATTTAGGGCGTTTAGTTGGTCTGTTATGTGTATATAACTTACAGCGAAAGTAGCAAATATAGTTGATTCCTGGAACTGTATTTATTATTGCTATTGAAGTGTGCTATTTATCTATAAATATAACATAAGGATGGTGTCTGAGCTGTGCAAATACTACTTGTATGGATCATGAATATAAACAATAAACTACAGGATCTACCAAATCAAATTAGTTATTAAGTATAGAAAAAGTTGTAAACAAAAGTTATTTGCTAAACTGCATTGCAGTGTCGCTAATATAACTTATTTTTGTACGTTTTACATTTAGTATAATGTAAGCTTATATGAAATTTTGCTGTTCTTGTAGCTATTAATTGAGGTATTTTGTGACATTTGTGGAAATGAGGTGATAATGGTCGCATTTTAAAACTTTTTGGAAACTAAATTGTTTAATGTCGTTGGTTAGTAGACCTTCAAAATACGTGTAATGGCAATTTGAAGGTTGTAACTTACAGTGTACATGTATAGAGATGATTGAGATTTAGTGCGATGATGGTGATGCAAAAAGTGGGTGTCGTCTGCTGTAGTAGTGATGGTCAAATATGAAATGGAGATTAATTGCCATGGATATGAATCGCTGATTTTTGATCTGTGGCTTTCGAAATCTCTGTCTACATACAATCACTTGCATTTTTTTTTTGCCTCTTTCTAACTTAGCTTTATTTTTTTATTTATTTTGTCATACGATTATTGTCTCCTTCTGATATCTTGATTCTTGTAGATATCGATTTAGGCTTAAGCGGATAATGTTAGGGATCAATTCGGTCACGTGATTCGATTCATATTGGGGATTTAAGACTATGATTATGCATATGCTATACAAAGAATTAAACAAATCGTTTTGCTTTTATACAGTGTTATTGTGTTTTTTTTTATTATGGCGAAGAAAACATTTACAGCGCCATATTATGGTATTGTTATATGTAATATCATAGATGAGGTTAAGTGGCTTTGTACATTTTTATCTAGTTAAGCTTAACCACAGCTAATTAACTTCGAAATACACAAAAAGCAAGAAAAATATAATAGTTAAACTGAAGTTGTTGGCATGGAAATTTATCTTAACTGTCTCTTAAAAAGTCAAATTTAGTAACAACTAGCAACAAATCAAGGCTCAAAATTAGTTAGAAATTAATTTTGTAAATTAAATTTAGAAATTGTAATAATGATTTCAGAAAATTAATAACTTCATAATTAACCTAATTGAGACAAATTAAGTTAGGTTTGCATTCACTTTTTTTTTCTTTCTTGGTTTTAATGAGTGTATTGTAGGCGGACAGAAAAGAGTTACGTGGTGTATAATTACGTCTGTAGATAACATCTTAGTTTATGTAGTTTTTTTTCTTTGGTTTTTTAAAAAGTTGATTTAATCTTGGTTTATTTATTGTGTATTGGTGTTGAGAGAGACTAGTTATTTGGTTTTAGTAAGTTGTTTTTATTATTAGCCAGTCTTGTAAGACAATCAATTTGATTAACGGTGTTCAAATTAAGATTATCAGCTGTCACATTTAATTTACGAGAGAAAAAAAAAACAATAAAAACGAACACACAAAGTACAAATATATATACAGTTTATAAACTTCTTTTGTGGAAACAAGTTGGCTGAAACTAATTGTTTTTGTTTAACTATTTTTTTTGTGTTCTTAAAGCTGTCAATCTAGTTTTTAAGATTTAGAAATGAAAAAAAGTGAAATGAAATGCGACTACTGTGTATGTATACCGTGCTGTCGACATTAAAAGTTTGAAACATGACATTTGTTTTAATTTAACACAAATAAAAATAAGTCTGACATTAGTTTTAATACATTACAACACTAATTGTAACTGACATCAAGTTTATTATTAGAAATACCGTACAATAACTTAAGTTGGCTTTACTTTGTGGCCAAAATCATATGGAATGAATTTTATTTTTTTATATTTTTGCAGAAAAATTATAAATTGAGGAGCTTGATCGTTGTTTCATTGCATTTATTACTTTAAATAGCAAAATTTGACTATTGGCACTGAGCTAGTTGATGGCCATTTCGCAGTCCTTTTTGTGTTTGGTCGTTCTTGGAATCGATTGTTCATCAATGTCCTGTTTGTGATTTATTTGGCTCCACCCAAGCATTATTTTTAGTCTTTCAAAATTAGTGGCAAAAAAAATAGATAAAAATGGGAACAAATTATGTAATAAATAAAAAGATGATTATGTACATTGTACAGTACGGCAAACACCCATCGCTATCCAGTATCCACCACCATCACCATTGGCTTATGCCTCACCCATTGTGATTTTACTCTCACTTTTTTTTCTTCTCTTATGCCGTTTATTTTTTTGTTATTTATTTTTATTAAGTTATTGAAGCAAGAGTTGGGTTTCTGGATTAGAATAGATGAAGCGACCATTATGTGTTACTTGTTAATACATTGTAGTGTGTATGGAATTGGACTTTGGAGAGGGGCCACACCTAAAACTTAATACGCCATCTACTATCTCCCACAATAGTAATTAATATACACACAACTTCCTTTTATTTTCATTTATACCACAGGCTTAATGACTCTGGTACGCGGACCAAGGGAGAAAAATACCGTAAGATTATGTAGGACTGTGAGGGTAAAATAAGGTGAGCTCAGGTGGGGGATGGGAGGGGGGGAGTAGGAGTAGGAGTCGCCCAGACGCCATACTGGACGTTTGGATTATTTCCAAAAACTTTTTTTTACATTGTAGTTTTAGTTATGCAGTGTGGTTGGCCAAGATTTTTGGTTTTTTTATTTTATTATTTTTGCACGGAAGGATTTTTTGTTAACTAATTTTTTTTTTATTTTTGCTAAAACTGGAACGTTGGTGATGATTTAGCAAATTTTGAATGGGTGGGGGAGTTAACTTTTTATTTTAATGTTTTACAAAGACTTAAGTTTACGTGTGTGTGTGGTTGAGGATTTTTTTTTTACTAGTTTAAATGTTGACCATTGCAAATGCTGAAATGCACTGTTGCAAAATTTCCTTTCCACGGATTAACGAGAGATTTTGCACTTACCTGTGAAAAATCGCCTCCGAGAATGTTATTGTGGCAATGTACATTGGATAAGATCACCAAACATGGCGCAGACCATAGTGGCGGTTACAGCGCTGTCTAGTGGCCGTTTCGGTCATAATTCAACGGTTTTAGTAAAGCACACGGTTCTATAATTTTGTTGGCGGGGCTTTGCTTTGGATTTTTTATAGTCATTTTTATATTATTGTATATTCAAAATCAAGGTCGACAAACTTTTTTTATATATAACTTTATAAATATATAGAAAGGTGAAACTTAATGGATTTTAAATTGTTTTTTTCAACACTTTTGATTATATTGATGATGTCATAGGTCGATAAAGTCAAAATTTTTTTGTACGATTACTTTGTTTAACTAGACATTGATTGGCAATTAAGTTGAAATGTACAGCAAGTCTTGAAAATAATTTCAATTGTACAAATACATTCGCTTATAAAAAATATATAATTTTTTTCTGGAAATTTACTCATGCTCAAGCTCGTCAGTCAATTTGCGGTACTTAAAACTAAAAAACATTTGTCAGGCGTCAACATTTTTCATCACCTGTCTATCAAAAAACCACCACAAAAAATAATAAAGAAATATTTTTGTTTTTTTTTAATTGGATACTTTTACTATACTGTAGATCAAGAAAGGGGAAAGAACTGGTGTAGGATTAGCTATAAAACAAGAAAAAAACTTAATATAAAAAACTTTTTTTTTTAAATAATTTTTAGGGTGATTTTTAAAATTAAAAGACTAAATTTTGCAGAGCAAATAAAGAAACGAGACTAAATCGCATCAGTTCCAATGGCGATTTGTCTCGTTTCTTTTTTGCAGTGGAGAAATAAGTGTTCTAATTTAGAAAATTATCACGAGAATGATTATTTAGTAATTATTAATTAAAAACTGCTCTTATTAAGTTCTTCAAATAAAATTTTTAAAATTTTACATTTTTAATTTGGCAATGACGTGGTTTCCCTTGGCATCTTCTAACTTCACTGACATGAAAACGCAAATACAATTAATCGTATTTGTATTGAATCAACTCATCGTCATAACTAATAATAAAACAACTCTGACATTATTGCTAAACATGTACATAAAAAAACAATTTCTCTCTCTGTTCTCCTATTCACCCCACATACCATCATTTTTACCCATCACTGAACATTCATTTCCACTTCTACTTGTATGTTCAGCTTTACTGTAACTACTTGCGCTTACATGTCGATACAAACAAAAAAAATCATCATCAACTTCATCTAATTGTTTATCTAAGCAATTACATCGTCAAAATAAAAAAGACACACAAAATATAGATAAATAAATAAAATATCTCTCCCAACCGGTCCTTCTTTTCCATCTATTTGTCATTCATTTGTATGACAAAACAATGCTTTGAGAGAGAGAGATAGCAATAGGAGAGAATGGACTAGGAATTATTTACCACAACAATGCTAAAATAAATAGATTTACATAAGCAGATTGACCAATTCACACCAAAGTGTACAAACTTCAACAATTGAATTTCAGATCGCCACTTCAAATTTCAAACTGTTTTTTTTTAATTTAGAATTTAAAAAAATGGTAAATATGACCTAGGAGTGAATGATGAGTATACTAATAGAAAATAACATCTAATATATAAAACTACTAACACCCACACCTGTGTATTGGATATTTTAAACGTGGAAATTCAATGACCTAATGTGACCTCTTCCTACACAAAATAAAAAACAAATCCCCCATCATCAAACAATTGTTAAGGTCAAATTAATGCCATCCATCAGGAAGAATCCAGCTATACCCATAGTAACGCTGTAAACATTACAACAAAAAAATTTCACATCCGGCCACTTCAATTTTTTAAAAAACTAGAAAAATAAATAACTGTTTGTCATTTTATCAGGTGTTTTAGGTTGTTTTATTTTATCTGTGAATTCTCGAATAATGACTAATCAAAAAAAAATTACTAATGAGTGTTAGTTTGTTTTCGTGTTATACAATTTTGCTGAGCCAGTTTACTTATGGCACTTGAGAAATTGGAGAAAGGAATTCCCAGTAATAAACTCACCAGATTTAATAAATTATTATCGACTCACAGATTCTCGGTTAGAAATTGATGACTTACGTGTATTGGATTCTCTCTTTTTTTTTAAACGATTATTTTTTTCTATCGTTGTCTCCACCGTCATGCACAAAAGCAATAATGAACTTGCCAATATAATAATGTGGGATTATTATTATTATTTTTGATTACAAGAAATGCCCCATCCGTTGCCTAGGTGTTGTCCGGTTCTTGTTGTCTTCACTCCACCTCCTCTTTTCAGCAGGATAGAGGGAGATGGGAAGGGAGGGGGGTGTCTGTGTATGTATAGTATGGATTCACTATGGCAGACATTAGGACTTTGATGTTTATTTTTGATATAAAACACACGTACACGGCAACGGGCGACAGCGAAGTCTTTTCACAAACAAAGGTCACTCACTACACCTTCACGTCATAACTTTTTTTTTATATATATTTATTTACCTAGTTAGTTGGTTAGTTAGTTCTTTCTTCATTTTGCCATCTTCGATCGTAAATGAGAAGACCATTATCCACCCACCATACCCTCCCTTATTCACCAACCCCCCACAATGCCAATATATAATAATATAAAGACTTCATACGGCGCTCTCTCTCTCTTTCTGTATATGTGCGTGTTGATTTGATTCAATAGACTGTTTATTGGATGGGAAGTAATTGAACCGATGGGTGTGGATGATAATGAGTAAAAGAGGAGGTCAACTAACATTTCTATACTTCCGGTCGATCCACCTATCGAAAACCGATAATGTTATACAGATGGACCAAACTGTATACAGCAGCTTTTATACTTCTTTTTTTTATTTGAACCTCAATTTCAAATACAAAACAAAGAAATCGTGTTGAAGGTGCTTTTATTATCATTATTATTATTATTACTATTATTTATTAGTTCGAGATCGAATTGCCAAACAACGTGTACTGTTGTATGCATTTGTTGCATTTCCATATTTCCACACCCACCATTAACATCTGTAAATAAATCGACATTAGTATTTATGGATGTACTGTACTGTATAGGTGTTAGTTGTTAGTTGACAACGACGCTTTAGTCAAATGGATATTGATAAATTTTGTTCATTCAAATTTCAGTGGTCAATTTTGTCGGCGCTGTCATTATAATAATATGGCTTTTGTGTTTATTGAATTATAATTCAATTGGCACGGTGCAGTGTCTGTAGCTAATATTATAGTGCCAGATGAGAACTGTGAAATATAATAGCGTATTTAGGCCATGTAAATTTACATTTAAATATTGCAGCTTTGTTTATAGAGCCAAGTACTGTATATCGTTTTATTTATTGCGCTTGTATTTACAGTATGCACAGCCTGTATTTAGGCTATGGAAATTTAGCTAAGGTTACTAAGGCCACTAATTCTGCTTTTCAGGCACTAACTAACTTACATTGTCTTGATGTGCGTTTCTTAGGCACTAGATTCACTTTTTTTTAATTTTAATTTGTGCTATTTTTCTTAAGACTTTTAATGTTGTTGAACAAGACTAAATTTGTAATTTGGACACTTTATGTAATGAAAATGTTAGAACTTAGAAGTACTAATTTGCTTTAAGAAACTGAAACTACACTAAGTAAATTATTACGTCAATTTTTTTTTTGGGTATTTAATTATGCATAATCCGGTTGTTATTATCGCTGCTTTAATTAATTAATATGTAATTAAAATCTAATTTTAAGTATGTAACTCGCAGTTGTTGAACTTGTAAGTTGACCATTGGAAAAATTGTGCAAATCATTGGCGGGCTATTAGATCCCTTGCAATCAAAAAATTTTAAAAAAAAAGAAAGTTTTTTCTCTATTGTTTTCCAAAAACAGCTCAACTCAATTTGACTACTTGAATACACGCTACCTGTAAAATGTTTCAGCTCGAAAAAAAATTGTTTCTAACTTGTAAGTGACTGATATATAAAGAAAGTTTGTGTTAAAGAGTTTAATAAACGCGTAGAGAAGGTGGTGACCGGTGACCCTTGACCTCCGCTTTACCTTAATTTGTTTGGCAATGTAACCTCAAAATATGCGGCCATGCAACCTCAACCAACCCTTCCAATATTTTTTTTGCTCGTTTTTTTATCTATCACAATACCCTCCCACCCCAACGCCCTCCCTCACACTTAACATTAACAAACAACCAGCCCCTCAACTTTCAATTCTATTTTTTTAAAACTTTTACTCTTTTTCATGATGGTAATAATAAAAACGAGCTGATTTTTTTAGATTTTATTTTTACCCCCTTGAATAGTATACGTATATGTGTGTTGTGGTGTGTGAGAAAAATCTCACGTTTGGTGGAACCAAATTAGCTGCAAACCGTCAGCTAAGAAAAGCAGGAATGAAGATTGGATATTTTTTGGTTGGGACTAAGAAAAGGTGTTCGAGAGAGTTAAATAATAATAATAAAAAAATATATACGAAGCTATAGGTACCCCTTCTTCTTCTTCTATGTACTTCATCATCATTTTCACATTTGGAAAGAAAACCACAATGAAATTGTTGAGTCATTGCGCGAAATTTCTCTCTTTTAACTTGTGATGTAGAGATCTTGCCCTTCCATCCTCCCCTCACTCCCCCACTTTTTTTTCATCTTTTTACTTTTTTTTTAAAGTGTCCATCTTTTAAAAATCACTATCTCGCTCTCCATCCGGCAAACAGCACCCAATATTAGGCGGTCAAAAAAAATTTAAGCTGATGCACTTTTTTTTCTAAGACGTAATCAACGGGGTTTACATACCTAAGCGTTTCTCAAACTTATTACACTGAGAGACAGTGATAAGATATGATTTGAAATAGTGATTTTATGTACTTTTATTTGTTGCAAATAGGCAGTTTTTTAATTAAATTTGTTTGAGTGATTATAGTTTTTAAGAATTGATACAATTTTCTTATGTTTCACGTAGTTGGGAACTCCTGCTGTTTGCAAAGGGAATGTTTAATATTTATGTCTTTGAATAATTATAATAATATGAGAATGAAGTGGAGAGTTAAATTTAGTTGATGGTGGGTTGGGGGAAGTGGATAGTTTGTCTGATACTGTGTTAAAAAAAAAGTGGTGTATGGAATTAGTGCGAATCCTGTGACTTTAATGCTCATCTAAAGGGAAGGGGTGATGGTATTTTCTCTGGTAAAGGAGAAGGTACTTTTAAAATAAAAGATAAAAAATTGTTTTTTTTTCGACTGATACATTGTGCTATGCTGTATTTGTGCAAATAATGCGGCGGCGGTCGACAAAGAATGTGTATGAGGCGCCAACTATACTAAGTTCTAATACATGTGAAAATCCTGCCAAAAAACTTTTTTCATTGCTGACCCCTGGTGGTGGTGATGGCGATGGTGAAACTTATTTACACGGTAATGAAAGGAATTCTTAGCTTTTTTTTTTACTTGGGATTTTTTTAGGTGTTGTTGAATAAACACAAGTAGAGATTAAACTAAATTAGAGGTAATTTGAGTGACTATTTATCGTTGTGAAGAGGATATAAGCCGAGTAATGAACTTGTCTGAGAATTTCAAACTCAATTTATTATGAATAATGAGTGAAAAAGGATTTATACTGTATCTTTTTAGCGGTTTTAGCGACTTTCAAAAACATTTTTAGAACTTTTGGCGCATTTAAGATCAACTTTTAGTAGATTTTCTTTGTATAATTTAGTTATGTTACCTGTACAGGTACTGGTACGTATAATTGCTATTTATACCATTACTATTTTTTTTTTGTTCATGTGCATTGTTGATTTACCTGTACATGACAGAGACCAAGCATATTTAATCAGAAATTAATTATTGGGGCTTGAATGCGGAAAATAGACGGTGTACTGAAGGGGACAATTATTAAGTTTTTTTTCTCGTTTTTTTATGCTATGTTTTTGCAATCCAATGGGTGGAATTGAATGTATTGCTTGGCACGAAAAAATTATCACTAAGTAGGAAAATAAAAACAGCATAAATTAACATTAAAAAAGTAATTAAATTCAACCAATTTTGTCCAGAAAAATTCATATTCTAATCGAATTATTATTGGGTTTAAAGTTTAAATTAAATATAATGATTTTTTTAAATTGCACATACAGTGCTTGTATTTTGGCGTTTTTATTGGTCCACCGTTAAATATGCATTTTCTTGGTAATGAAGGGAGTGGGAGGGGATCATGTATGGGGAATATTTTTTTTTGAAGATGATGATAATGTTGTTGGTATATACTTGAATGTGTGTGTATATCGTATAGTGGGGGGTTAGTTTTAATAAATAATATATTTACACCCAAAATGAAGGAGTGTACTCCTGTATAACTTAGCAGTGTAGGGGTTGAGTAAGTGAGAGTGAGTGAGTGGGATGGATTGAGGGGGGAGTTATTCTCCCTATGGAAAAACAGCCAGGTGCATCCATTGCCATTACCTATACCTATATAACATTATAAAAGAAAAAAACTTTGAGAGTTTAATTCACAGATGGTAACGTTTACGTGTATTTCTACATAATTTACCTTTAGCATATTGGGCTGTATATAAATCTATTGTTAAAAAATATATTATGTAGGGCATTTTTATACGTTTATTTTTTTTATATATATTTTGCTTTGTTGACCGAAAAAATATATATAAGAACGTTTAATGCTATATATTTTGGAAGTTTATACAACACTTGTCTCTTGCCATAATTTTTTTCCCCTTATAATTTTTTTTCTTCCACTAATAAACTTCCCCATTGAAAATGTTTTTTTTTCCCCTCTTATTTTTTATTTACGTTGTGGAGGGTCATTTTTATGTTTTCTTAACTAAACTGAAAATCTCCCGGAAAATGAAATTTTTCTTTTATTTACTTTATTTTTGAAGTAAAAAATTGAAATTGAGGTTAGCACCACTTGAGATTAAAGCTATGATAATTTTATATAATATTCTTTTGTATGAGGTTATTCTATTTATATTTTAGCATCTTTTTTATGTTTTTTTGGAGATTTTGATGCTGAAGATATGCACAGTGACTTTTTATGATAAAAATCATTTATTTTCCAAATTAGCTTTTATTTTCTTTTTAATTTTTCTCAAACATGTGACCGTACTAAGTATACAAAACCGATGGAAAAACTATTTCGGTTTTTTATGTTTATTCATCGTGGATAATCCAGTTTAAAATCACAGGTTGAAGGTCAAGATCGATTTACTTTTATTCAAAATCAAAAAGGAATGAATTTATATTTGTTGTGTGTTTATAAGTAGCGTTAATTTCGATTTTTTTAAAAAAAATTACATGTAGAGCTTTATCCTATTTTCAGTACAAGCACAATAAGCACCGTTCTGTAAATGTGAACTATTTTCAAGTGCTTTATAACGATTTTTAAGATGCAGCAGATGCAAAAGATGGAAAAAGGGGATTTTAATTACAGCACTGATTGTGTGCTTTTTATAATGCCTAAAAGTTGCAATTAAATAAAATGACGATTATGCTGCTGTTGTTGTGGCAAATGATGATGTTTTAGAGGTCGTTTCATGTTAAATGGGTTATGAACAAGGTGCATTTTTACTAGCTTTTAAAAATGGCCGTGAACCACCGATAGGCAATATAATTTTTTTTTTGTTTGCATTTTATATTGTATTTTTTTTTTCAAACATTATTTTGATGTGGTTTTTTTTGTTACTTTTTTTTAAAAATACGTGTCATTAAGTGACGTCACCTCGAAAAAGAATTAGTAAGTGCTATTAATTTGAGTAAATGTATGCCAATTGTTTAAATTCAACATTGTAAATAATATTGAATTGATGACGTACTATAAACGTGGCTATGGCATGACGCCATGAGACTATGTTTCTCAAGCTTCCTAGTACGACGCACCATCATTCACAAAATTTTAACTTACTTGTATATTGCGATTTTACTCACTGGTATTGGTAACTCACTGTACATAATTTACTAAGTTAAAATTTTTTAATTTTAATTAATAAATCGATTTCAGGTATCTTTAGAGGTATACGTGCCACAGCTTGAGATTCAGTTTTTTTTCACAATAGTATTAATAATTTCAAAGTGAAATTTCATAGCTTGTTGGTTTTGTTGTGTGATATCATCATCAACGAGTGTTTGTATTTATGAATTATAAATCAAATAAATTTTAGTAATAGTGATGGCGTGGGTGTGGGCATAGATTAGTAGGGAGGGGGATTTGAAAGGAAAGAAGGGGGAGCCTAGGTACTGTAGGTGGCAGTGTGAAGTAGCCGAGCATATAATATAATAGTCTGTATAACATTTTTTTTTTTCTCTTTCCTTCTCCAAACTCCTAAAGTGATACATAAAAGTCAGTTTAACTAGATTTCAAATTGGCTGTACGTGGTTTGAATTTGAAATTTGACCAGACCTACTGTTTGCATTATGTTGGGCGACGATGAGAGGTCGAAAGGTCAGCTATGTTTTGACCGAGAATGAAAAACCCCATACAAACAGCATATTTTATGATTTTTTAAAATAGGAACTGGGTTTCAATGCTACTGGGTTTTAATTTCTATTTATGTATGCTAGACATGCGCAGTTTTGTATTTGAAAGTAAAATAATAATAATAAAGAAAAAACTTTTATTTTTTAAAAAAAATTTTTTAAATGGCAGAGGTTAAAGGGTAACCGTTGCAAACCACATTACAATTTTACAACAGCGTTTTTATTTATATACTAATCGATTGGGCTGTTGAATGCCGATTATGTTGACTTTATTGTAAAATATATCAAAATATTCAAAGTGCATGGCATGGAGTTGCAAAGTGGAATAATTTTGTCCTTGACTTTATGCCATCTTCTCCGCCCTAAACAATTGTGTTGGGACTTGGGAGGCCTGGAGAAAGCCAATTAATTTATACAGTGACCATTATCACAATGAACATTTTTTTATATACAGTATATGTTTTCTTAATCCTTAATAGGCGGAGAATTAAGAGAAAGATAATAATGATGAAAGGAAAAAAAAAGACACAGTGAAAATCGTGACCAAGTCATTTTCGTAGCATTTTTTCTGCTTAGCTCGAGCGCCACCTGTCGTTTGCGGACATTTATCCTAGTGACCCTGATATACTGTATGCTTCTCAATTGTGCCATATTTAATTATCCACTAATCATTAAATTTAAGAAAAGAAAAATTCTGAAGATGTTGTAGAAAAATATTTCTTTTCATTCTTGGCTTTAAAAACATTATAGCTGGCGGTGTCTTAAATTTATTACAATTCCACAGCCATATCCAGTTGCACTGGGCCCCCAATAACTTTTTTTTTTTTTTTTTTTGCTACTGTACTTGAATAAAAATTCTACCATCTGCTGCTAGAAATTTAAAACTACGATTTCGTTAGAACTGAGAGTCCAGTTTTTTTTATTTTATTTTTTAAAAAAATATTTGCTATCAGAGTTGATATTGCACAGTAGTTAATACAGTATAATTTTCATTGGACTCTGAATTTCTGATCATCTAATGATTTATTGATTTAAATTGAAATTGGTAGTGTTTGGCGACCTTTAATGACCCATTAATTGAATTTTATATTGGTTATATTATGGTATTTTATTTATGCATATAGTATTTATGAGATTTTTAATTGCTAAACATTTAATATAATTTAATGCATGTATTTGAAGGGTTTTTGTTATTTTAAATGCAAAATTGCAATTGATGCGATTTTAATGCATTTAATTCAGCTAATGGATTTGCAAGTTTAATGAGACATGTTACTTTAGTTGATAAACACTGATTTGAAATGTAGTTAACATGCTGTAATAGCATATGAAAACAGTTTCAACCATGAACTTTTAACTTTGTCTCGGTTAGTGCGCCATGCTTTCTACTGTACTCTTATGACTATGATTAATACATTTTGAAACATTAAACTTTTGTCATCTAATAGCATTGCCGGCTTTCTAAGTTACAAATAACTTTTCTACATAATTCATAATGCTATAAATAAAGATATGAATGCCTTAAAGCGACATTAACTCAACTGATAACAGAATTACATCACACAAGTAATTCAGCAAATTACAAAATTTACTAATTGAAGAATTATCATCTACATAAATGGCTGCTTCTTTCATTTTTAAATGTATGTGCAAATTTCATACTCAAACCGTCATCTTTCTCTATCCATTATTTTATTTTTAAAAATTGTTTGTGATGTTGTCTCATAAGTGCTTGCGTATATTTCTATGTAACTATGTGAACATAAGCGCATGTACCTTTGAAACAAATGAATATTAATGTAAATTTGCAGTACTGTATTATGTATAATTAATATTTTTTCTGTTTTTTATGTAGGTAAGTTGAAATTAATTTCTACTAAATTTTCTACGAGTTTGAAGCGTGTCCAATGGTTGGGTAAGCATTTTCGTGATTATTATGGTGGGAAACATTTTTTTTAATAGGATTTTTTGGGGGACTTTTTTTTTTTTTTGGTTGATGGCCACAGCCAGTTATTATATTACAACTGTTGAGAGTTTACTGTGTATATATAATGGACTTGTTTTGACTGAGTTTCATATTTTTAGAGGGGTTTTTGTTGTCACCCAGTCTTCTCGTATATTATATCTCCATCCTTCTCAACATCCTTATTCTCTTCCACCCTAATCATGTGTAATTAATATCCATCTATGGTTGGCTTTTTTATTTATGTATTTTTTTTTGTGTATGTGCTGAGTCCAGCAGCATTTATTTTGATGGATTTTTATGGCTAAATTTTTTGCTTCTCGTATCCCTTCCAAAGTAATTTACCAACCCAACTACCAATTTCTCCCCTTTACATAAAACCACCAATTTTTATTTGATATATATTGTTTTTGTTACCATAAAAAGTAATATTATTTGTCACGAATCCAACTTTGGCCAATAACACTACTAGACGTGATAAAAAATAAGTTATGAACTTGTTATAGTTAAATTATTGTTAAAAGCTGAGTTTTTAATCTACCTGATTATTATGGCACCTGAAATGACCAAATGGGATTTCAAAACGTAAATTCAATTAAATTATGCAATAATTACTGTGTCATATTATTTTTCAAAGAAACATTTTAAGTTAATAAACCTTGAAGTTCTAGTATGAAAGATTTATTAGCTTATTATTAAATTTGTTATACGATGAATTTATTACTTTGCTATTAAATATTAACAACTTCAAAAAAAAAACGAAAATGGTTTTCATAGAAATGTAAGCATTTAATAATGCTATTTAATAGATAGTTTGCAGTATCTGTCTCTCTCGTTTGTCCATTAAAAGCTTGATGTATGTCTATTAAATTAGCCATCTCTGTTATTACATAACATAATGGTGAGCACTGCTTTCTAATAAAAATTGATTGAGATAATACTTGACGTGTGTTTCGTAAATGAAAGTTCAGCATAGAAAGCTGGGGCTGGGAGATCACGTTGCTTTTTTATATTTTTTTAAATCAGATTTAGTATTAATAGTGGTGGCTATTTAGAAAAAGCAATGGAGAGAGGGACATTGGAAAGGGATGAGGTATAATACAGTACCTGGGAGGATTATTATTAAAAGGGGGAGTTGGGTGGATGGGGGATTGATATACGGTAGGTGGAATATGGCGTTCAGCACTGTTATTAATAATGTCATTGTTGATGATTTTTTTGTTGTTCTATGGAAACATACACACGAAATCCCCACCTTGGACTGAACTGATGATTAAAGGCTATTTATTTCTTCTCTAAGGGGTAGTATATGGTATGGGACTCCAAAAGCAAAAAAAAAAATAAATTAAAAAGCACATATGAAATTTATATCTATATAAAGGAAGAGAGTGAGGATAAAGAAAATACCCCTTAATAGTCTCGGGGTCTTTTTATTTTTTTATTATTTTTTTTTCTGTTTTGTTGTTGTTGTGTGTATTGTCCTTTGAATGTGTATTGGTCGTCCCTTGGCCATCATCAAGGCCTTTCTGCCTTTTTCTTCATTTCACTATTTTACCCACCCACCCGCTGTTGTTATCCACACACCATGTATGCTATCTAGTCAGGTGCCCTTTTACTACAGTAACTCTTGTCTGTGATTGATCACATTAATCACCGGTTTGTGTGTCCGACCAAATCGACAACAAAAATGTTTTTGGGGTGAAAGGAGAGGGGAATAATAGGTGGGTGGAGTGTGGATATCGTTGGGTTTGGAAGGAAGATGATGATGATGCGCAGAATTGGACTTGAAATAGGGCACGATCCAATTTTTTTAATCTTTTTATTTATTTTTTTTCTCTCTCTGTTGTTGGGTGTGAGTGTTTATGAGAAAAAGATGGTGGGGAGTTGGGTGGTTGGTTTGGGAATGGGGGTGGAGAGAGAAAAATGTATTTTTGGCATCGATATAATAATGTACATGGGCGTTAGGTGATAGCAGTAGTAGTGGCCCTGCGCGTATGGGATATCACTCATTCGCTCATTGACTTTATTATTAACGTTTGCAACCGTGTGACGTAAAATGAGATAGATGTTACTAACGTATCAAATCTGAAAATTCTCATTTATTATCTTAAAAATAAACCTTGGATGACGATTAGTTATACAGTCACTGGCGGGTTTAGGAGTTTGTCAGCCATGAGGATCGGGATCACATGAAAATGGCTTAAAATAGTTTATTTTTGCTATTTAATATTTAAAAAAGAGTTTATTGTATTCAATGATCTATTTTATGATAGATATCTTATCAATACTGGTACTGTATTGGGAGTTCTGGTCAAGATGCTACATTTGCCTCTTTGGTACACACGGTTTATTGATGTGTTTGGAATCTTTTGTGTAATTATTATTCAGTACATGAAGATTTTAAAACGCTGTAAACGTCAAATGTTGACACAAAATGACTTACATTATTCGTATTTACAGATATCGATTATCGATCAAGATGTACTTGTAAATGTACATACTGTACATGTGTTAAAAATCGATTGATACCAATCTTTTTTCATATTGATAGAAGATGCTTTAATAATCAGAGAATATCAGATGGGGTGTTGGGTGTGGTCCATTTTTGTCAAGTTCATTATTATAAGTTAATATACCTTTTATATTTATTTTTATCTAGGCTAAGTAATTACATTTTGTTATGTTAAGTATAGTTTTGATTGAAAAGTCTGCTACTTTTTACTCGTACGGATTGTCGACGGTTTTTTTCCTGTAATTTTAGGACAGGTGTTATTCAAAGCAGAAAGTTACTAAACAAGTCAATACAAGTTTTCGTCTTTTTAAATTACATAGCTTACGTCTACTTAATTATTTAATTACACCTCGGAAATATTTTTATTTGTCGCATAAGTTTATTCGCTGTTTCTCTATTGAAAGTCATATAACTTTAGCAGGAATAAACGAACGAACTTGTGCGACAATTCAATTTTTATTTACATTTTGCTTTGTATATTTGTTGACCAGTCGATATGGTGACTTTGATTGGTGTTCACCTGCGTCTCATCCAATTTAGACAGTTGAATAAGGGGAATGGCCACCGTGTGTCTTTTATTTTTACGGTATTATCAAAAAAAAATAAATAAATAAATAAAAGAAAAAGAGACACGCGATTTTTATTTTTATCATTTTTTGTTATTATGTATTTTTTATTGTTTAATGTATTTGCGTGGTCAGTGCCTTAGTGATGGACAATTGGACATGGGCATGGACATTGCAATGGCCATATTTAATTGACTTTTCGTGGTCTAATGACCTCCCGACTTCAAATGCAATTGTTGCATCCGTTTATTGAACGTGTAATTTTTTTTTTGGTTATCTGTTTTACTTTTACCTATACAGGTACAGTCACAGTGTATTTATGTGTATTTTGTATTTGATGACTTTACGGTTCTTTGTCTGTCGTGACACACAACTAGACACGCGCGCGTACCTACCGATTGCGTGTCCATTTTTTGATACCAGCCTACCACCACTCCTCTTACCTATTGTTTTCATTTAATTTTTTTTACTCTGCTCCCCCCTATTCTCATTCTAACCCCACGACCACCTAACGTTTTCATCCCTTTATTATCAGTTTTTTTAATAGAGAAATAGGGAAACGTGATCAAATTTTCCAAAGTCTCCCAGACTGACCTGGTCAATATTTTCCCATTAAATTCAGTTTCATTAATCGGAATAAAGGGATGTTGTCGTGGAAAAAAATTGTAGACATTATGTGGGTATTTTGTGTGCGTAGTTGACTGCGCAGTAGATAGGTTCTCAATGTTCTTATTATTTTTTTTGATTTAAAATTTTTTTTTAGTACAAATGAGGAAGTTTCATCGAATATTTGGAAATGTTAGTACAAGTATATTGGTATCTATTTTATAATGCAGGAAGACTAATGGGAGCTTTTATTTAAAAAACAAATTAGAGCTATTTGTAAATGGTCATTTGATTCATTTATAATTAAGATGGTGTGATGCGCAATTATTAATATTGCTCGTTTAGTCTTTGTGTCCTATTAAATATGCGCATAGAGGCCGATTGATTGACATTGACTTGTGTGTATACTGTATAAATTACATTGCGTGACTTTAATCATGAGCTGAGGAGAATTATTTTAAGTATCCAATATACAGGGGTTAACCTACCAAAAGCTTTTTCAAGTCGGTTGGAAATCTGTACGTTGGCAACATGGCTCCAAAGAAAAAAAGAAATGCAGCATCAGAAATTTGATTAAGGTTCAAGTTAATTAAGTTTAATTGCGTAACTTTGAGGTGTAATAAAAGCTGATTGTAAGTGACCATTGATGTACTGTAGTAGTCTAATCAGCTTTCATTTCGAGCCTAAATGACCATTGAGATTTCAGGAAGCAATTTAATTGGTCGCTTTTAAAAAGACTTCAAATTTCTCTGGGAGTTCCACTTAAATGCTTTTGGTGGATCCGGTTAAGAATGACTTGAAATCTGACGTCATTTAAGTATTTTTCTCTCTCTTCTTCTTTCTTCTTCTCTTAAACTTACACCCCCTTCCTCCCCCAACTCTGCATCCATTCCACCCACTTTTTCTTATAAACTGCTGTGTGGTTTTACAATGTTTAGAGTCGAAGATGCTGATTCGTTATTGCAAGGTCGTGATTTTCCCCACTGATTGCATGTAATTACTGTTCAGTGCTGAACTGTAGGAGCCAAGGAGTGTGGGTGGATAGGGGTGAGGTGGACGTTGAAATGAGCTTAAACTGAAGAAATTGTAAGTGAGAAAAGTACAGGAGTGAAGCGCCCCCATTTCGATAGTAATTATTGCGATTACATCCGACCTCCCACCCCCTCCCTTTTAAATAAATAATTTCCCGCACACCCGTATCTTATCCAATCCATATCCCATCCCTTACCCCTTTTTCTCTCTCTCTATTCCATTTCTAACTATATATTATTATACATATGTGTAACCCTCTATCCTTTTATATACATAGTGCGATTCCAGCAGCCATTAAACTGGCATCTCATTAACTCTACTCGCTGTAAACAATAGCCATAATCAGCTTTTCGTCCGCCTACCAGCCATCTATAGCGCCACCTATGGTGTCTTTAATAACTATACTGCGTATAATATGTCTCTGCGTGTGATTTCTCATCAATGATAATTTATTTTTATTTCACTTTTATACTGTGAAATAGGGGCGTTCAGAAATTGACGCAACCTTGTAGAGCAAATATGTACATTGATGGATGCGTGTGTTTATGAACATATTGGATATTGATTTAAATACAGGGACACTCAAAAATTACTCTGAGTGCAAACTTTATGGTGCCCTGGGCACGGTGAAATTTTGTACTTGAAAATTGTCTTATTTGATTAAGCAAATATGTTTATAAAGTGTCTTAATTGGTTCAGTTGCTTTTTTTTTAGTGTCTAAATTGGTGTAGCTTTTATGAGGCATTATTGTATAGTATTTTAAGGATTTAGTTTTTTTTTATTTTTGTACTGTTGTTGCAAGTTGCACACCTAAAATTTGGCATGTTGGACGGTTGTCTGGTTCCCCTTTCCCCTGGATCCCTATAATAGCTCCTGTAAATAAGATGTCTTTCATTTTCTGTGATGTTAATATGTTTCAACGTAATAACGACGTTACGATTGCGCAAACTTGAAAAAGTGAAGGCGCATTATTAAAACTGTTTTTGTCCTGGTTCTGACGTCTGGTCTGGTCCTGAATAGTGCTAATTTTTTTTGGCAATCAAACAACATTACTGTAACTAACCTGAATGTTTTCAATGGCGGTGGCTTGCATATTTCGATTTCCTGCCAACAGTTTTAACGTCGGGACCGCCATAATATGTAAAAAGCGTAAAATCACGCAAAAACATTTTGTCTGCGTCTACACTATTCCTCCTCCTTATCCATACGGTTTTTATGTTATTAAGTGTGGAAATATACTGTGAAAATGATGTACTGACGTCATAGCTAGTAATACAAGGAAATCTAATGTTGCACTGCATTTTTTTTCCTGTTTTTTGTTGGATTTAAAGTGGCAGTGATGTCCATTAGGTGGCACTGATTTAATTTTCAGCATTTTCAAAATTAAGTTTTCAAAATTTTAAAAAGGAAATTGTAAGTAGCCGAGGGTCAAACAGGAAGTGAACAACGTTTTCTGTCGGTTTTTTAGCAGGCAACT
>JAAFCF010003739.1:13728718-13752794 GCA_013389785.1 Helicorthomorpha holstii | reverse complement strand
AATATCTCGGCTGTATTTGGTTTTCAAGGCTGTGTTTACTTTTATAATTCATAATGCTAACTTCTCTCTTGATGTGTGTTGGGAGGAGATTTTTTGTGAACAAATATGACGAATAACACACAAACTAAATAGGTCATCATATTCCGATGTGGCAGTTTGCACATGTACAATTCATCCCTAACCTTAAAAAGTTATATCCCTTAGCGATAGCCCCTTGTTCTTCAGCCTCTTTGGCCTCCTGTTTGCTTGTGTGTTCATAACTAAACAAAAACTATAACATGACAAACCTCTCTCTTTCTGTCGTGTTACAAAGTTATACAGTCGACCAAACTTAACGACAACAGCCAAGTTAAAATTTGTACAAGATTAATGAGAAAATAGTTGCTAGACTAAGTTTGAATTAAAAATTTGGCAATTTTTCTTCGCTGATTTTGTGAGGGAGGCATTTTTTCCTGTTGTTGTGAGGAGTGATAAAAGAGAAAGAGAACTTAATATTAATGTCCATAGTTAAATATTGTATAGAAAACGCGGAAGGGACAACAAAAAGTCCAGCAAAGTAGGTTAGGGCCATTGGATAGTGTAGTAAAGGTAGGGCATTTTTTTTAAGGGAGTTTTTATTAAGCCTACTTTTTTTTTATTATAAATATATCTGTTAAATGATGTTTTTAAGGGACACCCTGATGGTCAATCATCCGTTAATCGCATTTTCTCTGTATAACATAATATTATAAAGTTGTATTCTGATCATAGTTATAGTCATATGCACTACAGGGGGCTCTGTTGTTCTCCATAGGCTAACAACATAAACGATCTAGACGAGATGATGAATTTCTTCAACATAAAAAAATGACAACTAGCCCTATTATTATAATAGAGAGAGGGGCACATGAGTCCAGGTCCTGAGGAGGGAGGAAGACCCTTTAAAAAAATAATATATTTAGATATAACATTATTGTAGGTGTATTATAATAATAAAAAATCTTGTAAAGAAAAAAAATTATTTCTCAAGCCTACTACTTATTTGCGCAACGATTAACTTTGTTAAAGATAAAAAAGAAAGTGGAAAAAAAAATAATATAAAAAATACGGTGGTCATCTTATAAATCAAAATCGTTTGTGTTTTTTTTCTTTCCTTTATTATTTTGTAAAAAAAAATTTGATAATAGAAAATAAAAAGGAGTTGAAGCGTATGAAATTGGACAATGGTAAATCGTAATAAATCAGTCAAGTGACAGTTTTGGAGTTTTTTACGCCTTATGTTTGGGTAAAAATCAAAATCATATTTTATGCTGATTATTATTGTCGTTATTAAAGACGTTTTTCTGTGTGTGTGTGTGTGTGTGTGTACCGGACACGGATGTATAAATATAATGCTTATGGATGGATGGTTTGGAGGTGTTATTTAAATCTGATGGCGGGTGGTGTGAAATTTCAGACAAATTTATATGTGAACAAAACGTTTTAGTGAGAATTGTTAATGTTTTTAAAGGGGGGAGGGAGTGGAAAAGAGAGGTGCCAATTTTATGGCCACCCAAAGCAAATTTATCAAATTCAGACTTGAAATTTGAACTCCACCCGAATTGCTGGGATAAGACAATACGTCTGAAATAGTGTCTTCGTGTTATGACCTGAAAAGTGAATAATAATGCTGAACAAACGGTGTCTGAATGTCCAAATAAAGGGTTAATCATACCACATTTTAATTGTATAAAATTGTGCGATGCAAAATTTGAATACGAAAAATTGCGAAATGGAAATCAATTGAAAAATGAATACAATGGCGTTTGTAATGTAGGTGGAAGTTTTCAAATGCTAATAACATTGGGAATTTCGAAATTTTGATCTAAAATGTAGAAATTATAATGGATTTCTGGACAGTTACATTGACTTTTTATTGTAGTTTATTTATTTTATTACTATTTTTGAAAATTTATGAGATATTTTTCCCAGTGTAATTAACTTCAATGCTGTTTTGGAATTTTAGTTTATTTACTAACTGGCAAATCAAAATTGGTAAAACAAAACTGGTAAAACAAAATCAAAATTGGTAAATAATTCAAACAAAATTGAAAAAAAATGTTTTGTAAAACTATTTATTAAAATTTGCCAAAATTTTGCTCTTATTGTTAGTTGCATTTTAAATTTTGGACTAGTTATTAATATGCAAAACGCACTGAATTTTGCATTTGTTTGGTTGTCATCTTGTTTGTTAAATGGCAAACTGGAGTTTGAATGTGCTACGTACTGTATGATAATGTAATATAGAAATGGTCAATCGGTCAAATATGGTGACACATCTTTCAAAAGTGTATATCCTATTATCCATGTCCATTAGACACAACTGACCTGGATTTATACTTCTTTAATCCTTGAAGACTTGTTTTTTCATGTCTCTTATGGCGACTACCTAAACCGCAATAAAGAAATCTAAGTTAGTGATAAATAACTAATCTATTGGAGGTTTTAAGGCATGTGTTATATTGAAAACCATGTCTAAATCAGTTTTTGCCATCTCTATTTTGCTAAATATTTTATTTAACTCCCTGGTTTTCCAACTCATACAGTATGCTGGCCCTTTATTCTCATATATTTTTTATTGTAACTTTTTAACACACAAAAAAATATTTTTTATCCCACAAATCCATCAATGTCATTTTTACCTAAAAAATATAATTTTTTTTTTCAAATATATTATTTTGTTGTGGCCCCTCGTTACAGTGCACAGTTGCTAATCAATGGTCATATAATATAAGGGTCGTTTTATTATTATTGTTATTATTATTGTAATTCAGTTGTGCAAAGAGGGAGAGAAAAATGAAATAATAATAAAAAAACCTCACAAAAACGATAAACTTTTATTGTCATTTATATTATTTGGTTTCTCCTTGAGCGAGCTGAAAGAATAGATGTCCAAAAGGTAGAATAAAAAGATTAGGCCCTTGATTTTGGCCATGGGATATATTATTTATTTTATCAATTTTTTTAAAAAAAATACCTACCCTCCAATTTTTTCTTTTCATTTTTTTTGTTATAGAGGTTTTTTATTATTATTTTTTAAAGATAAGACGTTAGGCTGAGACTGTGAGGGGAGAAAAAAATAAAAAAAGTTTTGACTTATAGGCTAATAGACTAATAGTAGACCAACATTTTGGCTTCGTTTTTGCTCCATATTTAAAAGGTGAATTTCTTGTTTTCACCAGAAGGCGTTTTTCTGGCTTTTTTTCGTCTTTTAACAAAATAAAAAAGCGTTAGTGGGGCACAGTGTCATTAGGAGTTGTTGCTTAATGACTGGAGCTTTTTTTTTCTTGACTTGACTCCACCCTGTCTGACTGACCCTTCAAAGGATTTATGCCCCACAGGCAATAGGAGGTATCCTAAAAAACCATACTCATTACGATTATAACGGTTTAACCCGAAATTCTTTATTTTATTTTTTTCTCTGGGAAGAGAAATAGGTGAAGGGTCAAAGATTTAAGCCTGGTACTGGTAGAGATGACTTCACCACGGCATGAAAAAAATGCAGACACTAGGTTAAATTTGCCTCCTGTTCTAACATATGATATCCTCCTGTCCCATAAATAATAATCGAAAATTTTAGCAATTGGAACACAAAATAGTAGGTTTTTGAACATGGAATCTTAAAATTAAGTGTCTTAAAACTAAGCAAGAAAAAATACTGCTTCATTTAGTAGTTACATGTATATTTTGTCTCGTAATCCAAATTTCGACTGTTTTATTTGTGTCTATTTTTGTATTGTAATTTAAAATAGGCTTTATGACATTATATTCTTTCGTAATGTAGTAATATAGTATGTGTGTGGGTTTTATTTACTTGGGTAGTGTAATGTGGAGTAGCATTAGTTGTAACTTATTGTTGATTTCTTTTTTTTTTTGTGTATCATAAATAATGCTGATGTCGGATGATGTTTTGGCTTAATAATAAAGGTTACAGACTGAAAAGTATTTTGGCACTGTTCATCCTAATAATCATCAAGTTTTTATTAATCTCCCATGTTGAAAATGAGAAAGGGTACCTACTGTAAGAGTACATGTCATGTGTTGTTTCTGTTTTGGGGAGCCTTGGAAAATTTTAGAAAGGGGACATAAAGAGTTAGTGAAGGTGACGAGATCAGACGTTTAGGATTTTTAACGATTTAAATATGGATCATTTGACGTCTTTGTGTTTTTAATTTAATTTTTTTGTTTGGAGGTGAGAGGGAAGAAATATAAGGTGTAACTTGAAAATTAAGACGTATGTTACGTTACGTCTGACTTTTTTGTTGTTGTTATTGGGACCATGTTTAAATTTAAAAGTTTTACGTAAATAACTATACACCGGAAAAGTGACAATAATATTTGGCTGACATTTTAAGGTGGCTGTTATGTGCCACTCGCATTTTTTGAACAAGTTGTCGACGTCCAGTTGAGAAAAAGCTAAAAAAATAAATAATTTTTTTAACGTAAATAGAAGGCGAAATTTAATAGTTTAAAAGAAATGGTTTTATTTTATGCGGTGTTGTTTTGAAAATCATTGCCAAATAAACGGGAAAAAGTATTTTTATTTTATTTTAACTCTTCAAGCAGATAAAAAAATCCAACTGACAGCACTGGTTGTTTTGTCTGTCACTTATTTTACCACACAAGAAATAATTTTTGTGTATACTGTACATGTACATGTAAAATTTAAAATAAAAAGTGAACCCTGTTAGCACGCATGCGCAAATTGCAAGGCTGGTGGCCAGTTGTTTAACTTTTAATTCAGCTGTTTTGTTTATTAAAATTCTCATAGTCTGTGTGAATTATTTATTACTCTCTCCAAAGGCGATTTGAAGTGTTATCTATGAAATTCGATGGACCATATCCGAATATGGGACAATAGTAATTGACTCTACACTGTCAATCGTATATTTTTTCTCTCTCTTTTAAGCTTCGGTCTTTTTTACAATTGCCATTGTTAACTTAAATTCCCTATCTCTTAACAAGAGTAATTTTTTTATCTCTTTCTTTCACTTTTCCTCTGTCCATGTACACTTATTTTTTATGTTTTTTTGGTGGAAAAAATTTTTTTTGTTAACAATTTTTTCTCAGACGACGGAAATCGTCTTCAGTCAAAGGTCAGTTGTAATAAATGGCGAAATAAACGAGGAAGACACTATATTTTATATCCTGTCCTACTTTTGTTGAATCTTTTACGAGACATTTGCTGTGTGTAACAAGTAGCAATAACACACAATACTTACATAAAAAAATTTAATATTTTAAAAAATTCAGATCCAAATGCAACCATGATCATTCTTATCTTGCACAGTACTTTGAATCTTAATTTTAATTCAGTTTTCGGACAGTCGAATTGTGATTTGCAATAATATTAATAATTGTATAGGCGGGGGAAATGCATTGTGCTCAATTGTACCCATTATTAAAATTGTTATACTGTAAAGTTGTAATATGAAAGGGGTGGGGTGAGTTTAACATGAAATAATAAGGTAGGGGGCAGTAGAGACGTCGATTACAGACGATAACAACACCAGATTTTTGGTAAACCAGCACAATGTTTTACTTTTTTTTTATGTAAAATAATAAGAAAGAGAGAAAACGGTATTGGATGCTGATAACCATCTTTAGTTTTACTTTCCGTGTTGTGTGTTATTATTGTGTTTTGTATTGTGTAGATGTGTTGGTGGTGGTCAAATTTTGGCTAGTATAATATTTGACACGATAGTGTAGAAAGTTGTTGGGGAAAATAATTTTTTTTTTTCAGTTGCTGGGGTAGTTTGTGTGAAAATGTTCAATCCAGCGCTTTACTGATAAATATTGGGTGTGTTGGTTGATCTTTGGGTGTAAACTGGATTATGTGATTTATCTGCTAGACTCAAATTTTAAATTTTTTTTTTGTTATTTTCCCTTCATCCCACACATGTTACATGTACAGTAGTTATCACAGGTACTGTACATAGACGCATATCCCTCAGTGTGTAAATATTTTAGATTTCAATATGTGTTAGAGATTATAGAAGATTAGAGCTAAACAGACAGAATATAATGAAGAGTGAATTTTTTTTATATATATTTTAATAAAAAATTTAATATTTGAATTTTTTTTATATTTTTTGAATTGGGATTGAGTCGTGAGTAAAATTTAAGTGGTGGTTTTTAGAGCCATAAAGTCATCACAAAATTAAAATTAAAAGTAAATATTTTGCCAAATCAAAATCTAGAAATTTTTAATAAACATAACAAATCGCATTGCAGATTGTAAGTTATAAAATAATTTTTAATTTGTATTTACTGATTATTTGCCAAAGTTTTTTCAGTTTTTCAAGTACTAAATGTATACCCTATAGAAGTTTGAGTGACAATAATTTAGCCAACTTCTGCATTGGAGGTCTGTACAGTACAATTCAATAATAAAAATAGTCTTCCGGTTTTATGTAACTGCCTTTTTGTTTAGTATAAAGCATTCTTTTTTGTTGAAGTTATTGTTAAAGTGGTACTCCCTCCTTCAGTTATGTCCACTACGTTGGTCAAACGATGTTACTGAAATGGCTGTAAATCAAAATATTTATAGAAACTGTGGTTTTTAGTCCCATCTTCAGTATTCCTAGTAGTGTATTTTCTTTTACTACTCGTAGTTGACCGCGGCTATTCTCATCGTCCATTTCTCTTTCTATCAATAGATTTCTTTTTGTTATTATTATTTCTAAAAGAGATTTTGCTGGTGTTGTATGTACTGTATTCAACTGACCGCTGTTGACAGGGATAAATCAAGGGAGAAAAATGATCTAGGTGTCCTCACTTGGGCCTGGTTCTGGTCCAAGTGCTCTTACAGTACTGTAGGTTAGGTCATTTTACGACCTGTAACCCTGGGAAAGAGCATTGGCCGCTTGTCAATGTCCACGCTTAAGGCTATTTTCGTCGCACTGACCTCTTAAAGAACTTCAAACACAACGTTTTGTATTATTTCTGTAAAATCTATTTTTTTACTACCTTTTTTTATTTTGGGTATTAAATAAAAATGGACCTGGTCATCAAAAATCAAGGCGAGGGAGAGGGGATAATATTGTGTGGACAGTTGATTTTGTCCACTACTCAGTATCCGTATTGACCAGGGGATTCTTTTCCGCTTACCTAAAAAAATCCTGTTTAAAATTGAAGGGAGGGATTAAGTCAGGTATTGTTATGTAATATTGGGCATTTTTTTGAGAGGGGAAAATAAAAATGGTCAAAAAGTTTTATTAAAAATGCCCACTACGAAACTTATTTCTGGTTCTCAACAGACTTTAGCCGCGAACCTTACGTGATTTTACATGTATGTACTCTACAATAGTAATCGATAAATTTGATGAATGTTGATTAAATTTAATTGTTTAAGCTATTTGAAAGCTACATTTTACATTTTATAGCTTACACACAATCTCAGTCGAATTTAGTCTAAAATACCAGTTTTAAGTCGTAATACAGTGAGTGCCAAATTGTGTGTTCTAAAATCTAAATTACGAAATTTCATGTTATAGATTTTAAATGTTGTGTATTATTCCTAAATAGACTTAAATTAAAATTTTATGAGCTTCATTTGTTATTTTAAATAGTCGGTTATCTATTTAAAATGATAGTTTAGCTGACCAATAAAATTATTGTACTATTTGATTAATTAACTTTAAATAACGATACTGCTACTGCTTAATTATTTGGTTCTTCCGAGTCAGTCTTTGAGAACCAGCTAAGTAGTTGCATGTCAACATAGAAAGAGGGGAACTGTTATGAATTGTGTGAAATCGGTTGGGTCTGTTTTATGGACTGACCGTTCAGTGCTTTTTTTTAAGAGAACATGAGAGTGGACATTGTCCATCCAAAAACATTCTCTCACCCTCCACCATTTTTTTTCACTTCTGCGATTTTTTTCTGCCCAGTCAAAGGAAGCACAAGGGGGTGGGGGTGTGAGTAGCAGCAGTGGGGGTGTGAGTAGCAGCAGTGGGGGTAGTGGATTGTTTGACACTTCCATGGGATGGTTTTACAGTGAGGAGGAAAAACATTCGTGGGTGTAGTTATATAATTCCCCGTGTGGGGTGGGGGAAAGGAAAGGAGAAATATAAGAAGGTTTCGGAGGGGGATGTCCGTTAGAAAGGAAATAAGGATGAAAAATGATGAAAAAATAAAGAGGGGTTAAAAGCAAGCAGTAAGGGGGAGGAAGAGAGTGAGAAAAAACCTAAAAAAAAGAGGGTAGGAGGAGTTTCACTTTTTAGTCATAGGATGCTCAACATGGTCAGTGCAGCCATTGGCCAAAATTTTTATCCAGAATAATAATCAGCCATAAATGATGATTTATGGATGGACAGTCCGAGAAAAAAAAATATACAAGTGAGAGGGATTTTCTTGATGGTCAGTTCAGTTGCATTTGCATCGTCTGTTGTGAGACAAGTACGAACATATTTCTCCGCGATTTTTTTTCAAATTATATTGGATTTTTTATTTTGTGCGGTTGTGACTTGAGGGACCCCATGTGACTTGGTTTTTTTATTATTAGTTTTTTGTTGGCACCGTCGTTAAATTTTTGTTCGTCAATTGGGTTAATTTTATTAAAGTGAAGACAGCGCCACTCAGCGGTGATTTTCTTTGTAAAAAAATGTTGTTTGCCCTGACGGACGGAGTGACATTCAGTCGGGTGATTGGTGCCGGTACAAGATGGAGTCGAATTGGGATTAATTTAATAGTTTTTGGTTGGGTGTATAAAAATTGTGTGGACATTTAATTAATTAATTGGAAATTGTGCAGTATGATTAACGTTCATCCTCGCGCCATAAGGCGCCATCCTAGTTTGACATGGTGGAACTTTACACCTCTTTCAATCACAGGATGAAAGGTATTTACTGTCAAGTTCAATCATTGTTGAGACTCTAATTTGTGAGCTCATAAAAAAGAAAGTTTAAATTAACAGTTGAAATAATGCAATGGTTATGTACTGTAGTTTTATAGGAACTTTTTGACTATGAAAAAGTTATTTTTTAGAATTTTATTGGAGTTTTTTTTATTTATAAATTTGTCTGCCTTAACTAGTACGGCAGTAATCTTGGTGATTAGTATTTACTAATTATTTTAGAAATTTATGCTTTTTTAGTTTATTGAGTTTAAGTGGTGTCTAGTTAACTAACTTTTTAATTTTCAATGGGAGTCATTTTTATTTACGGTAATTTAAGTTTTCATTACTGTATATTTTAAGTGTTTTTAAATTTTGTATTGGCTTATGCTGAGTTTTTTATGTTTAATTGAGACTTATGCTACTTATAAATTCATAAAGTTAAGTCAAAGGGCATATTCAGTTTAAAATATATTAAAGTTGATTAACGGATTGGAAGAGGTACTAGAAATTGAACCATTGTTAATAAATACAGTACATTGGAAATTGATTAATAGTTATTTACTAGAAATTGGTTAATTTGTCAAGGAAACTCGATATAAAACGGTTAATTTGTTAAGGAAATTCACTATAAATCCACTAAATGTTTGCAAAATGAACAAACAAGATGAATTTTAAAATTGGTCACTATAAATTAGAATTCACTGAAATTAAATTGTGGGAAAATGTACCATGTTAAAATGTCATACAAATCTGATTAACATACAGTGGTATAATCCAATTGAATTTCTTTGGATAATCAGAAATGATTTTTTTATAGTATTCTTTAGCCCAGCAATTTCAATATTGAAATGTTATGCTATCAGTTATTGATTTTGTTAAGTTAAATTTAAGCAATTTAGTGTTTCACCATTATAATATTCGGATTTGGCATACTTGGACATAGTAAAAGTATTCCTCAAAAAATTGTAGAAGTTGTTGAATTAAATGTAGAAGTTGTTGCAATTTTCTTATGTGAAAGTAGAGCAGGTTGTGTGACTCTCCCTGATATGTACACTGCCTTTCATCTCCCCTATTTTTAATGCATTTTTATTATTTTTCACCAAAAAAAAGTGAATTTTTCTTTGCTTATTTAAAAAAATGAGTGGGCATGAGGTGATTTAGGTGAGGTTATGGGGAGGAAAAGGTGTCTTTATTACTTCTCTCTTTCTCTCCAATAAGTGTACAAGGGGAATTCTTTACTCCAAAATAATGTTATGTCGTCTCGACCATCGTCTGGTCAAGCTACAGTATATACGTAATGAAATGGCTTAGTAAATGAATAGCACCTGCACAACCTTGAATCTCTTTTTTACTTATTTAATAGCTTTAATAGTGGTATGTGTGTCCAGCAATGAGGTAAAATGGTAAATTGTAAAAGGTGGACACCCAAAGGGGCCGACAAACATCACGTTTACACTCATCAGAAAGAGACCCATTATCGTTATTACAGTACAACAAACTCCTTTATCACTTACCACCCCTTTTACATTATGAAGAAAACGACCTTCAACTTTATTCACTGGGAACAGTTGAATGGGGTTTCTTTTGTTTTGTTTATGACATGTGGTCATTGTTATTATAATTTTTTTCTGCTAGACTTGTCTGATACAGTAATGCACCAATTTCAATTGCAAATGGGACTTCTGAGATAGACTATTTTTGAATATAAGTTTAGTTTGGTAAATAATTAGGACATAATACTGTAGTTGAGTTTCAGATTAATTTAGTACATTAAAGTCAAGAGTTAATATTGAAACCGATTTGTTGGTCTTTAAAGCCAAAATTGCAAGTAAGGGTTGATTTTTTTTCTGTATAAAACTTTCTTTTAGATTTTGTCAGCTGTTTTTTTATTTTTTGATTTTACTTTTGTGTGTGTTAAGACTTGAGAGCCACCCCAATTGTCCTAAAATTGGCGTATCCTTTGCAGTTGATGTCGTGTCATGTTTAGTAATCATGTGATAAGGAAAAATAAGGTTTTCATTTGCTTAAGGCGTGTGTGCTTACTACCGGTTGATGTGGCCAGATGAACAGGACGTTAAGTTGCATTTGGACTTTTGTAATAGTACCGTAGTACTGGGTACGTAGGAGTAGGCAACAGCGAATCATTAATCACACACTCTCTTTGTTGTTGTTTTGGAAGATGATGTAATGGAAGTGTTTGGGGATATAGGGTGTGAGAGGGATTATGAACCATTTGAAATTTACACACAAGTCATCATAGACACAACCGGCCACTCCTCTCCCATTTCTACTTTTTCTTTTGTTTTTAGTCGGTGCTTTCTCCAGGTCATGTCGTCTCTTTCGTCCCGTCAAAACACTTTCCATTAATTTTCACCAACAAATTAATTACGACCTCTGACATCGACTTGAAACTTGGAATATGGCCGCTTTGGGAATACCGAATACAACAAAGAAAAAAAACCTTCTCGTCTGACATCAATAACTTACTAAAGACAACAAAAGCGTAAAAAGAAAGTGTAAAGGAAAAAAACTTCCGGTTTCAATGTGTTGATAGAGTTAAATTAGATTGTGTGTTTTTAATTATATTTTTTTTTTGGAAGTATTTTTGGGCATTCTTGGTGAGATTTTATTTGTCAATAAGTGCATTCAATTGAAATTTTAATTATTTGCTTTAAAATCATCTCCAATTGTTGCGATTTTGTGTACAGGACCTGTAAGTTATTCAGCACAGTTTTTTTTTAAAGATTAATAGGGCTTTTTTAATGCAACTTCTGTTGCTTTTTCGTAACCATTGGCAGTGAAAGTTGAGCATTTGTGCAAGTCGTTTGGTCTTCAAAGGATATTCAAAATACAAATAAAAAAAAAAACTTATAAATTTTTTAGGAAGGGAAAATGCAATGTAGTGAGAGTGAAAAAAACATTGTGAAGGAGTGGGACCACTTTCACACGGTCTTCCTTTTCGTCCTCCATTTTTTTCTTAAGGGGTTCAAAGGTTATAGGCGATGAGGGTCGAAGGAAATGGCGCAACTCACCTCCCCCAGTGGGATAAATAAGAGAACGATGACGACACAGCTGTTTTAGTTTGTGTTTAGGCAATGTTGTGTACCCCCATCCAACAGAAAGAGAAAGCAAAAAAGAAAAAAAAAATGCTTTCTTACATAAGAAACCACCACCTACGTGATCTTTTACCCTTCTCAGTCTTTAGGGACTTTTTCATTATTTTTTGTCTTACTCTCCCTATCCACCCCTCTATATCCAATACTCCCTGCAAAAAATGTTTGTCCCTTATTCTTTGCATTGTATGTGTGTTTGTATGCGTAGAAAAGAGCCAATGCTTTTTTATTTGTCTCAATGAACAAAACATTAAATATTCAAAAATAAAAAAGACCTTAGTGGGTGGGTGGTCGTCTATGGGTGGGAAAGAGGGAGAGAGAAATTGAAAAGGTCAATGCAACACTAAACACGTCCAGATGAAATCAAAATTTAAATATACTGCACATTACTTTGCATTATATCAGCGATTCTCAAACTAAGGTACATGTAACTATAATTACTCTATGGACTCTGTAGAAAATGCTTTGTAAAATTCAATTATGCAGTTTTAAGCAAATGCACACTAAAAGTTTTATGAATGTGCTAAAATGTCAAATGCATTTGTTAGTTTCAAAATGGCTAAAAACGATAAATTATGAACTTTTAGAATTTTAACTTTGAGATTAATGTTTGTTACAGTGATTATTTTGCAATCTTTGAAAAAACTAAACAGCAACAGGTGGTTTATTATGAATACGGTATAATGTGAGTGGGTTTTTGTGTGTGAATGTGAGGGCTATGTGTGTACGGTATTGGGGTGGGGTGGGAGAATGTAAAAAAAATGGAGGTTGTTGATAAGAATGCCATTTTAATATCTAACGGACTTTATAATGGTGGAGCGTTTTTATTGCCTCTCGTTTATTTGTTTATAGTGGTGGCGACACCGGCTAATTAACAATTTTATTTTGCCGCCAAAAAGTTATAAAAGTTGTGTGAAGAAACGAGACAACTAAAAGAAAAGTGTATACAAGGTGGTTTTATGTGTTTGATCGTAAAATATTTGTTGGGGGAGGGAAATGAAGGGTCGAAGAAAATTGATACTTGGATAATTGGATGAGGGTCACTCATAAATGGCATTGATAGTGAAATTGATCACTCGCCCATTTTGTCAGAATATTTGAAGCTATTTTTTATTTATTTTTGTTTTGTGATAGAAACAGCAAACGCGTGTGTTTTAAATTAGAATCTTCACTGCATAGCTGTACATTGGAATATTTAGGGTGGTTGGATACAGCTTAATATTTCAAATGAATAGTGAAAGTTTGTTGTGGTAATAAAAATGATGGACGAGAAAGAGGGTGAAGATATATTTTAGTATTTTTATATTTGTGCTTTGAAGTGATTAAAAGATGTGGTTTTGTTGACTTTCATTGGTCTATTGTTACTTTGTTACGTGTTGACCCATTAGCTGAATTACTTTTGACCAAAACTATTCAACACTCTTAATCTACCTCTTCTTCCTCCCACTCTCCCCCATGGACCAATCACCTACCCTAAACATTATACTTTCGCCCTCTTTTGTACTTTTGTAGCAGCTGTTTTAACAGTTTTTGTTACTAATGGCGTTTTCTTCATGACACATTGTTTTTCATGTTGTTTAAACGACTTTTGTGTTTTCCTTTTTTACAAATTACACTAATACGGTTACACTGGTACTGCTTTAGACAAAAGTCGATTTGTATACCATTTGTATATTGTGTTTATTGGAGGGTCAATACATGTGGATGAAATGAGTTGAATAATATAATGTGAAAGGCTAATAACTTATTGTACAATTGTTCGTTGCAAGGTTAAATGTCACTGTCTTGCTCATTCAAAAACATCATTTTCATTGTAAATCAGAAAGCACGCAATTTCCTATAGGGTTATTGAGCACTGTGTTTTAAAGCAAAAAGTATCGTATACTGTATGGTTAACATTATAATGGCCATTAGATATTTGAAATTTTAGTAACGAAATTTGATTGCATTTTAATTTCAAATAGCTTTAGGAAAATCGATGTTACAATTTGATCATTGAATAATTACAATAAATCATTGGACACATTATCAAATAAATTTACTGAACTTGTACAATGTTTACAATTTAATAATTTTTATATTTTGTTTTGTATTTGCAGCTGAACCAGAAATTCTGCAGGATATTCTGACTTGCGGAATATGCCAGAAGGATTTTGCCCTGTCTGACATCGTGAAGTTTATTCAGCATAAAATTCAAAGTTGTAATAAGGAAAATTATTTGTTATACGCTGAGCACGAAGATTACGATAGTGACACTAATAATAATAACAACGGTGGAAATGGAGGTGCTAACAGTTTGTCAATTGTTCACGCTAAAAGGCCTCCTAGTATTTCAGCCCCAATCGCTCATAAGGACAAACCGTTACTTATCCCGACTGGACCGGGGCACGGCTCATGCTGTCTAAGTTCCAGCTGTGGAGAGAGAGGATGTTCCGGCGGTGGCGGTGGCAATGGACAGTGCAGGTCATCTTCACTGTCACCACATCACTCGAATTCGTCATTGTGTTGCAACAATGCTGATAAATCGGTGAACAATGATTTGGCTTCGAATTCGTCGACGGCCACTGTGTCTTCGGACGTGTCGCCGCAGAGAATTGGCAAAGACGTGGATGACCATGTGCATCACCACCACAACCACCACCACCATCATCACAATCATATCGGAAGGAGGTTATCTGAAACGGACAGAGAGAGTCCCAGACTGAGGTTGTCCAAGCCCAAACACGTAGATACTGGCTCAAACACCACTTATACAGGTAATTATATCAAATTTTTCTACCATTTAGCGGTACAAAAATCGATTTACATGACCAATATAATCGTGTACTTGTACTATAAATTGATGCTCATGACAATTGACGTTACTTGTTATTGTGTCTATGCTCTGTGACAAGTTATAGGCAACCACAGCGTCTATGAGTTTCAAATGCGTATTCGAAGGTCATGGAGTCTATGGTTGCTTATAACTTGTCACCGTGTATTGTCTAGTTCAAAGTAGTTTGTACTTTGCAAATTGGGAGGACAGAATGTAGTGCGAGTAGAAGCGACACTTGCGAGTCAAATGTTAATCTGCCAACTCATAACTCATTATGTTAATTAGCCGGACCGTGTGCTGGCACACCGTGTGGGTGACATATTTCTAATTAGGGATTGAGAAATGGGAGAGTAATGGCCACCTTGACACTCAAAACTTTTAACCTCTGACTCTGTCTTTTCTCTCTTGGGTTTCTTTTTGCATCATCTCAAAAATGGCGTTGGAGTTTGTGGAGGCTACAGAGGGGGTGGGAGAGGAGAAGAGTGGGGTCAGAGAGCGTCTTCATCCCTTTTGCCACAGCTGTTTCAGCCAAAGTTAAGCGAGCAAACTTTAAAGACGGCCAACTGACCTTTCAACTCCTCCATTTTTCATCTCAATAAAGACGTCATCTAAATAATTGTTAGCCAAAATAATCGTCTTCAAGACTGGAAAATTTTAAAACACAAGAGTAAAAGAGAAGTAGAGAAAGATATTATACAGCGCCCTCTAGTGACCTTTCTTTTAGGGATGACATTTGCACATCTGTCCATTAGAATTGTTCACAAACACCATCTTAAAAAGATTTATTAAAGCTCTCAAAACTCCTTACAAGGTTAACAGACTAAACTAACACAGGTCAAACATTATGTGCTACTAACAACTACATTAATAATTATTAGCATATTAATTTTTTTTGAGTAGTTGTTACATTATTACAAGTAGTCAAAATTTAACTGCATTCACAAATGGGATTCTCAAGATGAGGTACACGTAACTATGAATAAATAAGCAAAAAAAAAAAAAAATGAAAACGTGAACATTTTTGTTATTTAGTTTTCTAATTCTATTTGTAAGCTAAGTTATTATGTATATTAACTTTTTTCTATATCGGTATACTACGGTATAGTGTAATACCGACTGTGACATATGGTGTTATTGAAGGGGGTGGGTGGGAAAGAGTTAGGGTTTGTGTTGTGTCCAAAGGGGTTTTATAGAGGTCACCTCATTTGCAAATACGTATACAACATGTAACACCATTAAAAGTTAAAAGGGAGCCGGTGAGGGGGGTTGAGTTGGGTGGTCCACACCTCGGAAAAATTACTCAATTGCTCGACTGCACTTTTCTCATTAAAATAGAAAACCTCAAATAAAGACGATTATTAAACTTTTTTTTCTGAGACGAAGTTTCATCTACACTAGTCCACTGGCTGAATTATAATATGCATATTTTACATAACAATGCAAATGCGGTGTGTGTGTAGTGTAAAGTTACATTGAGAGCGTTTACTGTCCGAATTTTGTGTATAAACACAAAGGCAACAGCGACCTCTATAAACATTAAATTAATAATGGGGCTATATAAGAGCAAGAACGAGAAAGATTGCCATGGCCAAAAACTTCTTTTGCTACAAACTATATAAAATGCACATATATTTTGTGTATATAATATATATACCGGGTGATTTTCTAAGTTGAAACATTTTTATTGACATAGGAAAAATGAAACGGGAAAAATTGACATTAGAGCTGATTCGATTTTGTCTCGTTTCTTTATTGACTCTGAGAAATTAATGTTCTAATTTTGTAAATCAGCCGGTTTATGTGCCCATCATCACCTTCTACTTTTACTTCTGCTCAATCTCTCGATTTTAATTAACACACCCGGAAGCCATTCATTTTTCCGCCTAACGTCGAAATGGACGTAGCAAATTCCCCTCTCCACTCCCCCCCTAACATCTCCCTAATTTCTTTCTGCATTTTCTTTTTACGCTTATATAAACATATTGCTGTACTATACAACGTAAAAATTAAAAGAAAAACATCGCTGATGTAAGTTATGACTTTGTTCCGAAAGTCACGCAACTTTGCTATATTGGATTTAATACTAATGGGTTGACGATGCAAAATAAGATGGTCATATCGTTTATGGTATTTTGGCGTTAACTGAGAGTGACGAATGATTATGCAAGGCTATGACAGGTGACGTAATGTGTGTATTTTTCTACTTCCGTTACGACTGGCTTTGTATAATGGGCATATAATCAGAGCACCAAAATCCCTGTTTGATGGCCATCTGTTGACTTGGAAAAACATGTATAATTTAATTTAATCCAAGTCTAAACACATGTTTTCAATTTTTGCATCCTGTCCAACATCAAATAACACTTTAACTAAAATTGACTTTTTTATACAAATGCAATTGCAAGCTGTTTGCAGTGCTATTTACGGGGCCTTCAAGGCGTCCACCGAAATACTAAACAATTTTAGTTTGAAATAATAAACTATGGCTGTGTTTAAATCTAGGGCACATTAGAAAAGCACATTTTAGTCAGTTTGAACTTTTGGAAGAACAACGAGGACGTTATTTTCAGCTATTTTGAGCAGAATTTAGTTTATTTTGAATACTTATTTGCAACACATTTCTTAGTAGTTGACCATTGGATTGTAAATTTTCTATTTAGGACTGTTTTTAAGTTAAAATGTCATACTAAAACGTAGTGGACCGTGGTCACTCTTTGATCCACTATTGAATTTGCATATTCACGTACGGCGAATGCTTAATGTTGAAATGTTGTGAATAAAGTTGCTCAGTTGGGTTGTAGAAAGGGAAAATCACAGTTTCTTTAAAGTTAAAAAAAATAAAGGATTAAGATATTCATATTCATTGAAGCGAAGATAAAGCCAAGCGAAATGGGTTAAAGCCTTAAAGGTCACTTTTCAATTCAAAGTCACGCATAAAGCTTTTTGGTGAAGAAAAAAAAAGCTTGAAGAAATTTGCTTATAAATTATGGCGATAAATAGTTGAACTCGATTTTATGATCAGCTGACAAGTAAAAAGTAAAAATTCTCATGCAGATTTAAATTGATATTTGAATGTTAAACCAGTTGGAATAGCTGTATGTCAGCTGGACTAAATTATTGGCAGATTTAAACGCATTTAACCGACGCAAGAGTACATTTTGAAATGTGAAAATTGCCCACTTTGCAATGGCAATGGCAATGACGGAGTTTTGAAATACAAAAAAAAAAAAAAGAAAAGTGATAAAAAAGTTTTTTCTTTTTTTGAATTGAAAGATGGCAGAGTAAGAATATGTAAGACAGGGACGCCTTAAAAAAAGAAAAGATTCAGTTCTTCGATTTTAGACCTAATTTGAATAGTGTTGGCATTTGACACACACTGTCTTTTGTTTCATATACGATACATGGAGAATGAATAGTGAAAGGTATGCAAAAAAGGCTTCCTTAAAATGAAAAACTGTGTCTTCTTTTTATTTATAAAAGAAAAAAATAAGAAAAAGTGAAAGTGAGTGATGGACATGTCATGTGACACACACACACAGCGATGTACAGTGATCAATTGGTCACCTTTCTCCACTAATACACTGCATATCTTTGGCTGAAACCGGAACATCACATCTGCTATGGCAAGCCATATATCTCATTCTTCAATTTTTATCGCAGTGTGCATAAATAAGTTGCTATTTGGCTAAATGTGAAACTGTCACTGACTCGTTCACTAGTAGTCTGCAATAGCCACACTATAACATTGTCGGTTTTATAAAAACATTTCTTAAAAAAGAACTCCATTATAATAGAAATTAAGAAGCGAGACATTAATTTGTGCCATTTAGTCTTATTTATTCAAAAATAATAAAGATATGAGACAGATTTGCGTTGAAGTTAATGTAATTCAGTCTTGTTTCTTTTTTAACAGCAAAGAAGAGAGACAAATCGGTGCCATTTAGTCTCGAATCTTTACTAAAATCAATATCAATTTTGATTGAATAAGTGAAAGTTTATATTTCGATTTTTGAAGCTCAAATGGGGTGTTGTATTATTGATCATGTTGGACAGCAACACAACAAACCATGGGTGATTATACAGTTGAGGTGGAGTAAGTAATATGTGAAGGTAGCAAAGAGTCCCAGATAGATAGGGGAGGGAATAGGAGATGATAAGAATGATCTAATCTGTGTAAGTTTAGTGTGCCCTGCCCAAAATATACCGGAAAAAAAATTGTATGGCGAGTTTTGAGTGTGTGTTAATTCCCACAGGGGTAATCATGGTCACACCCTTTGGATTAAGGAAAAATCAAATCTCAGCTGACTTTTACACTTATCAACCACTTCTCATTTGTTTTTTTTTCCTACTTCACGGTCCACCCCACCCACAACACATTTAACACCTTTAGTCAAGATATTTGATGATAACTCACTTCACATCAGCTTCTACAGGGGTGGATACAAAGTTATTAACACTCATTACATAATTCTGATAACATTTTTTATCTCCACAACAGCGCCATCTAGTGAATATTAACAATTGGGATTTTTTTTTCTTTTCTGTGCTTACTGAGTTACTAATTTGCATAATGAAGCAACCAGATTTCTATTTTTCACGTTTCTTTCTTGTCCATTTGACTCGGTTTGAGATGAATAAAGTGAAATCTTTAAAAAAAAATTTTTATAAATAAATATGAATAAATGATTTTTTTTGACAGATGAGATTTTTGCATTGGTCGAAATGTTTTTCACTCGTGATCTTTTTATATTTCATGTGTGCAAAAATGGAGACAAGAGTGAAAGTGGGTGGTAGTAAAGGGTGAAAGGGAAAGATGGGGGAGGATATTACATCATCTGATCATCGTTTCTCTCTTGTGCGTGAAATATGGGCAAGGAAGATGAGTGATGATTATGACAGAATAAGTAGTGAGGGACATATGGCGGACAAAGACGATTGATGACCACATGTCCATTCGTTATACAGTAATGGCTTTCCCATGCATCTCTGTAATACTTTATGGAGATTTTTGCTCTTTGCGCCTTTAAACAAAAATTTTAAAATTAAATTGGTTTTATTTTTTTATTTTAATTGTTGTTAATGGTTGAAATTATTGTTTTGGTAACTATAAGATAATTAAAAAAATTGCCCCGGGTGAGGCTCGAACTCACGACCTTCAGATTATGAGACTGACGCTCTACCGGCTGAGCCACCGAGGCTTCGTGAATAAGTCCTGGTTATTGTGCTGGTAGTTGATGCGGTAGTGTTTAATGATTAGGGAATATCGATAGTACAAGTCAATTTATACACTTGTTTGTTGCAGTAAAAGTTGTTTTTTTTTTGTATTGTAGATATTCGAATTAATGTGTTTTTTGTTTGATTTTTTCAGAGCCTAACAATTACGTGTGTTCAACGTGTAAACATACTTTTGGGTCGGCTTGGATGTTGTTACAACACGTGCAAAATATACATGGGGTAAAAATTTACGTTGAAAATAATAACAACAATAGTTTAAGCAGCCTCGGTTGTCTTTTGGCTGGTCCAACTACCCCAATCCCACCGTCTCCTTCTTCCGATCATCATTGTTCTTCTTCCTCACATCATCAGCCTCATACGCCCGGAAGTCAGCATGGAAGTAGTAGTGGTGGCGGTGGACGTGGTACTCCATCTCACATGCACACACCTCAACTTCCGTCTGGCCCAATGCCACCTCATCCACCTCCTCACCTATCTTTGGACCATCCGTTTCTACTGCGACTTCCTCCCAACGATAGACAATTTGGTGGACCGATGATCAATGCCGGTCACCCATTCATCCGTCCAGCTAGTCACGACTTTAGGATGGAGTTGATCAACAGCCAATTTCGGTTACCCAGTCCAGGTATACCGGGACTTCCTCCTTTTGATCATCATCATCATCCATTTGAACGCCCTCTGTTGGATACAAGAGGGGTCAGTGCTGCGGGAGGACAGGGTACATTGTTGGACAGACCGAGGTTTGGTCCTTTAGCACCGCTTGAACCAACTTTAGATTTTTATTCAAAACGTCTTCGAGAATTGGCCGGTACAACGAGTCCACATACAGCACCATCACCTTCACCTAGGAAACTAACACCGCCGTTTTCAAGTCCACAACCTAGCGGACCATTATCATCTGGTCGGTCTGATACACCACAGCCACCACACACACCAACAGGGTCAAAACATGGACAAGAGAGTTCTAGCAAATCTAGTAAACGAATGAGTAACAGTAATAATAACAATAATGGAGAGCGTGGTGGAAGTGGCGGGAAAAACCGGTCTGAATCGAGCGTTTTCAACGACCAGAGCGGTGGTGCAAATGCGGAAAGCAGTGGCAATGGCGGAGTGCCACTGCCTAAAATGAAGGCTTGCGAATTTTGTGGCAAAATGTTTCGCTTCCAGAGCAATCTTATTGTGCATCGGCGTTCACATACTGGTGAAAAGCCATACAAATGTCACATTTGTAACCACGCTTGTACGCAGGCGTCTAAACTAAAGAGGCACATGAAAACGCATTTAAATAAATCACCTGGGTCGACGATTTCTGAAAATACAAGCGTCGAATCAACCAGCAGCACTCCTGACTCAACTGCTCCATCAAAACGTAACCAATCTGGAGCAGACCATGGGGAGGGGGCACTTGGAGGCGAAACGGGAAATGGAACCGGTGGCGATGGTGGTGAACCTGGAAGTGGAAGTAATAAACGCCATCGAGATAAATTCAATAATTTAGACGAAGATGGTGGATCGGATGTTCAGGGTTCTGTGGACACAGCTGGTGAAAATGATGAGGAAGATGACGAGGAGGAACTTGAAGAGGACGAGGATGAACTAGATGAGGAACTTGAGGGTGAGGAAGATTTATTAGAAGGTGAAGAAGACGAGTTAGCTGAAGATTTATCAACTTCGGCTAAGTCACAGCATTCAAACGTATCAACTCCTCATCTGTTGATGAACAATGACACTAATTGCATCAATTCTACCACTCCCACTAACGTTAACAGTTCTGGTGGTAACAATGGATCTTCTTCTGGTCCAGGCAGTGGTAGCAGCATGGCAAGTGGCGGCGGTTCGAGTCGCCGAAAGCGACAACGTCTCTCTCCGGAGGACATGTTGGCTGATAGAAATAGTCATAGTTTGGACCCATCACCTATTCATGCTAATCACGACTCATCTTCATCGTCTTCCCGCCTTAACCAGAACTCCACGAGTATATTCGGTCGCCATCATCATCATCACCACCTACGTCATCACCAGGGAGAAAGACAATCGCTGTTGGGTGAAGTGATGGAAAAAATCGGGCTAAGCAATATTCAGCATTACAGTGAAGCGTATAAGCAGGCTCTGGAGGAAAGTAGCCGCCAGTTGGGAGTTAAAGAGGAAGGCTGTCGACCATTAAGTGAAGTAATGGACATCCACGGTCATCACGGTGGTAATGGAAGCAGCGGTGGATCAGCCGCCACGCTTTTAGCTGAAAATGGTATTGAGCGATCGTTACGTATACGCGAAGACCTTGGCAAGAGCGCTGCCGCCGCGTTATTAGCTCAACATCATCCAGGATTAGACTTGGGGCCTGGGTTAACTAATCCTTTTGACTCATTATTTGATCATAAACGTATAAAATTAGAAATGAGCGGTGCTGTGGGTGGTGGTGTGACAATCGATGGACGCGGAAGTGTTGAGCGTGAATCGTTATACGCTGGCCTATGGCTGCCAGGCTTAACAGGACCTAGAGATATTTTTATGGGTATACCAGGTGGCGGTGGTGGTGCTGGTAGTGGTCTGGGCAGCGATTCGCTGGATCATCATCACCATCATTTTGGCCGCTCCAAACCACCTTCGTCTGAAAGTGCCTTGAAAGCGCTGGGACTGCCAGATCATACTACCGTAAGTAGTCCAAAACCAGGACCAAGTAACTCGTTGGGGGCCATCACTAATAATAGTAGTAATGGTCGTGGACACCACCGACATCATCATCATTCGACGTCATCTTTACACTCCAACAATTCGAACGGAAATAATAACAACAATAACGGCAGTGTTAATAATAATGGTGGTGGCATTCTGGATGACAGTCGAGGAAGTGAAGGTAATGGAGGAGTGACATCCGGTGTGTATCCAGGTCTGTTGGGTTTAGCTACGGGCAACGGAAAGACAAAGGAACAACGCCGTAATGACACTTGTGAATATTGTGGTAAGGTGTTTAAAAATTGCAGCAATTTAACGGTTCACCGGCGATCACACACCGGTGAAAAGCCGTACAAATGCGAACTGTGCAGCTATGCGTGTGCTCAGAGTTCCAAACTGACCAGACACATGAAAACGCATGGCCGAATGGGTAAAGATGTTTATAAATGTCGATTTTGCGATATGCCCTTCTCAGTGCCCAGCACCTTGGAGAAACACATGAGGAAATGTGTGGTCAACCAGAATAATAAGACGAGTGAAACGGACACAGACTCCAAAGAGGCCACGTGATTGGTTTGGTATTCTCCACGTCATTAGAATTATTAAAACAACAATTTTCTCCTCCTTTTCACAACTTAAAAATAAAGAAAAAAAATTAAAAAAATAAATAAATATTATGATGAACACTATTGGTCCACGTGTAACAGCAAGAGAACCCTCCAAAATCACACACCCGAAATGTTTTCCTCTTCTGTTAATTAACAATATTATAGTAAGAAAAAAAATCTGTTTCTATATTAATTATAAATATTAATTATTATTACGATATATGCGATCATTATAATTGTATATACGATACAAGTATCTGTTGTATACATAATTATGTGTATGTTTGTGTAAGTAAGTGTAAGAGACTTAGTGTGTGGTCAAAAAAAATCCAATTTTAATAACAGCAAAACATTTTTAAAAAAGTTTTAGTATCTTTTTTTAAATTACATCAAATGTTCCCCACATTTTTAATTTCTTTAGTGTTTTAAAACAAGGGATTTTTTCAGTGTTTTAGTTGTTTTCTTTTATTCATTGCATGGTTTTTAAAAGTTTTTTTTTTTTGTTTTTTTTTTGGATTCATTGGCGATAACCATTCACTTTGAAGTTGTAATGTTGTTAAGTACTGTAGTTGACACTGTGGGATTTAAAAGAAATTTGAAGTGTTTTGTATTGATAATGAGTAATGACGTTGTTAATGGTCAGTTTAAGTTGTTTTCGGTTTTATTGCATTTTATAACTGTTTTTAATCATTGAAATTGACACAAATCCGGTGATATTATTTTCTTTGTTTTAATGTTTTCCATCAATTAAATTCATTAACACTGATCATTGATC
>JAAFCF010003739.1:13586958-13727138 GCA_013389785.1 Helicorthomorpha holstii | reverse complement strand
ATTTTGTTTGTATTTTTGTATTAAATGATGACAAATGTATACGTACCTGAAAACCCCCTCGATCTTGACACTTTCATTTTGAGATTTTTTCATGCTTTTTTTTAAATATGTTGTAGTTCCTATATTTAATTAACAATAACATCAAAATACAAAATTGAATAGCTGAAAATTCAAATCGGTGTGTACTAATTATTAGAGGTACAGTTTATTATTATATTTGTTGTTTTTGGCTTTTCCTACATCTTAAAATCACCAAGTAGTGGCGTTCCTATATTTTAGAAATTATTTTATTTAAAAAAAAATTTTTTTCTTATTTTTAAAAAAGATATAACCACTGTACAACTTATCAGCACTTAATTTTAAATTTTAATTAAAAATTCATTATTTATTATTAGAAATGTTATTAAAGTGACGCTTCTCAACACCATAAACAAACCACTTTTATAGTTGCGTCACTTTAAACACTATGTAAACATCTCTTAAAAAAAATTTTAAAATTTTAGTGTTGATAAATTAATAGGTGTTAGTTTCCTAGAGGTGCATAATTCCTGTTTTTTTTAGTTTTAATTACTAATTTTTTTTTAAATCATCATCGGTAAATCCTTTAAAAATAAAAACACAAAAAGTACGAGTAATTGCATTTGTTAAATATTGAACACGGATATGGATTTGGTCGTGTAACACAAAACTAGTCAGCAGAAAAAAGGTTAATTAATATTTTTTTGTGTGTAAGTCTTAATTGACGGTATACCGGTACGTTGTTTTTTATTAACGAAGAAAAATCTTTGAACTACTAAAAAAGAAAAAAAAACAAGATCAATTAGATCGACTTACTATTTTTTTTTGCTGTATTTTTTTTTTTCTTTATATAAATACAAAATTTTGTTTGTTATTTTTTATGTACACAAACTGTTAATCTATTCTCTTATATCCTTCCTCTTGCTACTTGTTTTTCTTTAGCATCGTTCTGTCTTTTTTTTCGCCTAACTCCTCTCATTTAATTTTCTAAATTTATACTCTTTGAAAAAACATTTTGCCTGTAAATAATGAGGAGTAGTGGGTTTATATTTTTTGATGTATGCTTACTTAATTTAGCTGCTGAGTATTTTTTGTTGTGTTGGAAGTGACACTCCCGAGAGAGAATTTGAAGAAGAAAAAAAATGAAAAACCTCTCGTTATTTTTTTCCTAATTAGTAATCACACATTAAGAGTAAAAGTTTGATAAAAACACACGTCATTTTAAGCAACAAATACAATTATGCACACCAATAAAAAAGAAAAACTTAAAATACACAGATTAAGACAACCTGAAAAAAGCAGATAATTAAAAAATCGACAAGAAACAAGTTTTTTTTTATTAGTTTGCTTATTTGTAAATTAAGCTTATTAGTGATAAATGTCAATCATATTGGCAAAGTACAGTATATTAGAGATTTGTTTTGTCCCATAATTATTAAGACATTCACCATAACAAAGAAAAACCAGCAAACAAGGTAGTACAGGGTAGATCCTTAATTGTATCCTTTTTTATTTTAATTTTCTTAACTATTATTGCACATAACGTTGATGATTTATTCTATCCAGTCGTAATTAGTTTTACAATTAATGCCTAAAATAAAGATGGCAAAATAATATATATTTTGTCCTTAAAATGTACATCAACACTGGCAAGAGCCCTATGATAGCTAAATCTTCATCAGTTATTTTCCATCACACCTTTCAAAGCTATTATAGCCATTTTGCCACTTAAACATATGAATTTTTAACAAAATATGTGGTGTTTATAAAGTGACGCATCCTTTATGGTAGATTGTAGCCGTGTAGGGGTGCGAAAGTTACTAAACTCCATGTAAAGTGAAAAAAACGTCCATTTTGTATATTATTTTCATGTGCCCTATTTTCATTGATCCCATTTCATTGTTCACTAATTAATTTCTTTTTAATTATTATTTTTTGTTTTCATAATTATTATCTTTTTAAAAAGATCTATTTAGTCATGTTTCATTATATTATCATTATATAGAGAAATTATATTATATAATAATATTATGGGCGTATATTTTCAGTGATTTTTTTTTAGTTTTAAAACTATTATAAATTTAATTTACAGTAGTTAATTTTAATAGAGAGAGTGAGAGAAAATTTTGATCCCGGTGCAGCTGATTTTTTTTCTTTTTTGCTATTTTCTTTTAATTATTTGTTTGCTTTGATGTTTTATTTAGAGAAAAAAAAAACTTAGATATAACAATTGATATACTAATTGCATTTCATTTTGCTGACTGTTTAACTATTATTATGTAATATAAATATTTATAATTATTGCATTTTTTTTTTTTGTGAGTGACAATTTGGCGACATCTTGTTTGTTATTGTGTCGTACTTAATAACTTGCAAAAAAAATCGTATCCTATGTCATATTTACTCTTGAAAAAAAACCGGATAAAAGTATAATGTCATTTACGATAATATAATATACCCAATGTATTTGTCAAGAATAAGATAAAATAAAGACACTTATAATTGCTAATTAACGTACCGGTATTCGTGTGTTAAGAAACAGCCATGTTAGTTTGTTTTGTTTTTTTTTTATCTAAATTACTGTTACCTGTGAGTTCACTAAACAGTAAACACTGATCAAAGATGCCATTATAATATAAATTTAGCATAATTAGAGCCATATGGCTCTTGAAGTGAATATTTAAGCATCTTTTGACAATGGTTTTGGACAGAGAAACATCCAGAAGTTAATATGTATGGAGTTTAATGGCTAAATCAGAAAGTAACTTTCCTTAACTGTTTATTTTCATACATAAGAGCTACTTTAAATTGCAGTGTACACTATGCATTTAAGTTTATTTTAAGTTAATTTTGCTCTAAAAAAAAACTATACGAATTTCTATTTAACCCATAATGTACAATTGAATTTCTTTTACATTTGGTCTTATGTGTCAAAATTATAGTGCTCTTAAACTAACTTCAATAACACTTATCTAGACAAATGTAAAAATATAATTATGGTTTAATAATAATTTTATTCAAATTGTAATACATTTCAAATTTATACCAATTTTTTTTTTGTAAGAAAAAGGAAAGTTACTTATTGACATCTCCATGTTAAGTTATTTATTCGTTAAAAATAGGTGTTTCCCTGGCACTTTTTTCTAATGTTTTTCGAGGGGTTGTAAGGTTATTTGTACACTGAGGTTGTTAAAGCAATTGGAGACCTAATATTCCTAACATAACATAAGTTGCTTACACTAGAGACATGTTTGTTCCTAATTTAATATGGCAATATCACCAGCTATTATATTCTATTATAGGCTGATGAGTTCGATGTTTTTATCATGCTTCCTATTTGTACCATATTGAAACTGAGGCTCAAATTTGTTCATTAAAATAATAATTAATATTAAATATTGTGTGTGTTTGTGCTACATAAATTAATTTGTGTAGCGATGAAAAGAAAAACAGTTTTTGTTTTTCGGTCTCTCACTGTAATCAAATTGCGAGAGAAGGGAAAACATTTGTTTGCTTTTTTTTTAAATTAATTAATTCTATCACTCTCTCTCACTCTCTCTGTCTCTGCGATAAACGAAGAATTTAAATATTTAAAGAAAACATTGTTGGTGTTTTCTTTTTATCATGTTTCTATTTATTTGATATTTGTACATGTAATGTACCGAAATATAAGTAGAGCTTAATTATGTATTTATGATGTCGATAATCGTCAGATTGTACCAAGTACCGTCGACTTAATAAATATATTTGTCATGATTTTATATCAATTTTCTTCTCACTATTCGTAAGTTATTTTTTTAATTAATTCGTAGACTTTTCAGAGCACCGCTTAATTAATTTCTCGTTTTTTGAATTGACCGCACAAAATTTTACGGCGTTAACAGTCACGGAAACCGCTAACTTTTTACCCGCCAACAGAGACAGCTAAGCGGCTGAGTAACTACGGCTGACCATCGGGTGAGTAGTACTTGTCTTGGGGCCGGCCGCATTGAAAGTCGCTCTCACGGTAAGTTGTTTTTAAAATAATTATTAATGATATTAATGGTTCCTTCAACCATAAATAACAACTTATAACAAAGTTAAGCAACTTTTAAAGAAGTTTTACCGATTGAAATGTCGTTAATTAACGAAAAAAGTCGAAAAATCGTAGTAGCGTCGGTTGCAAATTGCAATGTATAATGATAGCTTCAGCCATTTTTTTTTAGAACGCTAAATTCTAATCAGTAATTACTCGTCTTGTTTTTGCCTAATATCTTCCTTATTATGTTAGATTAATAGTAATTAAGTGTTTCTAGTGATTGGGGAAGTTAAATGAGTTGACATTTATGGGATGACAATGTTGTTAATGTAGTTAAAATGGATAAGATGACTGCGGTTGTACTTGTATGACAAGTTGTTGTTTTAGGCACAGCCATTTTTGGTTGTTGTTTTAAGAACAGCCATGTTTAGCTCTTGCTTAATTTTATTTTGGTCTTCGTGCTGTAACCCATAAATAATAATATTTCCAGACAAGTTGTTATCGGTTTCTGTGAAAAAATATAAGTTTTAACACTAGATTATCAATCGTATTTACTCTGAAATAACTTTAGATTAATAGTTGTAATTGTAATTAAAACGGTTAAGCGAGCCTTCTTCACCGAATTAGTTATCAACTCAGCGAATTAGCCGCCATGTTTTGGTCTTGTTCAGTCACGTAGCTCTTTCGTCGGGTCCTTTGGCGGCTTATCGGTTGACTCGGTAAAGGTGAAATAGTTTTCTGTGTGAAAAATTAATTATTATACGAATTAATCAGTTTAATTTACCGTGTAGTAATTGTAGAATTAGTGCGGGTGATTTCTGTCGTTTCATTTTTGATTTTTGATGGATAATTAATGAAATAATTAAGTTTTTGAAATTGGTGATCGCTGTTTTCAAAGGCTGGTAATCGTGTAATGGCGGTGGAAAACCATTTTCAAAGTCACTTTTCTGAAAACAAAAATTCAAAAATTTAGTTTTAACGTCAACTTAAAAGTAAATGCGAGAAGAGAAAAATATAAACGGTTATTTTAAACTTAGTCTCAAAAACGCCGACTGTGATGTATTTTCCGACTTTCAATGAACCAAATTAAAAACAATCTATAAAATAAAACCAATTAGTTAATTTAAACATAACAAATTTACCGTCTCAACACATTTTGATTTGTTTAATCACTCAATTTCATCGTTTGTTACGAATCCCAGCATTGCATTTGCAGTTACCAAAAAAGTTGTCTCTTTTCTTGTTAACGTTGCAACTCCCAACTTCCTACATGAAAATTATATAAAAAAAAAATTAATGCTATGAATGTATCGTAACCAAATGTGTAATGTGAATGAGAAGTTGAAGGATCAAAAATAACAAAACGAAAGGGGAGAAAAAAAAGATGAGAAAAAATCCACATGTGCATATTAATGATGATGCTTATGAAATTATGTAGACCTACAATACAATACCTTTACTGTACACTATGTACGTTTATACATGACATTTCACGATCATTTTTTTCCTATGATTTTTTTTATGATGCAAAGAGTAACGTGACGGTTGGTGGTTACGAATTCACTTTGAATTTCGTATTAATATTTTCCCCCAACAACAGCATATTAATACTTTCCCAACTTTGGTACAAAAAAATGGTCTCAAATAAAAAAAAGGCTCTTTAATGCGTAGTGAGTCATGAAAATGTGATGATTGGACATTAGCTTATCAGTAAGACCTATAAAAAATACCGGTATTTTGATTAACATGATTGAGGTATTTATTGACTAGGTTTTGAGTTGTTATTTTGGGTCTTTAGTGAGTGAATTTAGGTTTTTAGTGAATGAATTTAGGTCTTTAGTGAATGAATTTAGGTCTTTAGTGAGTGAATTTAGGTCTTTAGTGAGTAAATTTAGATCTTTAGTGAGTAAATTTAGGTCTTTAGTGAGTGAATTTAGGTATTTAGTAACTTAATTTAGGTATTTAGTAATTTAATTTAGGTATTTAGTAATTTAATTTAGGTATTTAGTAATTTAATTGAGGTATTTAGTAACTTAATTTAGGTCTTTAGGGACTAATTGTTAGGCTGTAGTGACTAGATGTGGGTCTTTACTCTCTAGTGACTTTATTTTAGTTTTTAGTGATTGGATTTAGATTTTTAGTGACCATAATTGGGTCTTTAGTAACTTAATTTGGGTATTTAGTGACTGCTTTCAAATATTTACTGTATTTTAAGAGTTCTTATAATGATTAAATTTTTATGTTATGTTATGATTATTATTAAACCAGTAAAGAATAATGTTGATTTGCCATATTTTGTATTCGATTTAGCACAAAATTTAAACTTTTGATTTTAGAATCTAAGTAACTTAAGGTTTCAAACCTTAACCTGTCTAAATGCTGATAAGATGGGTCATTTACGAATTTGATAATTAGTGAATTTTTGCAGTTGATCGGTTTTTCTGGGTTTTGGTTTCTTGTACAATTATGCTTTGTTTTAAGTTTAGAAGTGCCGTTTTCTATGGGCCACTTTGTGTATTGCATTTTGGCTCTACGTGCGTTTTGTGTGAGTGAGATTACCAGAATAAAAATTATCAATTTTTTTTTTCATCTTACTGTAAATAACAATTTTTTTGTAAATGTGTGTGGGGGTAATTTTTTACTCTTATATTATGAACTGTACACGTCATGTGCGATGTTGCATGGTAGCTGTGATTACGCACAGCATAACGTTGTGTGCGTTGAGAAATATGCAAATACCTTACACCATACTGTGAAATACAACGTTAATATTTTTTTTCTATAAAATAAAACAGTGTTGAGTTTTGGGGTGGGACACGAGAGGCCATTCAGCATCTTTTCTGAAGGATGCATTGCGCAGTCAAAATTTGAGATGTGTGAGGGAGATACAAATAAAAAAAAAATGAGGATGCATTTTTTCAGTTTAGTAATCAGGGTGTTGTAGGAAGATGTAGGTAAATTTTTGTGTATTAGTGATGATGTTTTGTTGGAGGGGTTGGTAATGGGTAAAAGCTTAAATGAAAAATTGTATCCAGGTGCATTAGTTCGCATGATAACCTATTGTGCACATACCTTGTATTTATTCTTGTTTAAAAATCACAACTTGTTTTTAGGGTAATTTTATATATTTTTTTATTTTTTGTTGCTTCTTTTGCATTTTCACGTAACAAATTATTAGGTTTGCAGAGAATGGTGCTTTTTCTCTTAGATGCTGAAAGATGCTTTTCTACTGATGAATTATATTTAGATATATATCGTATTGGCAAATGACAACGTATGATTAATTTTTGAGGTGTATTTTTCTACAAGTAGGAGGATATTTATTATTTAATGACATTTACTTTCATATAAACTTTCTAGATTTTTTTTCTCTTTTTCTTGAGTGCATTCTGCTAATGCTGTTGAGTGAATGGACACATTTTGGTGACAACTGCGTGATAGCAAAGCAGATTTTTTTAGTAAATAACAAATTTGATTAAACTGCAGTTTTGGTTTATTAATTTTACTATAGGAACAGACTAGTAATTAACGACACGAGTTGTTTTGGGTAGAAATTTAAAGAGATTAGCAATACTGCTACTCGGCTTAAACTAAACTTATTATTAATTGTAGAAGCGTTAAAATTGGTGTGATTGAAATGAGGTGAATACTCTTAATTCGCTGTAAAGGCAAAGTATTTTGGTTCCTACTGGCTAGGTAGCAAATTAAAATAAATTAGTAAGTGTACGAACGTGTTATTGGGTCCTTATCATGCTAATTGTTGAAGTTTATTAATAGTTTGATCGATTGCTTTGAACTCCAAAAATATTTAGTCGATGAAAGTTGAAGGCTTGCAGTAACTTGTATAAGGTAATGAAAAAAAGGGGTTATTTTGGATCGATAAAATGACGATCGAAGATGATTATTAGCTATTGAGGTCATCTTTACTAATCGACCATGTGTGATCCATCAAGCCCTTTTCATTACATATGACGTTAATTATTTGTTGTTGCACAAATCAAACAATGAAAGTAGATGTTTTTGCTTTCTTGTTATCAAATATAACTAAAACTAATGATATGGTTATTATTATGGAGTGAAATCTTGGTTATTAAAATTTGACAGCTGGGCGTATTGTGGGTGGGGTGAGGAAGGTGGCCAACTGTGGACATTGTGTGAATAATAAAATTCCAGAAATATTGAGTGGGGTGGGGAAGGGAAGAATGAGAAACGCCATCTATGTTTTGGTGTTTTAAGTTATGGACGGAGCGTAAAACGTTTTCTCATGGTTGCCAAATAAGTTATGATTGATGATGAGGTCAGGTCATTGACGAAGACCCCTTCGTTTTGTGCGTGGGCCTAACTTAACTTTCAATGGGTCACATCAAAGAAGCAAAGAAAAGTAAACGACATTTCGACAATAACTTTTTTATTTGGTATTTTTTACGCGGAACTTTTTTTTGTTGTGGTCAGACTTTTAGAAAATGTTCATGTGGTCTGCTGCAACTTCAGGATTTAAAATATCGAGGGTTTGGGTGGGGTAAAGAATTTATATAAAAAAAAAACAATTCATGATGACTGTGATTTAAATTCGGATTTCTAGTTTGGTTGCATAAATATACGTTTACTTAAAATTGAATACAAGTGATTAAAATCTACTAATAATTTGAATTAATAGCTAATAAATAACATTCAGCTGTAGAAAACTACAATCAATTTTAGTGTTAAAAAATTTATATTGGTCTACTGGGCCAACTCACTGGGTGAACAGACACCTTAGGGAGGGTCAATACGGAGTTCTCCATAACTACATCCGGGTTAGTCTGACACGATGATATGCTGTAAAATAGTTCATCTGTTTACTAGGAATTCAGAAAAGTCTCAATTTCTCATGCAGCGCCACCCATCGGCTACATTTTGAAACTTTTATTTTTATCATTGTTGAGGTTAAATAATATCAAACTAGGCTGTACTTGTATGGTGTACGACAGTGAAATGCAAAAGTATTTAGATTTATTTTGATATAAATTAGTTTAATAGGTGTCAGAATTGAAAACGTCATTTGTAAAGTATCGTCTGCTTTTAAAATAATTGGAAAACAAAAAAGTTATTTTTTTTCATTCTTTTTCTATAAAGAAAATAGACAAAGGTTTAGTGTTTCTTAAATTCTCGTACACAAATCTGTTGTTTGGTTGTAATGGGATGGTACAGTGATGACGGGGTAAAGATGAAAGAGAAACAAAGAAAACTTTTTTTTGTAGAAAATGGGGGTATGGGGATGAAAAGGGTAATTTTAGGAGGAATAAAGGAATGTTTGGTTGTTTTTCATCGTTATGTCGTATTCAATTAAATTGGCTAAGACGATAGATAAACAAGAATGCCAACTATTCTTATTTCTCCCCATTAAGTCTGATGCATCTTTAGTTTTTGGGGATTGCGTTCGGCTAAATGATGGAAAATTGCAAGGAGGATCTTTTTAGTGGGGTGACTCTTCAAGGATAGTTATTGGATTTTGTCTTCCATATCGGTGCCAGATGTGTAATTGTGGAATAATAATAAATACAATAATATGTCATGAGATGGCAGTGTTTAGCTTAAAAATACAATACAGTATTAATCGACAAATTACTGCATTTTTTAATGAATAGAAAATGTTTTAAATTTATTTAACTTCAATAATAACCGGCACAAATGATCACAAGTTTTATTTGAGAATTTAATTCCCAATATGATATGTTTTTAATGTTAAAATTACAATATTTATAGTTAAATGCAAGGTTTTTTTTATGTAATCAATACTAATTTTAATACATTTATTAATTGGTTTGTTAATTTTGTACAAATTAGCAATTGGTTTTTTTTTAGATACTTAAATTAATTTTTTTGGCTTTATAAACTATGTTTTATATTATTTGCAAATCATGATACTGTTATTGTTTAAAAAAATTAATTTTTTTTTAAGTTTTATTGATTGGTTAAATTCATGTAACGAAATTGCAATTGTTGGTGTAAATTTGCTTAAGAAATCAGGATGTGTTGTAGAGTGGATACGTTTTGAGACTTTGAGGGTTAATGTATAAGGAAGTGGGTGAAGTCAAAGAGTATGTGTAGATTGGTAACAATTTTTAAATTTTTTTACATGCAAGTAAAAGCTTGAAAAAGTTATGCAGCTACAGTTGAGTAGCTGATTGTAAAAAATCTTCAACTGAGAAGTGTAAGTGTATATTTCACTTTTATTAAGGTTGACAATTTAAAGTAGCTCTTTTTTTTCTTTCTTTACATACTGTGTGTGTCGTCTTTTCACCAACAAATTTCTTTGCTACGCTTCCATTCCACCCCCTGATAACTTCCTTGTGCACTTTTTTCTTACTTAAACCCCTCGGAGAATGATTTTATTTCGCTTTATTGTATAACTTCTTTTCTACTCAAATGAAATTTGATGTAATTGAATGAGTTCACGATGACTTTCAAGTTTTTTTTAGTTAAATACACAGCAAATGTGACTACTTTTTATCACACAACTTTAATTCTTTACCACCCCACTCTTTTCTCCCCGGCCACTCCAAAAACAACTATTAAACATTGTATACGTAGTCCAATACTTCTGACATGTCAGCTTTGTATTTGGTATTGTTAAGAATTATTTATTAATGTTGGATCTTAACAATGTTGTCATATTTGGTTAATGTGACTATCCTCAAAAACGCTTAATAATTTTTTTAAAAATACTTTTTAATAATTTTTGACCATTTCATAACGTCATTTGGTGTATTTAGTTTTTTTTTTGCAAAGCCATTGGACTTTCGTTGTTTACATATTAAATTTGAAGTGCTGTTTTTTTTATTAGTTTTTTGCATTTTGAAACTGATGAAGAAAAAGTGCTTAAATGTGCTATTTTCTTTGTAAATGTATTTTTAACGACGTTTCCAAATTTTCTTTTTTTATTTGAATTGCTGTAAGTTGTGGTTGTTGAGTTGTAGTGTGAGGCACAATGCAACAAAAGTTTTTAATGAAAAAAATATTGTAGGGGTCTTTACCAGTGACGTTATTTTGATTCATATGTCTAAGTGATGCAGAAATTGTCGCCTATTTAATATGCACAAAAAATGATTGATAACAGGAAATATTTTCTATTTGGCGCCAAGTAAATATATTTTTTTATTTTTATTGCTCATTGTTATCAGCTAATGCCCTCAACATTTATAATCTATATTTTATTGATTTACAATTTTAATATTGTTGAAAAAACGACTAAAAATTGTTTGATATTTTTTAATGTAAATAGTTAAAAAAAATTGTGTTGAAGGTTTTTTTGTTGTTGTGACTTGCAGTGAAGCTTGAAAACCAGGGAATTTGCTGCGTTTTCTGTAGAGAACTTAAATGTTTTTATTTTAGTGATGCATGTTTTTTAATTACTGTTTATTAAAAGCGTTTAAATTTAAAAGGAAGATTTAATACGAAGATGTATTTCGATTGTGAAGTTATTGTAAATTTAGAGCTCTTCGGAGTCGTAGTCAGGATGGCCGAGTGGTCTAAGGCGCTGCGTTCAGGGATAGGGAAAATCGCAGTCCGGTTTTCCGGGCGTGGTTTCGAATCCCACTTCTGACACATTTTTTTTTCGTTGATAAAAAATTGTTGTTTTATTTCTAGCACGACATAACGTTTTTTGTTTTGTTTTGGGAATTATTTTCATGGTAAAATTTAGTTTTAAGCTAAAAAAAAAGAATTGAATATGTTCTTTTTAGTTACTGGTGGTTTTTGTTTCAAGAGCTTTATTTTCTAAGTTTTAAGTTTAGTATTTTTTATATCTTTTTTTGCAAGTAGACGTCTATCATATATTTTTGTTCATACTATATCAATGATATTATCACCATCATCGTCATGCGATGTTTTTCAAAATATCTCAGTATATATTGATGACCAAAGAAAGTGCATGGTAAATATATTCTTGGCTCATCAGTTTGATGTCTTTTGAAAGAAGTGGGTGGTTGGTTTAAGAGGTTGAAAGCAGTTAAATGACCATGTCATGAGAGGATGACAGAATTCTTCAATAAAACATTTGGCTGTACGAGATACAAATATGTAATGTAAATAGATTTTGGCTGAAAAGGAAAATAAGAGAGTTTGGTGAGGGATATTTATATCATACAGTATGTTGGGGGAGGAAATGTGCATTGATGGACTGATGTATATTTATATTACATTTAGCCATCTTTTTTTCTTCCTCTATGGACATGTCGTACTTGTGTGAGCGTTTTTATTTCTTACATAAATGATACATACTGTACTGTACGCATTTCATTTCTGCATTCGTGGGATTTAATGGAGGGGAACCTTTTTAGTTGGGAAATTGACTGTGGATATTTCAGTTTGGCTATTGTAGCTGTTAAAAGTATAGACAATCTCCATTACGGAATAAACAATTTTGGCTTCTACAATATAATAATTTAAAATTTTAAAATAAATGTCATGACATGTATTTGGTGGAGTTCTCAATTCTGGTTTTCGTAAACAGTAATTTCAAACTTTTAATGGAGATAGCTGTAAAATGAGACAAATTGGTTAAGCTACAGAATATGCCGGGTGAGTTTCTAAATTGTGACATTTTTTTCTTCATGACCAGAAATAAACGAGAAAACTCACTATTGAAACTGATAAGATTTAGTCTCGTTTTATATTTGACACAGTAAAAAACACGATGCTCCAATTTACGAGATCACCCGATATTGTGTTTAAAGTTAACTTGCTAAATCCTTGTTTATCTAACTTTTTTATACAGTTTGGACATACGTCATACTACTCTAAACTTTTAACAAAAATGCTTTTATGATGCTTTTCCAGTATTTGTAAGTTAATGCTGACCTTTCAAGATGCTACTTTTTCTCCAAATGGACATTCCATATATATATATCCATATTATAGTTTTAAATTTATTTATCTTTCACTCGCTATCCCAACATTCCCACCCATTTTGTTGGCTTTTTTCATCCCATAATCTTTAGTACATAGTAGTACAGTAGTAGTGATGAACTGCAGTGGCCATTTCTTTACAATTTTCCACTACGTTATGTACATTGTACACGTTGGATTAAGATAAAATATAAATGTATGTGATTTTAAGTTGTTAGGAAGCAGCAGAAAAAGGGTGGGAAGGGATATAAATGTACATTTTCCAACACTTTAAAACATTTTCCATATATTTTTCACTTTTGTGCTGTACGAGAGCACTCACTGATTCTCTCTTGTGGTGAGTGGAGTGGAGTGAGTTGGTCATCATGATACATATTTATTTGGTTTTTCCATTTTGCTATTCACCTTAGTTTTCTATGCACCCAGTACATGGCCATTTTAAAGCCACATAAAAAATCTAAATGGTTGAAAGCATTATAGATCACTATAAATCATATACGGCTGTATTTAAAGCTGGGGAAAATGGCTTTTCTTTGTGGTTTTAAAAGTGGTCGCACATCTTTTAACCTACCACTGACCTTTCTATTTCAATCTTATATCTTTTTCATTACTTTAAAAAAAAATCTCTTCTATCCGTCCACAAAATTCCAGAAGGAACTGCGGAAGTGAGCGAGAAAAAGTTGTTGAATGTAACAAGAAGCATAAATAATTGAAAAGCTAAGCATTTTCAACAGCTGATTTCTCTCGGATATTTTAAGTTTGGTTTAGTATTTTGATGCTAAATGGTGTGGCTTTTATTTTAGAGAGGAATTTGCAGAGTTTAATATTTAAAAAAAAAAAAATACATTAGTCGAGGTTTTTTGTTGATGCATTTGTGGTGCAGAGAAACAAAACTGTTTTAAAACAATATTAGCACGGTGAAACTGAATAAGTATATTAAGACAGAAAAAAAAGTGATGTTTCATACTGTTTTATTAACATACAGTAAGTGTTCTTTTTAATGGAATAGATTGTAATTTGAACACTGATAATTTCAACTGTTATTGTGATTTGCAACAAGTGAGCAATGGCTTTTTGAAAGTTCACATGGTTATACTGCATAATTTAGTTTTAATTGTGTATTTTTGGTGACCTTTATGAATATTTTCATTATTAACTGAAGAAAAGTCTTTAAAATAGCCAGTAGATGCTTTTTATTAACGATTAGTCTCTAAAAAATATTTGCTATTAATATATTGGCAATTTGATGTACTGTTTGTCGTTTTTAAATGAGTAAATTAACATTTGGAATAACTTAGTCGTAAGTTTTAAAATGATTTGGATTAATTAGTTTAAATTATACAATTTGTTAGATTTGTTGTCAGGTCTATTGTGGGGACGTAAAGTTTATTTTATAATTCTGTATATGGCTTGGCTTTACTTAATTAACAGATTGCAATTACTAAGTTAGATCTCTATACTTTGATATGCAAGTAGTAAAGTATCTGTAGTATTTTTTAAGGTGATGTCTTTTGTATATGCATTTCCATACACACATAACTTAGAGTAAGAGTTGGATATAGATGTCATTGGCGAAATCGTTATGTAAATGAGTCTTTTGCATTTAAAAAAGGCCTTTGGCTTTGAGTGAGACTCTGAAAACGACTTTGTTACCATGGCTTTTGTATATTTAGTATCTGCAGCCGAGATAAAAGTAAAAGAAATTGGATCCCTGGATCTTTTCGTTTTCATCACGTATTTTGTATAAATTAGCCATCTGATGATCATGATGGTGATGGTGGGGTAGTAGTACCCACTACCAGGTCTTGTCTTTGTCAATGGGTGTTGCTGGGTGGGTGGGTGGAAGGCATGATTAGCTGAGATGTATAGAGTTTAGTTTTTAAGTCTGTATCTTTCTATATTGCGTTCAAATTAACTATTCCTAAGGATTACCAATCTTTATTCAGAGTGGATAATCGCAAAGTTGAGCTGAATTTGTGCACTAACTCTGCGAATGTGTGTGTGTGTTTTTTTTTATCTCTTACTCACATGAAATATCTCCCATTCACCCCACTCTTTCCTCCCCTATACTCTTTTCTTTATAAAATTGATTGAGAAATCGATATTTCCAAGGGATATGTAGTTGGGTTTGAGGGGTGAAAGTGCAATTAAAAAGAATGGCGTTGTGTAACTCTCGACAACCAACAAAAATACAATGGTCATTTTTTCACCCAATTCCTCCCCATTATAGCATCTTTTTTCGACAACTTTCAAAAACACTCGTTCCATCATTCAGGTATGCAAATTAAAAGTAAACATTAAAAAAACACGTAGAATACTTAGTTAATGTATACACTTTACGTAAAATCGTTATTTAATTTTAAAAAATGCAAATTGGAACTGATAAAAGATTAAGAAAATAATAATACTGTAGTTAAAACTAACTTGGGGTAACATTGTAATGAATTTAAAAATACACCAGAGTTAAAAAGTTATATTATTAAATAACATATTCAACTCGTTTAACATATTTTTGATTTTTATATTTTATTTAATGAAATGAAATCTAATTATTTAAAAGAACATTATTAAAATCACTGATCGTAATTATTGAAATTGCTGCAAATATTGTTTGTGTATAATTTTTTTTTTTTTTTTTTATTTTGTCTTTTAAATAAAAGCCATTGGAGCGTGTTACATGGCAAATGTATAAGGGGCAATTGATATGCATTATCAAATTAAAGTGAAGAGAGTAATTAGTGCAATTGCATCTTTTGTTATGTATGCAATGTGTTTTCGCATACACATCACAATGATTCCAGCAGTTTTTTTTTTTTGTTTTAGTTTTTCTATCTACTCTTCTGGCTCGTAAAACATTCTTAGCAATTGTTAATGTAAATTTGCCACTTTTTACTTTTTTTGTCTTCTTCTTTTCTTTCTTTGCTTTATACAAATGGAATGAGAGATAAAAACAGTCTTTTCAACTTTATTGTTTAATCATTAAAACCGATTTGAACACTAAAACGAAGACGTTAAAACGTAGATAAAGATTTACAAAAGCATTTAACGCGTAATTTTAAATAGCTGACTTAACCGATAAGTACCTCTTTAGTCTTTACACAAAATATAGCATTTATGTTAGAAAAATCTGCCACCTCATTAAAATGCCAAATTTAGACAATCAAAGCACTAATCATTGTACTTTAAGCTTTCGATCAAATTTAGTTATTTTATAGCAAAATATATAAAGCAGTTCTTCTTTTGATGATAACTGTTAGTTAAATTATTGGTTTATAAACAATCTAATTACTAAAATCAAATTTGACGTCCCATTTGCCAAGTTTACCAAGTCGTGAAATAAATTTATGAAGGAAATAATCGAGATTTGAGAGAAATAAATTTTTATTTGAAATATCAATACAATTGAAATCAATTAGGAAGAGTTTTATGGTGATTTTGATGAAATTTGGTGCTTAATAAGTACAGTAAATAAGATGATGCTCATGTGATCATTGTGATGCAAAGAAAAGATGAGAACCCCAGGAATGAAGATTCTGAAAATAAAGAAAAATATAATAGATAAGAAAGTGAGAAAATTACAGTTTTAAGTGATTCTAATGCGTAGATGTTTAAAAAATTAAAAGCAATGTAGAAAAAAAAATAGTTGCTGGCTTTAACAATAAGCACAAATTGAATAAAAGGAAAAATCGACTACAACGCCATCTGCTAACGCTTCTAAGCACTTACTTGTTACTTCTAAAATGTTATCACATTTTTTTTTGTTATTTTTGGAAATTCTAATTTGGTTACTGTTTAACCGTTAAAGCACATTATAAAATATGGATAGCTCTTCTTTAAATATGATTATAAAAAAATTCAAAAAAAAATAAATAAATAATAAATTATATTTTTTACGTAAGTTTGTGTTGTGGGTTTTAATGTGCTTTGTGTTGGTGGCGCCAAATGGGAATGTTGTGGGGGGGGGAGGACAACAGGAAGTGATGGGTGTGGCTTAGGCATCAATAACGACTGATTATCTTTACATGAAAATATTACCCGATAAATATTCGGTGCTGCTTCAAATTTATTTGAATCTTTTTACCACCCACTTATTCTCATCCTCTTGCATCAACTTCACATTTCTATTAACTTTCTTCTACCCTCTTCCCCATCCCATGTCCCTTGTACACTTTTGTTGATGTCAATCAGCTGTCAATTAATTTACTAACACGATGTTTTAGATTACAAAGTTCTCAATTAAAATATATGCATAAAAAGAAAACACAGATTTGAGCTATTTTACAGTTTATGGATAAAAATCATGGAACGATAGCATTGGTTTTTTGTGATTTGATGATTTTATTTTATAATAAGCTGATTGCTTAAATTATTTGAAGAGTTAATAAAAAATATAAAAGAAAATTAAGTTTTGAGAATTTAGAAAAGATAAATGTTGTGTCTTTAAGTTGCTTTTTGTTTAGACTGACGCTATATTTGACATTTCTATTAGAAATTTAGAAAATTAGATTCTAGTAACTAAATTAGAATTTTAGGACGTATAGAAGTTTTTAAAATAATTGTTTTGACTTTATTATAACATTACTTTAATGTGTTTTTATTGTTTTTTTTTCTTTCAGATATTGTGTTTTGAAGTGAACGCGTTTTCAGTTCCAAAAAGTAATCGTGTTTCCAAAAAAGTCGCCTATAAATTGAAGATGGTTCTTGACTAGTGAGTGGTTATGAACAAACATTCTATACTTTGCCTGCATGAACTTGGGTATGTGAACAATTGAGTACCGATTTTCAGACATTTTTGAAACGTTTGGATTCTAAATAGTGACACAATATTCACATGTTTTCAGTTCTAATATTTCGCGTATACCGGTAATTAAAAAAGTCGCGTTTAATTATTTAGTGTACGTGTTCATTGAACACAAATTTTCGCGTGTTGGTGCTATTCAGCTGTTTTTCAAAGTGCTTATTTTAATGGACACGGATGGAGAGGAGGATGCTCTTCTGCCTGCGCCGTTCAACATCTTGGTAAGCTAAAACGATCGTTGTTGTACTATAATAAAGCTAATGTAGTCATAAATCATAACGCAAATTTTCCCAATGGACTTGCTGTATTTCTTCTTAATATTGGCGTCATTACAGTGAAGATGAACCCCACGGTATGATAATCGGGAAACACTAACAAATAATGACATTGCAATTAAGATTCTGACAATGTTGCAAAAATTTAAATTTATCAATAAATTTGCATTAGACACATTGAAGCTGTCAAATCTAATTTTACAAAGTTTCAGTATTGTAGAGGCGCACACTTGAAACGTCGAATATCCGAACTGCTGTTTTAAGGTATTAGGATTTAGGAGTCTATTTTTTGCTAAATTTAGCTGAATTTCTAAGAGTTTTTTCATTTTTAAATGTAATTCCATGCAGTTAGCGTAAATTGCTGTTTGGATTTTATGCTTTTTATTTGTGGTGAAGCCGTAACCGGATATGGAGTAACAGAAATAGTCTTTAAGAAACTGAATCTCTTAAGAAGGGGTTGTTATATTTGTATATTGAATGGGTTTTGAATTTGAAAGGGGTTGCTGCATCTTTTCATCTCTTTGAATTGATATTAAGTGTGACCATTGGCTAAAAAATGTCCATGGCTAAATCCTTAAAAAGAGCATTTGACGCAGGGTCATTGAAATGCTAATTTGTCCAGTAAGTATTCTAAACGATTAAACGACCAATACTTATTCATTATTCCTCCTCCTTGTGTGCACATTAAAAATAACTTTGAGGTGGTTGTTGTTGGGGTAGAGGTGAGAGGGGGGGGAGGGCTATTAAAAGCAGAGTGGAGGTCAGAGTTCATTATACTTTAAGTTTGGGTGGTGTTTTCTTTTTTCTGAGTGGATAAATATGGCCTAACTGCCTGCTTTGCTCAGCGAGATGTGACCTTTTCTAGTGTCGCCCTGATAAAATTGCTTGTTTATATTTTACACAAAATGAAATTGTCGAGTCACCACTTGACAACAACAACAAACGTGTCGGTTTGCTTTATTTTTGTATGGGATTTTTTTATTAACAAGGGTTGGGGAAGAGAAAAGGAATCGATCTTAATCAGAAGGTGGTGGTTGCATAGGTGGAACTGCTTTCACATTTATTGTTTATCTTCAACAATCGCTCTTGACCTTTAGCAAATGGTCATATTTAAGGCTGGTAATGACTGAAAGTTATTTGATCAATTTATCAAAGAGTTTTGAATCGATTTGTTAATGGATTTCGATCGATATTTTATCAAATTAACTAATACCTGTATTTACAAATTTGAGAAATTATATTTTAATTCATATACAGTTTTCGTCATGATTAATGCAAAAAATTGAATTAAATTGTATCCATAAGAGCTCTAATACGACAGTCCACAATTCTGAAGCATTGTGATTTGTAAAACGACATATTGTTGTTGAAATTAATGTGTGATTATTTTTTTTAATCATGTATCAATTAACCTTACTGTTGAAAAACTGAATTTTTTTATTGTGGGTCATCTGGTTAGTTTTGTTAGGTCATATGAATAAATGTGAGGAAGAGAATTTTTCGAGTGACTTTGATTTAAAAATACCCCAAAGGGCCATAAAGTATAAAAGGCCTCCAATTCAGTAGCAAAGACTTTTTAGGGTCGCTTAGCGCTGGACCTTATAAAAGATTTGTCGATTTTACGACATTGGGGCAGTGTGTGTTGTGTATGAAGCCCATGAGCCTTGGTTGTATAATAAACCTTTTATCCCCTATTGTCTCCCTCACCAATTCTCCTCCCCCTCTTTTTCCCTTTTAAGATACTCGACGATTGGTTTTTATGTGTTCAAAATTTTGCTTTTTTGTTGGTTAAAATTTTTTCAACTCGTTTTTACTGTTTTTCTCAAAGGGCTTAATTAGTGAATGACTTAAATTTTTTTTTATCGATACTGTATTTAGATAAGTTACGTGTATAAGGGAGTTTAATGAGGGAGTTGGTGATAAAAAAAAAAGGATGAGGGAGGGAGGGGTTAGTATGTTTGTTAATTGAGAAAATAAAAACCCTCTGGAATTCCGCACGTCTGAGAGCAAAAAGAAAGCAATTACATAGTGAAAACACTTGTCTAAATGAGTTGGCCATGTTTTTGCTACTGAAGATGCTGATTCCCCAGGTGAAGAAAAAAAAGAAAAAGAAACAAAAGTGTCGGTGGTGGTAAAAGGGTAGACAAAATTGAGGGTAACATTGATGATGATGAAGATTTTCTCATTTAAACTCCACATTGTCCTCATCCTATTCCTCGTAAAAATAAAAAAATAATCTTTACAAAAAAATAAAGAAAAAATCCAATACTGGAATGACATTGTTCCGTAATTGTGTTGTATCATGTGATCCAGTGAAGATGATTGAAAAATAATTTATTTTAAATTGAGATGTAATGTCGGTAGTGAAATTTATAGTGATTAATTAACTATCGATTAAAATAAAATTAATCAGTTTTTTATTTTAATTTTTTATTATGGAACTTGCAGTTTTAAAATTGGTTAGAAATCTGAGAAAAATAATTAATATTAACTATAAATTTGAATTTTTTTTGCTTACGTTAATTGTAATATGATCTGCAGTACCGTACAGTATATGCTGTATTTACCATAGTGATTAATTTTAATTACTAATTTTTTTTGTCGTTTAATTGCTCAATTATTCGTTATTTACATTTGACATGATTTTATTTGATATTGGTGAAAGTTGCTATGTTAATGCATTATAAAAGTGAATATGAGGTTAATTAGCAAACGAGAATTTAAAAAGCGTATTTGTATGGTTAAATTTAAATTCAGTGTTTGAACGAATATTGTATCTAATGTGCTTACCGTGTGTGTAGGGTAGGATAGGATAGGGTGGGGGAGAGGGAGGTTGTTTTGGGTGTGGGTTAGGGTATCAGTCGAGACATGAATGAAGAAATCGTTTTTCCATTAACAAATTAAGCAATGCAATCATAAGAAGAGTGGAAATCCCCGTACAATTGTATAGTACAGACCGAGTGTGTGTGTGGGTGGATGCTGATGGGGTTAAAAAATTCATCTCTTACTTGAAAGTTTGTCGTACGCATGCGTGGTGGAGCTTGTAGATTGAAATAGAAACTGAGGTTTAATTTAATATTATTAATTTGTCGACATTTGTAATTTAGTTAACTGAATAAAAAAATCAAAAGCAGAAAAAAAAAATTCACAGTGTTTTTACGTTGAAAAAGAGATTTGCATTTATTTTGTGTATTGGAAAAGGGAGGAAACACCCTGTATAATCGTTTATGTATAGATGGCTATGGTAGAAACGGGTTGATTTTAAAGATGCAGTTCCGTGTTACGTGAACATCGATTTTTTTTTGATTTTTTTTTGATTTTCCATGGTACAGTATATACTGTAAATGGTACGTGTTTTGATAGTTTCACCAGTCATTTGTAGGGGGCAGCAGCGACCGCTTGGCGACACATTACTGCTTTTCTACACTTTTACGTATTTTTTTATAAATACAAAAAATAAGAAATTGCATAAACAAACTATTACAAAAATCCCACTTTTGAAGAAGTAAATATTTTTAGTAAAAATTTTAAATAGCTGTAATTTTTTTAATGGAATACATATTGTGTAAAAATTTATTTAACGATCGTATTTATTGAATTAGGCTTAATAACTATTATTGTCATCGGAAATGGCATTTTTAATCAACATGATTATTAATTTGAAACCATAGACTGCTAAGGTACTATACAGTAGGCTGTAATACTACTGTAATGAACGAGATTTAAATAAATTAAATCATTTCGTTAAATATAAATTTTTTAATTTTATTAATTGTTTTGTTTTTATAATTATAATTAGTTATTAACTGAAGTTTCTATGAAATTATTAAGAAATGTCATTGAAATTTAATTAAAGCTATTTTTAGTTTGATAATGTACGCTATTGGCATTTTAACGTAGGACGTTTAACGTTACGCAGAAATGGAGAATTTAAAGGGATGATCATAGAAATATTAAGCCTTCTCGTTTTCTATGGTTTAAGATTTAAAAATAACTTCTTAAAAACATAAGAAAAATATGAATAAATGATGTAAAATTTAGTATATAAAAAAGAAAAACTGGTTCTTTTCAAAATATCATAAAAATTACTAAATATCGCTAGAAAAAATAAAGTTAATTATGAATATTTAAATAATTTGAATAATTCAATTTGAATTGTGCATTAAATTTAATAGCTGTACTGTATCATATTGTGGTTCTGAATAAGAGTCAAAGTGAACTTAGGTGCCTCAAAATCACTCGATTTATAACTAATTTAAATCTATAACTTAAAACTTAAATGGCAGATTTAGATTTTAAAAAACGTAGATGTTTAGTAAACGTCAAATCTTGTTATAATATACAATAGTCAAGGTTTTATTAAAGCACATCAACTTACAAGACCAATTCAGTTATTTGTATTTCTATGTTAAGGAACTAGAATGGCTAGTAATACAGTATATTATTTGCCATTTTTGTCTGAACTGTATTTTTTTAATTTTATTGTTTGTAATTGTTGTTCGTAGCTAATTTTTAAGATGTTAACCTTTTATCTATTGTGTTAGTTCAACCTTTGTTTCGTTTTTAAGGTAAACTTAGCTTACAACAATGATAATTGTATAATCTTTTATAAGAAAAGATGTTTTAACCTGTATAGTGTGTATGTGAAGGGGAAGTTGATTGCGTTTCTTAATTATAAGGCTTAAGACGTTGACTTTTGCATTTTAGATAAGAAAATCTTCACTTGAGCGTGGAAAATGACTTTGAGAAACAAAACTATAGTAACCGTTGACCAAAAAATGACTTGTAACAGTACTGGAGACTTTTGTGTCTTTGAAATTATAAATTTCACAAGGTTAAATGTCATTATTACTGTACTAAGAGTATTAAATGGAGAAAGCAAACTACTGAGTTGTCTCGTAAGTTCGTTCTGATTTTAACTCTAATGTCAATTGAGTAAGACGCACGAATTTACGAGACTTTACAATACATAGTCAAGAAAATGTTTTTAATTAAAATTTGGGTAATCGGTAGAAAATTTTGTTTGAGGAGAAGGGGTTTAAGCTTGTTAGAAACATTAGACAGCAAATATAGACAGTTGAGAAGGTGTAGTGATATGAAACAGCTGGTAGCGTAGACACAGGGTCTAAATTTGGAGAAGGGGGATCCCATGTCGAGACAGCAGCAGACAACACTGTCAAAATAATAAGGTATTTGATTTTGTGAATTATTTTATCACCTTTAGCGTCTCTTATCTAATGTTAAAACGTTCGATTTTTTATTGAAAAAAAAAAGTTAAAATTTAAAATTGTGCATTAAAATCAATGGCAAATATAAAAATTGATTTGATGCTGCTTCCAGTTGAAGTTGTGTGGTAATTTAAGACGATTAAAAATACTTTTTGTGCAGTGAAAAAATGACTTTATAATTGCAATGTAAATAAAACAATATTTGAACTTTTTTTTTTTGTAATTTTTTATGCAATAGGCTTACGCAATCCAACTTGGTTGTTACGTAACGCTGACTTAATGCAATTAGCTGTGTTTTTTTGAAACAACTTACAAACCTAAGCTAATTTTCTTTTTTTATTTTTAGCAGTGCAACTTTTTGGCGTCTGCACTTTTCTTTATGCGCTTGTGATGAAAATTATTTTGTTGATAAGAAATTAATTGTCACACATAATCATCATCAGTGTATATCATCAAAGCCCAAAGAAAAAAAATTCGTTTTCTTTTTTTTATTATTTTTTCCAGATATAGTAAATACTCAGTGTCTTTGGGAGTTCCATTGCCGCGTGTGTTTTATTTGAGTTAAATGAAAGAAAATGGTGCAGTAGAGATTATAATTATAGCTTTTTTTGCCAGTGTGGTTGGGGTTTAAAAATAAAAGGGTTTTAGATAGCAGGACTTGATTAATTTATTTGACTATGTAGAAAAGGCTGCTGGTATTTATTTTTTTTTTGTTTACTTTCTTGATGAAGCCGCTATTTAGTTTTTAATTTGAAAATAAGTCTTTTTATTATTTTTTTTATTAATTGTTAGGTTTTTTTTATGCTTGTGTAGACTTGTATGTGTGACTTGTCTTTTCCCCTCCTTCCAAATAAAAAGCAAAAATAAATCAAAATTAAAATTTAATTTTATGCCAGTTGCGTTTTTTACGCACATTCTTATCGTTGACAACGTAAATGTTGCCGAGTTATAAGAATTTTTTTTTTTTGGATTTTGTGAGTGGAAGTGACGAGAGGGTGTGGGGGAGAGGGATGGGGTAGGAAGTATGGGTTGGGGGATTAGAGTAAGGGTTGACATCAAACAAAAAACAATATAAATAAAAATTCAGGGTGGAGCATCTTATTATTAATTCGTATCAGGGGAATGATTTTTATCCTTTAAGAATTTTTTTGTTGTTTTTTTTTTGTTCTGTTTTTTATTTTTTTTGAATCTGAAATCGATTATTAATTACACGAAGAAATAAGATTTTTTTAGGAATGAGATGGTAGACGAGACGCAAGGGGTTTGAACTTGTGGGATATGGAAAAAAAATGATGAATAAAGATTTTAAGCCTGCAGCATCACATTAAACAACGTTATTTGATTTTTTTGATTAGTAATTTGAGTCAAATATATTTATTTTGATTTGGAGAGAGGAAAAATAATTAGATAAATTTATTTGCAGAATTGACATGAGAAACCTTTTAGTTTCATACCAGTACAACAGGGGAAAACGATGCTGGTTAACATTTTAGATATAAGAAAAAAACTAATTAGTACCGTAATGTGGGTGGTTTTTTGGGGACATTTTGAAGTGGACATTTTATGTCAAATTAAAAACTAATTTAATATAAGTTATGTGCACCTAAATAACCCTAATGTATTATATTCTGTACTTGTACATCAAAATGTGCAATGACTGTTCAAGAGTATCTATATAAAATTAAACGATTTGGTATAATTTTTATGTTTAACTAAGTATTGTCTTATTGAAGTTAGTGTATATTCGATTCTAAATTCTGGATTTTTTTAATTGAGTGTAGATTTCACAGTGAATAGTTTAAAATTGTTTATGAGAAATATTCAAATATTGAGTTTTGAATGGCAACTGAGGATATTAAGCACATTAAAAGACATCATTATACTAGAAAGGCATTTTAATCTTTTTGAGATTTTTGATTGGTCTTAAACAAAATATTTTAATACAGTACTTTTTAACGCCATATTATTGTATAGTAGTTGATCACTTAGCAGTTTAGCATGCCAAAATAGCATTTTAGTATCCATTCTAACAGCACATTTTAACATGTTTAACTGATTAAATGCATCTTAAATATTACTACTGTATTAATAAATTTTATTATTTACGAGGGGATGCATGTGGAATTTTTTGCAGCTTATAATTAATAATGTTTCGCATTTGAAAATTAGATTTAATTAAAAAGCACTGACCATTAACTAGTAAAAGAAAATTAAATTTTTTTAGTTTATTTGTTACTTTTTTTTTCGTGTAATTTTTGAATACCATTTTATATTTGTTAATGCCAAGCGTGTCTGACTAAATTGTTAACGACTTTTTTTTTAATAAAAAATACATAAATAAATAAAAAAATTATACAAAAGAAAATATGCTGTTAAGTATGTAGACGCTTGTGTGTATGTGTTAAGGGTTTGAATCCTATTATGTAAAAAGATTTGGCCTTGTTGCAGACAAATTGCTTATGCGCGTTGCGTTGATTAATACGAAAAAGGTATTTTGAATTGCTCTTTTATATACATACACATATTTCTATCGCCATATAAAATTAATCGCCAAAGATGTAAGATGTTCAAGGGAAAAGAAAGCCGTCGTACAGTATATGTGTATAATAATAAGAATAATATAGCTTGAAAAGAATTAAAAATCTTCTCTCTTTGTCTACTGGTAAAAGGAAGTGGGCGTGGTTTGTGCATAATCGTCTCTGCACATTACGCTTGCCTGATTTTTCGCCGAACAAAACTTGTTCATCCATAGATACACCAGAATATAATAACTTTCACTCTCTCTCTATTGTTTTAAAAAAATTCTCCAGACAAAATGAGTAAGAAAAGCCAAAATTATTTTATATACATGTAAAAATAGAAAATGCAGCAATAATATAAAAAAAAATGTATACATAAAAGCAAACGCCATCAACGTTTAAAAAGAAATTGTAACGTTTATATGGCAAAATAAGACGTCATCATCAAAGATGGAGTCTTCGATCTTTTGAAGGCAGAAAGGTTATCGTAGCTTTTCTTTTTAAGAGTTGGAAAAGAAAATAAAAAGTTTTGGATGCAAAACTTTCCTGCCCTTTGCTCCTTCTTTATTCATTTTTCTTTTCTTTTCTGTATTTTTTAAAGATGGGGAAGATTGGGTGCTCAGGAAATGCTGTGTCAAATAGGAAGTGCAAATAGAAATCTGTAAAAATTTTAGTTATCTACGCTCGCCAATCTCAATGATTCTTTTTAAAAGTAATGATAATAGTCGTTGATTATATAATTTATCTTAAAATGGAGAATTTCCAATAGAAATAGATGCAATACACTGATTATTTGTAATTTTGTTTTCCATTGATTTTTTACTAATTTACTTTAAAAGTGATTATTGGCTGAATTAAGTATATATCGCTTAGGAAATAATTCTTAAGATATTTATCTTTTTCAAAATTTAAATTGCCAATAATAATTTTTTATTAAATTTTAACCTAAAGTATTGATTGATTTCCAATAGGTTTTTAATTGAAATAAAACTTCTGTTCTTTATGAGCTTTTGTAAAGGTATAATTTAAATCCGAGACATTTTTAAATGTCTTTTATAACTTTTTGTTTTTTTATTTAGCTTTTTGATCATCTGACATGTTGACATTCTCCATTTTTTAAAACCGTCAGCTTTTTTTTACATGCAAGATTAAATTTTTTTTATTTAAAAAATCTTAGTTTTTTCTTCTTATTAGAGATTCAAGTCTCGCGTGTACGTGTGTAGCAGACGTCGTGATTTAATTGCTGCTGTTAATCAAGATAACGCGCTTAGTGTAATAGAGGTTGCGCGCGTAAAACCGGTTCGTAAATTTTGATGTCGGTTAATTTATATTCCAAACATTTTTTTTTTATATATACAAACACTGGGTGTATATGTAAAATCTATATACACGGTACAATATCATATAAAAGCTACGTTATGTTATGTGTACACACGTACTGTAACACATAACAGACCCATAATAATATATACACACACGCAAGTACATTAGTAATGTATATTACTAATGGGATGGCGCATGCGTATTTCAGTTAGTATTGGGGTTTTTTTGTATGGAGAAAAAAGCGGATGAGTTAAATTGAGTAAACATGATTTGCGAGAGACATTTTTCCCTCTTAATGCTGTTTTCTTATAAATATACGACTTTTTTTCGTTCATTTTAACAGGTGTATTATATGGAGTGAGTTTTGTATGTATGGGATAAAGTATTTTTTATTTTGAATAGAGCGATTTTAAGGAAAACCTTTTATTTTTCTCTCTCCATCTCCATCTAGCTGTATTACATTTCATTTACGGATTTTTTTTCGTCTGAATGTATGGATAGATTGAGAGTAAGAAAAAAATAAAATCCTTTTGGCTTTTCATATTAAGCATTTTTAGTTCTTAGATTTTTTTTTTTTTGATTTTTGTGAATGTTGTGATGTACTTGTACGTGTTTTATACTAAACTTTTTTTATTATTTTATTTTGAAAAAGTGTGGATTTTGCTCAAACTTCAAAAAGCGGTAAACTTAAACCTTTTTGCAAGAAGAAAATGAAAAAAATATATAGTATTATAGTGCATTAACTTAATCTGGATATAAAAATACACGTCGATTTGCATTTGTAGCAAATTATTTTTTAAAACATTGTAGATGAAATGTTTTCATTTTTTGTGTGCAATAATTAAAATTGTAATAAAAATATCTAGCACCGGTGTAGTGTATTATCACCCGTAATAGATGTAATAGTCAATGATAAAATGTCAGCGATTAATCTGATAAATCTGATTAACCTTATATTTTAAGGTTTAATGTTAATGGTTTAGTTGACAAAAAACCTCTTATATAATTTTAGATTTGTCATAACAACTAGTCAACATATTGTTGCTGCTTGGTTTTTTTTAAACAACCAAAATAAGCACTGTTGCTAACGTCATTCGTTATTTTATATGAAATTGGTTGTTCACTTAATTTTTTAAAACTTCTTATTACATCAATTATTGACGTTATCTTATTAGACATTGATGGTAGCAATTAATAAGCTAGGTGGAGAGCATTGACATTGATTAAAATTTAAAATTAAATGTCAATAATAATCATCTATGAAAGTATTTTTAGAAATTAATAAAAAATTCTTTCATTTTTGTTTTCTTAAAAATGATTTTTATTATCGTTTTTAAAATGATAAATTCGGTTAAGATGCAAAAGTATGATTCATAAGAGTAATTCGATTATTTTGTCTTAATTTAGCAATTACAATTTTTATGTGAAAGTTTTTAATAAAATTAGTCAGCATTTTTTTGAAAAAGATCTTCTATGGAAAGTTTGTAATGAAAAGTGTTTGTGTTTCCAGATGAACTTTAACGGCAATTTGTGTCGTGAGCAATGTAATTTATGATGGGTCATATGTGATGGGAGGGAAGGGGAGGAGAAAATAGATGTAATTAAGCAAATATTCCAGAAAAGAAACTTCTTCGTCTTTTGCTTTGGCAAATATGATAATTAGACAATTATATGACACACGCTGTGCGTTTGATACCAAATGTATAAATTATACTTTTCCATTATACACAATGTAAGCATTATAACTTATATCTATACAACCATAAACTGACTTTTCCTTTCCTCCCAAAAAAAAAAGTAGATGTTTATAAAGCAAATTGCATTTATTGTACTTTTGAAATAATTGTTTTAAGTCATAGGAGGAACTTTTACTGATGAGATTTTTAGTTTATTATACAATATTGACAGTTATTATTATTTTTTTTTTGTGCATCAACGTTAAATGAATGGACAAGACAGTTGTCAGATTATTTAAGTTGTCGCAGAAATTCGTGCGTTTTCTTCTCATTTGTTTGGGTGAAAACACCACTGGAGAAAACGAATTAACTTTTAAGACAACGTCAATATTGTATCATAGAAATACATGGCAGATAGACTTGCAGTAAGTTAGATGAAATGCAAAAGCTTTTCATGCCTTATTAATCATTTTTTTTCTTTCTTTTTTTTTGTGATATTTATGACATTTTGTGTCTAAAGTTGATTTGAAACTCCTGTGTTTTGCAAATTAGATTCGGCGGATAATTTGAGTGACGTACAACGCTCGCATTAACGTTATATGCACCGTATATGAAAGTTTAGGCGTTTAATTGTATTAGATTGTATGTGCAAGTTGCAATTCAAAAGAGTTGACACGTCTCTTCTTGTCTCTTAAAATGCACGCCAATTTCTCTTTACAATATTATTATACACAATGTATATTGTCTATACTGAATATATGGTATGGTATATGGTAGAGTAGTGTGTGGGTGGGTGAAGCCTGGGTGGAGGCAGAGGGATAAAGATATTTACATGTCTGCCGTTTATATTGTACAAAATATGCGACATGAAGCCTTTTTTATTTTAAGTATATATAGCTAAAATATATACATAGAAAAACAACGACATCTTGTTCATAAAGTCTATTGTCATTATTTGCACAATCCCTTATATATATGTGTGTGTGTGGTGGATAACAATAGGTGGTGCGGTACTGTCTCACCCATTCGGCCATTATTGTAATACACAGAATGTCGTCTGCTTCTGTTAGTACTCTCTTATATACACTCTTTCTCTGTACGTTGTTGAATATTGTCTAAAAATCTTCAAACTTTTTCATGGATGTAATGTGTAGTCGTCCATTTTGAACGTTTTAGACACATTGTGTTTCTCTCCCGAAATTCCATCTGCAGCCCATTTTTATCCCTCACTTTTTTTAAATCTGTTTCTATTTCAAGGCTTTTACTCCTTTTATTTGTAAACTTATAAGCATAACATGCTCAACGCGTGCTTGTATACATAAAGTTGACATAACTTCTTTTTGGGTAAAAAGGGTGGCCGGGTGGTTAAAGTGTTACTGAATGATTAGGGTGGGTTTTTGAAGTTGGAAGATGTGGTGTATGGTTATGCCATTTTTATATGGCAAAAACAAATAAAAGATTATTTGGGACTTTTAAAAATGTAGAAAAATAAACAAGAAATGAAAAAAAAAACAAATTTATTTTTCTTTAAAACTTAATTATTAAAAGACTAATTTTGTGTTAAGTGAAATCATAGACGCTTACAGGAGAGTCAATAAGGGGCAAATGCCATTTCCTCGATTTTTGAGTCATTTTTTCCTTTTTTAACGATTAAATGTCGGTATTTTCAGCTATAAAATACGCTTTGGCTCGGACTGGAAATATTTCTACGGGCGTCTATGAGTGAACTCTGCGGTAAATTCCGCGGTAAACAAAATTAAATTTCTGGTAAATAAAACTGAGTTCAGGTAAAAAAAAATAGCCGAAAATCTAGAATGGGGAACTGTATTTGTCCTGAAATTCTTAAAATCTGAATTTATGAGTTACGATATGATGTACTGAATGGAAATTGAAAAATGTTTAAAGTCGCTTTACACAATTGTTGGAAAAATGACTTAAAATGGACAAAAAATAAAATCAATTTAAAAGTTTGCTATAATAATTGGACTTTTTTACATAAAATATAGCGTGAAATTGTTATTGACTTTTGCTAATAAATTTATGCGTCATTTTTTAAACGAAAAATCTGGGGGTACAGTATTTATTAAAATGTATGAAAGGGTGCATACTCAAAAGTTTGAAAATTTAGACTGTGTGTATGGTCATTATAAAGTGTACTGTACTTGGTGTAGTATATTGTTATTTTGTAGCAAAGATCTCTCCCCATCCTCTTTTTTTCTTTTCCCTAAGCTTGTTTTTCTATAGGCCTACCTGCTTCTAACGACCCCCTTCATTCTACAGTGAACACTATAAAACTCCCTTGTAGATTTTTTTTTCGACCCCCATCTTGTGATCCAATTAGAACAAGAAGTCATATAGACACATACAAATGTAGAAAGGGATGATTTTTTATTTCCCTCATCACCAAAGCCCCAAATGTACTGTGTGTGTGTGTGTGTGTGTGTGTGGATATGATGTGAAGGGGTGGTGGAGGAAAGTTTAAAATTATAAATAAAAAGAAATAAATTCAACCTTATGCTTTTTTTGTATATGTGTATACATGTCAAGTGAATACATTTATTTAACGAACCTTAAAACTCCTACCCACCTTATTCCAACAACCCCTTTATCCCCTCAGTTTTTTTTGTTTGGGACTCTGGTGAGTTTTGGATAAGGGGGAAGGAGATTTTTTTATATATTTTTTTTATTTCCCCAGCAGTTTGTATAGTAACCCCATCGCTTCTTTATATATTTTAACATCAGTGCCGTTATACAAGAGGTTTGTAATACAGGGTGTGTAATGTAAGGGGTTAACTTTTTTTTTTGATAAAAAAAGGGGGAAAAAGGGTTTTTAAATGTTGAATAACTGAGTTATTTTTTATCCTGCTGCTGCTGAGTTGTGATAATAAATTTCACGAAAGAGTAAAAAAACCTGAATTTTTTTCATTTGTATTCAAATTTATTAAACATGTTTTTGAAGAGTTAAAAGTTATTGTGGATTAGTGGGGGGTTAAATTTAGGGAGGAAATTAATAAAATAACGTTGGAAATCGAATGTTTAACCATACTTTTTACGTCGATTTTTTATTTGGCTGAGTCATTAATAATAAGAGCTTTTTTTTTTTTTTTTTTTTGAGTTGAAAAAAAATATTATTTTAAAGTATTTTTTCCCCTTTCATTTTGAATGGTTTGAAGTTGATGTGAAAGTCGTTGTGGTTTTGCTAACAGTCAAAAAATAGGGGGTGTTATAATATTATATTAGTATAATATAAAAAAATATAAATATTATTTCATATTGCTTAGGGGAAAAATAGATAATTTAAACGATTGAACTACATTATGATTAAATTTATGACTTTTTTTTTTATCAGATTACGGCGGTTCTCTGTACTATAAAGTGTAACTGTGTTATTGAATGGCAATCGTAAAGCCACTAACTAACAGTTAATTTAGATTTTAGCAGTTCAGTCGTAGATAATTTAATCAGCAAGTACTATATTAGACTCTTTTTAAATTTAAATTACATAATTTGTTTTTGGAAAGTCTACACAGTGTTTTATGAGACTATATCCATCATTTTCAGTACTAAATTTGAATGTTAAGAGCCTCTTAAATTTTGCTTTCGTTTAACGGTTATCTTGTAATGAACAGTGCTGTTTTGGCTCATAATTATAACTACTGAGTATATCCAGAAAATATTTGATTACAATGCGCTAACTGTATTAAATGTTGAACACTGCACTTACTGTATGATTGTCATATACTGTAGGAGTTTCTTATATTGTAGTTAGCATTTGTACTTTCATAATCACAACATATCATAAAATCATAAGTAAAATAACGACAAAAGCTCATTTTTTTTTGTTTTATTTTTTGCTTTGTGGAACATTATAAAGTAGCTGTGTCATTCCATTTTGTAATTGACACTGGCGCCTTTTCCTTTAGGCTAAACTGCCATTGTCAAGAGTGTAATTGTATTTGCAGCTTGCTAAATCTAATGACATCTGACAGCTATTTAATAACATTAAATTATACTGTTAAGCTGAAGTTAAATGACATTCTGAAGCAGTAAAGTAGTTTTAAAAAGTTTGCATTTTTCAGACAAAAAAATTCAATTGAAAGTTTAAAGATTAAGGTAAATTTCCACACATTACAGACAACTTAAAATGTTAAACTCGTTATAATTTACAAAAATTTAAATTGAAAATTGAATTTGAGTGAAACCTAGTTGGCATTAATAATACAGTATCACTTTTTGTTTTGGTAAAAAAAGGTGTATAAAAATTGTGTGAGTACTGTACTTGAATTCTCAGCTTAGCATATTATTTTCTCATCTTTTTTTACCAATTTTTTTCTTTGACATTTTATTATTTTTCCATATTTAAAAATCAGTTGGCATGTTTTGCGTTATTATTATAAGTGACACGAGCAGACATCGCCATAGTTAAGTACACGTCGAAAACTTCTTCCTTATTATAAAGTTCTCATATAATATCTTTTCTCAGTCCTTTTTCTTTTTTTTTATTTATTTTTCATCTTCTTTACCCCCTTTTCTTTACCCGCCCTTCCTTCTCCTTCAACGCACCACATCACCCATTACACATAACCAGTACATATGACGTTGACTTTTATAAAGTGAAGAGGGCGCTTCTGTCGCTTTTAAAATCACTTTCTAACTTTTCCCCATCCCCAATTTCTCCTCCCACAACATTCTGTTTGTTTGTTGTTAAGTTTTCTATTCTTTTTTAAGACTTTGCATTGACTTTTGAGCTTGTTAAAATCTCCCTGCTCCCCCCTCTCTCTTTAAAATAAAAAAGTTAAAAGACAGATGGGGACAATAGAGATGAGTGGGTGGGGATGTGATGGAATGGATAAAGGGGTTAAAACATTATAATGTACTAGAATTTCTTCACCATCTTTAAGTTTCTGTCGTTTTTATTTTTTTTTCTTCCCCTATTTAAAAAAGCAAAGTTGAGTGAAAGATGGAGAAGAATGAAGATGGCACCACCAGAGTTTGTGTAACAAAATGACGTCGAAAGAGAGTTGAGAAGGGGGTGCTTTTCTTTAAGAGATATGTGTACTTGTGCACTTTGTGTAAGACATAGCCAATCAGAAGAGTTATTATGTTGAAGGAAAAGTGAGATTTTTATTATTTTGAAAGGTTACAGAGGAAGAACGATCAGAGTCACGATATTATTGCAGTTAATTTTATCGGATTTTTTTAGTATTTGTTGTTTATTAGTTCAATTAGTGTTAGTTAGTGGTTATCGTGTATTTCTTGATTGTTAGTTGGCACTGTTTTATTAGACTAAACAAAGCCTTTGGTACTAAAAAAGACATTTTGAAAGTTTTGAAGTTTGATCGTTTTTCTTTTGGTTTGAAATAGTATGTGGTTCATACATGCGATTTTTTTTTTGATTGAATTTAAACGAAATAGATTTTTTTGTGGAAAATGTGCAGAGTATAAAAATGACAAAGTGAAATTTGTGATGTGGTTTGGAGTGTATTTTAAAGAAAATATTATGTACAGAAAAGTGAAAACACATCATTGACTTTAACGACATTGACGTTGAAATTTCCACATTTTTGAAAAGAAAAATGTTTGAAGTTTAAAAATATAAAGTTTTGGTTTAAAGAAATTAAATTTAATGAATTGAAGGGAAACGTATTCTTTAGCCAAAAATCTAGGTTTTTAGGAATTATATATAGTTTTTAATTGCATTTAATTATAGCCGGTGATGCTGATTGGCTAAATCATCGTATTATCAAATTCTTATTTAAATTAATTTTAGAGCTGGTTTTAATACATTTCTCTATTGTAGAAGTGGTTAATGCAATCAATACTAAAACAAATTTATTAAGCATAGCAATTTTTCTTAATTATTAAATTACTAAATTAATTAATTTTTCATGTAGTATAATTAAAAATCAGAGTATGATATTTCCAGTTTATTAAATACAGTATTATTAATTTTGATGGAAATTTAATTTTAATATTAAAATCTCTTGAACAACAGTCATCAACTGTGATTATCGTACTTTGTATTTTAAACAGCAATTTTAACGTGTCTTTAGTTTAGTTTTTAAATAAATTTGTGCAAACTATATTGATACGTCATTAGGTAATTTGTTGTTATCAGTACTGCACAAGGCGAATAAAAAAAAAGATCTTAAAAATAAACAATAGAAAGCAACGACTTTTTTTTTGCAATGTTTAAATACGTAGTACACTTTTGAATTCATTGAATAATCTACTTGTGCAATATTGGTCTGTATAGGAAAATTAACATTTCAATTTACGATATCGACATTACTGCTTTCGTTAGCGACATCTGGCGGCGTATGCCCACTTTATTGTGACTGAAAATTTACGTCTACATGTTTTATTAATTTTCTACTAGTTGCCCATGACTCCATGAACAATTATTTTTATTACAAATTCATGGAAGACATACAGTAACTCAGTTGATAACTATTTTTTAATAACATAAATTTTCATCTTTATTTGTTATATATTTTTAGTATTGCGAATTTGCATATGGAACAAATATTTATTGATCTGTAAGAAAAAAAATGGAACGGGGAATGAGATGTAGTGGGTGGGTGAGGGTGGATAAGGGAAATAGAAAATATTCTTCATTTTTAATTTGTTGGGTTGAAGTAGCAGTGACAAAGCGCGAGAGGAGTTAGCGGGAGAAAGTGGCATTAAGCGGGGGAGAGGTATCTTATGGGTGGTGGTTGATATAGAGAAAATATAGGTGTAGAAGATGTATAAAAAAGTATTTTTTTCTGATGGAGGGGTTGATATGGTGATTAGTTTTAGTCGTATACACATCTAAACATTGACATTTTTTATATTATGGAGGTTTTTTTTACATTTACACGGAGCCATCAGAAAGTAAATACACAATAGTAAACATCATTAAAAAGTTTTAAATTATCGCTATATCTTTGACCAACTCCTAATTTTGTATGCAATTACTTGAAGATGCAGTAATTATTTTAGATTATGTTTATAAATGTGATACCATGTTATGAAATTGATGGGAGACATGCTATTTTAATTAAGCTATTTGAACATTTTATCATACGGTAATAAAAAGGAAATATTTTAATTTAAATGTTAAAAAAATGCTTTTTTTGAGAATTTGAATTTTTTGCTGGGGTAAATAATCAATTATTGATACTAATTCATTTTGGTATTGATTGCTATTGGCTTCTTAAATAAATGTTATGGATACAATTTAATTTTGAAAATATTTAAAAATTAAAAAAAAATGGATTTTATAATTAATGTACAGTATCTGTTTTCTGTGATAAAAACTGTTCTATAATTAAAAAATACTTGTGTTGTCTATTACAACCCTCAACGTAATAGCAGTGATTAATTTGTTTTGACTAAATCTGGTGCTTGCTAATATAATTTTTATTCTCGGGTATTGGATAGTTGACCGGAGAGTAAGGGTCAGTTTCCACAGTATAATAATTAAAAAATGTATTGAATTACGAGATTCAGTCTTTCAATAACATTTGATATTTTTATCTGTTTTTATGTTCTCATGTGTGTGTGCGTATATTTTTCTGAAAACGGTGGAAAGGGATTTTGATGGGTGGTAAAAGTTTTGCAAACTAACAGAAAGAAGGATGGTGGGCAAAATTATACGCATACGTTCTCACACAGCATGAACCATTCAATATTATACACATATACAGTACAGCAATGTACATTGTATAGTACAGTATGTATAGGTAAATGTAGAGTTGATGAAAATGGATTTTTCCATTCGGTTGAAAAGCACGAAATGCCATTGGTCGAAATATTTAGTCGAAGCCAATTTCCCATTGGCCATTTGAATTTTTCTCTTTTTCTCTCGCCATCATTCTGCCAACTTCTCTGCTATCCCCACATTTTGTTATGCCCTCCTGTGTTTTTTTTTTTCATCATCTCTTTCATCCCCTACATCATCATGCGCTTCTCCCTCACCTCCCCCTTATTTTTTTATTTTTACTATTTATCCACTCTCACCCCCCTTTTTCAGTCCCACCCAACACATTACATGACTCTGTGTTATTGAATGTCAGTTTCGTGCATCAAATAAATGTATAATTTTTTTTTTGCTATATATGTGGCTCTGCAAAAAGTTTTTTTTTATGCATCTATGGTTTTTTTTCTCATAGAATTCCTTTACTTTCTATAGCAACTACCACTGCCACCTATTTCCCACCCTTTGGCAATCTATCTACCCACTCCCATTCCCACCCCATTTTTACTTGGCCTCTATCTTTCATCTCCTTTTTCCTATGTTTCCTCTACAGTTTTTTTTATTATCCTTTTGCTTCAGTGCACGACTGCCTGATCGATATTTTAGTCTTCTACTTTTTATTTTCGCTTTTGCCTAGGATAAGAATTTATATACAGTTGAGTAATGTAAAAATATAGCGATGGTGGATAAGGATGAAAACGAAACGCCATTGGTCGACATTTTATGGTTTTTTTTTCCTTCTTTAAAAAGTGTCACTGGCCTCTATAACAGTTTTAAAAAAATTGCTTTTGCAGAAATCAATGACGTTGCTAGGTTGGATGAACACTCGTGGCATTAGATTTTTACTATTTTTATAGGTAGTGACCAACTGTTAATTATTTACTCAGTGAAATTGGTATTGAAAACGTGTGAAAAGATGTGTGATTGATGCATTTTGTTATTGTTTCTTGTAAAAATTAATTGAAAACTATTGGTATGGGGAATAATTGAGAAGTAGGGGATGGAATTTGTGGAGTGTTGGCATTTTATTGTTAATATTCTTAACAATAAATTAACGTAAATATTGATGTTAAAATAAAGGATGGAAACTTTGACGTTAATTTGCTGAATGTGTTGGGTAAAAGTGATGAATTGATAGTTTTGATATATTGATGACCATCAGACATCCCCCATCTTTTAGCATTACTTCCCCCATGACATTAAAAACATGACAACAATGGAAAATAACAAAATGAAAGATGAATTCCTTTACACTTTGAATTATGACTATGAAGAATTTTAATTTATTTGATTTCTATTTAATTACAGTAACAACTAATTTGTTTAACACTTCAGAATTTCATAAACAAATTAATGCTTTTTTATTTTGGTTTCTTTTATGATTTTAAGCAGACGATTTTTCTATTTAACTTTTTTTTTCTTCATTTATTTTTAAGTAAATAATTATAAATGTTGTGCTAAATGCAAACAAAGAAGGCGAAAATGGTGGATAATAAGAAAATGTTGGTTGTCATGGAAACGACCTTTGTTGGGTCGGTTAAAAGTAAAAGTACAGTGTACACGTAATGGCGGAGACAGATGTCCGCCTTATTATTCGAGTGCGCATGTCTTTCACGTACACACCCCTTGTTACATGCGCACACACATTTTGTGTTGCTACCACCCCACTTATATACTGTACATATATTCCTCCCCATCACTGTTGTTTTTCCTCTTTCTCCCCCCCCCCCCCCCCTTGAATGCTGGAGTAGGAGTTGGGATGGAGAGAGAGAGATGTCGTTGTTGACGACCAATGGGATACGTCGTTGTCGTCGACATGTGTTTGCTAGATGGTAGAAGGTCGAAGCAGCGCCATTTCTATGGCAACCGACCAATAGGAAGAGCCGAGTCGATTGACCGCGTTGGCATATATAATTTTGGTGGAAAGAAAAAAGAGAAAAAGCTTATTTGGAACGGTTGCTTGGCAACCAAGATGTTGTAAAGATGAAGAAGAAGAAAGATGGGAATGAGAGTTGAAGTGGGCGATGTTTGTACTCCAATGACATGGCCGCTATATTTACATGATGATGATGGAATGTTTGCACTATCGATTTCATTTCTGTTTTCAATAAAATTTTTGACGTTATTAAATTTTCTTATCCCTTATATTCTTCCCATCTAGACACCCACTCGCCCTATACACAGAGAACCTATTGTGATGGTTTCTCTTTTTCTCATAAAGTCGTAGTTTATTTATTTAACAACTTAGTTAAAGAAAACAAATGTTTTTTTTTTATTTGTTTTTAATTTTTGTGGGATTTTTTACGGGATGTGATATTCAGTATAATGAAATAGTCTAATGAACATTTAATTTAGCACAAATTCTGACTGTTTATCAAGCTTGCACTAATTGTTTTTTTTTATTATTTTAAAAAATATCTATTTTTAATCATTATTTCATGATTTTATAGAGTTTTCATTGTTTGAGTATTAAAGCCCATTTTTGGGTCATTTTAGTCCATTATAAGGTATGGATGGTCCAACTATTTTTGTTTATTAGATTTTATGGGAAAAATTGTTACCTAAATATTTTGTAGAAATAATTGATTTTTTCTAGTCTGAACTAGTTTTTATGTAGTTTGGATATTTACTTTCTCTCTCTTTGCTGTGAATATCCTTAGACTTTTTTTTTTATCTGAGTCTTGTAATGAATTTGTTTGTATAAAAAAGCAGCTAGGTTCTTGTCTCTTTTGTACGTTGTAAGTAATCAAGTTGACTAAATTAGTCATCTAATTAAATTAATGATGCAATTAGTAAGGTTATCTCTCGATGAAAAGCTAAAATAAATTTACATGATGTAAAATGACGACTTTACCAAATTAGCTCGCTTTCTCTATCTCACTAATAGATTTTTTTTCAAGAAGAAAAAAAAAATAAGTTTAAGTCCTGTAAAAATTTTTTTTATGTTTATAATCGAGTTTATTGAGAACGTTTATCACACATCACCACACTTTTTTTTTATTTTTACTTTTTTCTTTTACCACCCATTCCATCCCATCCAATCCAGTTCCACCCACCCTCTCTTTAACTCTCGTACACATTACACATATACAGTACAATCTACACCCATCCATCCTCATAATACAAATTCTTGTATATCTGAAAAACACTTTGGGGTGGAGTAAAGTATTTTTATCTTCAAATCTGATGATGATCTTCGTAGTAAAAAAAATGGAGGAAAAGAAAAATATTACTATGAAAATGTGGCAGCAGCCAGTTTTTGGCACTATTATCGACGTCTATATCGTACATGCATAGAAACGCTATTAAATTTTGATGTATTTTTTCTACTAAGTTTATCAGTTAGGCGCATGTTGTTATAATATGAAAAAATTGTTTGATGTGATAGAGACAGAGTTGACTAGGTTTGGTGTGATTGTTGGAAGTAGATATAATATAATATACCAGATATAGTTACGGTATAATAAATCTTTTTATGTGGGAGGGCCTGTGTATACTGTTTACTGTATATTTTGGCATCTGAACCATTTTTATTTTAATTTTTGACGGAGCTGACGTCTTTGTGTGTTTTGGAATAAATGATAGTTTTGACATCTTATTTTTGGGACTTATCATTATGTATTTATTTTTATGTTCGAATTGCAGTGTGCCCATCGTTATAATGGGATGTCACTGAACGGAAAAAGTCTGTCAGACCGGATGTTAATATGTTGATGTTTATATTTGAATTATTGTTACTGTACCTGATCATTTTTGATGGTTGGTGGATGGAAAACTGGGGGCCATTTTGCAATCTGATGAATAAATGAGGCTTTTCTATTGGTTGTTTTGGTATGGTGCATCATTTCTTTAGAAAGGATTGAAATTTTTGATCTCCATTGGTCGATTTTAAAAGTTTAAATGTGTACGGCTTAGTCATCCAGATGAACTTGTCAATCAAAGGGGTATCTACGAGTAAAAATAAATTATTAGTGAATGTAATGTTTTTTTTTTTTATCAATTTCCGGTTTTAATTTCAAAATTTTTTATTTTACTTTTTCATTAGTTTTAACAAAAGAAACCAATCTTTCAATTGTGATTTCTCCAAACCATTAATTAGTCGTTATATTAAATTTATCCTAATTATGTTCTTAATATTTTCAATTTGCATCAGTAATTTTGTTTTTATCAAATGAAGCATGTGACTGTATATTTAAATTACAGTGGAGAAAAAGATCAAATTAGTTTTTCTAGTTCTACTTACAACTTGTTTCACGTTCTCAATTAAAAAAAATTAAGTAAAAAAATCGCTCCTTTGGTAATTTACACATTTTTTTTATTAAAATTTTTGAGAATTAACTAATTGTGTAGCAGACGATTTTCTCCTAATTTTCGTTTTGTAAAGTGCTAGTGATGCATTACTGTAATGATGTACAGTGTAGGGTAATTTTGACGGCTGATTGATTTTATTTTTTAGTTTTCATTGAAATGACGTAATTGATAGACTAGCAATACTAAGGAGTTTGAGGTTATTTAATTTTTTAAATACAACTTTGAGAAAGGGGGTGGAAGAGAAAGAGAAGGAGGGTTTTCTACAAATTAAATGAGATCAAGATGGAGAGATTTTGAGTGTATTTGGGAAGGGGTGGATGGGTGGGTTGAGAGTACATGAGGATGAGCTAAATGTAATATTGTGTCGAAGAGTTTTGTTGAAGTGAATTTTGAGTGGTCTTAATTATTAATTCTCTCTCATTTGTTGTATAAACGTAAAAATATATTATTATACCTTTTGCCTTTATTCCACTTAATCCTAATATTGCAACTCTATCAAGCTTGATGTACTCAACTAAGTTTACATCATTTGCCAATTCCATACCCACATCAATAGTTTTCAACTGACAAAACAAAAATACACTTCAAATTTTTTTATTTATTTCAATTATAAAAGCACATTTACAGGGTTGAACAAAAAGTGGTAATTTCGATAAATTAAATTTTAAGGTTTTGTTTTAAATTTATTTTTTTATATCAGGAAATGTGTTTTTAGACACTTTTAGGTTTTGTAGTTTTAGAAATTAGAATTAGTCATCTAAATTGGGAATCTGTTTTTTTTTTGTGGAATTTAAATGTAGGTTAAAATTGATGTTTAACTTGATGAACACTGTAATTTCAGTTGTGCTCGGAAGTGTAGTTGATCAATCCTAAATTTTATTGCTTATTTTTATGACACAGTTTTTGGTAGGTACTTATATGTGGGCGGATGAAGTGGGTTTTGCTTTTCCCTAAGTGTTGTAGGTGGGGGAGTACCGGGTGGGGAAATCTGGTTTTATGGGGAATATGTACAATTACTATTCTCTCGTAAATTTGAAGCATTTCAAGTGCGAAATATTTATTTTTAATTTTTTTAGTGTTTAAATGGTTTGATGTTCATTTGTCTAGTATTAATAAAATGTTTTTTAATTTTTTTAAATTTTTTCCATGTTTATAATATGGTTTGGTGGTGATTAATTAATTAATGGGGGGATTAAGCTTCTCGCTGAAGATGGAAAAAGATAAAGGGATTGAAGCTGGATGAAGTGTGGGAGTGGGTGGAGTGGGGGTTAATAAAGAGGGAGGCTGTGTGAAATAGAGGTTTTAATTACTCTCACTGCACTTTTATTTTCCTTGTATATCCTTCACTTGATTGCGGATTTCACTGTCTTTTTTAATTTCGATCCCCCAACTTGGAAATCAAAATTTACTAAAATTATATGTTGCGTAAAATAAACTTGTGTGCACAAAAATATAATCATTGAAAGATTTTAATCCACACATGTAACAACACACATCGATGCATAAATTATTTGATGACTATTAAATGAGAGAAGGGGAATGAAGAAACAAAGAAGATTATAATAAAATTCGCTGCAATTCAAATATGCTTTTGGAAAAATTCATTTTCAAGAGGTTTTAATTTGTTTTCAAGCGAGTCTACTGCTTTTTTAAATTTTGACATTGTTAAAAGATGCCTGTTTGTTGCTGGATTAAATTTTAGAAATGCAAACATAGGAAAACAACGATTAAAATCCTATTTTACATTACAAAAAATTAATTTTTTTTAGGATTTAATTTTAAATTTTAATATTGGTTAACTTTGCAATATTTTAAAGCATAAAATTATATTTTAATCCGTTATTAAGTTTTGTACTAAGTACAATAGATTTTCGTATTTTGTTGTATTAATCCGACTAGACAGTCGTTTGTACTTGGGGTGCCAAAAATGTTGCCAATTGGCACTTTTTCATTGAAATTTCAGACTTATTTTTTTTTATCTATGGAGTCGCACAGTTGGAATTTTAACTTTACTGCCGTAAGGCATCACATTTTTTTGAATAAAGGTTTTGTATTTAGGATTTCAAATTTGTAGTCTATCTAACATACAATAGAAACAGTAAAAATCCTAAATTGCATAATTTTTGGGTAAATTGTTGGAAGTTTAACAAAACAAATATTCTTTGATATAAAGTAGTAAATGACATAATTTAGCAAACCGTTTAAAGAAATCACCTAAATGGGTGCTTTAAAGGAGGAATTTGACTAAAAGTAAGTACTTAACTGTACTTTGTGTAACTTTAATAAAGAGGCACGGCGAACCTTGTAACGTTGAGAAGCTCTACATACTATTTTGTCCACTCTTAAGGACCATGTTATTGTAGTGAATCATTTCACAATGTTATTCTCAGTTGTACATTCTCGTGGTGTTTATTTAGATGTCCTGTAAGTTGCTTTTTGTAGCATGTTGTTTACTTAGAATTGGTGTTAATTGGACTGTAAGAATTAGGGGATGTGCAGTATATACTATGAGATGTTGTTGGGAGAGTATGACAAGTAAGGGACCTCAAAGCCCACTTCACTTTGTAATAAAAATAGATTTTTCAATTGCTGTGACCACATGGCTGAGAGGAGATACAATTGTGTATCTGTGTATTCAATAACTTTCTCTCGTTACACACTGTGGCAAAGGTCCTTTCTTACCTTTTGCATTATTTTGCGACTGTATTGTGTGACCTATGTTAACCTTAAACCCCTCCTCCCCTCCCCCTCTGCTCTTTCATAACGCTGGCGTCGTGTGCGCCCTTGCTATTGACTACATGGAAATTTGAAAATAGGATTCTCTTTTTTTCAAAGAACCTATTTGGTCGCGAGGGTTCAACCAATAAACAAATCTTTTTCCTTCAAAAAACTAAAAAAAAAAAGTTTCAGCTTTCGTCTGCTTTTAAAATTAGGGAAAATAGATAGCGGTTTTAAAAAATAAGAGGGTTATACCGGTATACCTACTACTTTTGCTAGGTTTAAAAAATAAATTGAAAATTGCAATGTGGGGAACTGAATGAATTGTAAATGTATACACTATTCAAGATTGTGGGGGATAAAATAAAATGGGTGAAATAACTTTTTTTTTTTTAAAAAAAATATAAATTGGTTTGATTTTATTGTGAATTTAAATATGGTTGATACAAATGTTTAAAGTGAAATTTGTAAAATGTTTAGAAATTGATATCTTTTGGTGTAGTTTTTTATTGATCTTGTTTCTTTCTGGATGGAAGGGGAATAGGTACAAGTATAGGATAACGGGAAACAAATTTAGACACTTTTATTATGTAAGAAAATTATACATTGTAAGTGTTGAATTGTCGTTTTTTTTTATGTGTTTGCAGTTTTAAAAAAGCGTGAAATTGTTAATGGATTAGAATAGGGTTTGGTGATGATCAATTCAGTAATTTTGACTAAATTCATGGATAGTGGTAGGCTAAATATTGTATGAGGAATTTCGGTTCTATCTCTGAGAATAGTACTTTAAAGTGCATGTAAAGCTAAATTGTCATTTTAAGTAATTGCATTGTATAATTTGACAAATAAAAACTTGTGTGAGTTTCAAGTTTCAAAATTTAAAGGTTTTTTTTACATGTCTTAAAGATACAGTATTTCTCTTGAATGGCAAAAAGACAAAATTGGGCTTTGGGAAACTAAGTTAGTCTAAAACACGAAATTTGAGTTTTTAAGTCGTTAGATTCCATAAAGAAAAATTAATTGGAAATTAATTGGCTTTTAAAATATTGATGAATTGAAATCAATTTTCACATCAATGAATTGTACTGAATAAAAATTGACGACTATTAACAATTGTTGTCTTTTCTTTGGGAGGTTTTTTTTTTGCTTTGATCAATTGGTGTTGTAACAGTTAGGGACATAATGAGAAGTAATTTATTTTCCAAGGGAGTTAAGAATAGAGACAAATTGTTGAACTTGCTTTTTGAACATTTTGATTTGTGTAAAAGATGCCTTGTGCAAAATATATGTACGAAAAAGAAAGACAAAAATTTGCATTAGTAACGGAAATTATCTGCTCGAAATAATCCTCCCTCAGCATTTATGTGTGTGGATGGGATATGAGATGTCTTTTAATGGCTGCATCAGTCATTAGCTAAAATTACAAAGCCCCGTGGTGGTGCTAGATGGGGTGGAGGGATTTTATGTTTGGTCCATATAATATTTTTCGTCTAATAAAACAGACGGAAAATCCTTTTCCATTTAAATTGGATATCCGTTAATATTAAAGCTAGTTTTGACTAGAATACAGATGATGAGGCAACATGTGACTTTTTCTGCCGCCGCTATTTAATTTCATTTCAAGGGCCGAAACGCATAATAAGGACCCAGTGCGTACATGTACAAAAGTCGTAAATTTTTAACGTTAAATTACAAGTTATATGTTGGGATGTTATTGTTCTTATGAGGATTTCCAAAAATAAGGGGAGGAAATGGGGAAAGAGGTGGTTCGTAAAATGTATGGCGTTTAGTGGAGAAAGGGGTGGGGGATTTTTGGATAGCGAAAATAAGATGAGAAATAAATGCAGAGAATAGTTAAGGGAGGGTGTGGGAGGAAGGGGGTAAATGGAGAAATGATTTCTGCTGGAAAATCTGCTGGGCGAAATGCTGAAATGGTAAAATGGCCTCGGCAGGAAAAAAGTTAAGAAGGATTTTTAAAATTGAAAGGGATAAAAATTGGGTGGAAATGGTTGGTTTGAGGGGGATGAAAGTTTTTTGGTGTTTTTCTTATTTCACGCACCACTTGGAGAAGTGAGATGATAGCTGCTGTTTTTGGGTGGGGAGGTGGACTGCTTAGAGAGGGGTTAAATATAAGAATTGGATTGGTCCACATAAAAAAATATTTATATCAAGTCTTCATCTTCTCCCCCTACTGTGTTCTTACTAAGTCTTTTTTGCCCATTTCCTGTTGGAAATGTATTTACACGAAGTAGGTGGAGAAAAGAAATCGCGTTCAATTCCATTTCCTCTCAATTCTCCCTCTTCCACATTTTTTTACCCCATAGTTTTTAACATGTACACTTACTGAATTAGGGATCTTAATTTAAGTTTCTATAACTTATTTGTTTAGTTTTAAACATGACATATTATTGTCTGTTTGCATTTTTGGTGAATTTTAACTGCATTTTGTGATTGAGAATACTTTTAGCCACATTTAAAAATATTTTTATATTTTATTGAGCAAAAGTTTGATAAGGTTTGTTTATAAAAACTGAAAATTATTTTGACATTTTGGATTTTACTAAAAATAAACGTGCCACCGCTTGAGAATAGTTGCTTTATTGTATTTTTTTCTCCTATAAATTGAATTTTTTAAAAAGATATATGGGGAGAAAGTAAATTTCATGGGTTAAACTTGATGGGAGTGGCTTTCCACATTCTAAAGAATTTTTTATAAGGGAGAAATTTAAAAGTTGAAGGAGGGGAATTTTCAACATGTACTATTTTTTTCCCCCAAATGGATTTATTTAGCTTAATATTTACAGAAAGCGAAAAGTTGTAGCATTCATCAATACATGATATCATCTATATGACTGTGTACATGTCATTTAAATAGATATATTTTTTGATAAAATTTATTTGGAGGAGGAGTTTTAATAGGTAGTGTATGTTTATCGAAGCCCTATGGGAAAACAACGTCTACTTTAGTTAATTTTCATTTTCCCACACCCCATTTCATATCCTTTTCAAACCTCCACAGCAACCCTTTCTGTAATTTTCGACTTCTAAAACTAAATTGCAGACGATGTGTTTTCGTCATCAAATCTCCCCCCCCCTCCTTCCACCCACCCCCGTTTTCCTTATCCATCTCTCTGGCTCTCTTTCTACTTTAATTTTTTAAACTTTTGACTTTGTGCTTAAGTTAAAATTGAAAGTGACTTTTGAGCGCAGTAAAGCGAAAAATCAACACAGATTTGATCTCAATATAAAATGTCGTTTAGCAAAATAACGATAATATTAATCATACTAACGATGTCATCTCTACTAATTGACATATTAATCGAGATTTAAAATTTATTTGAAAGACGAAGAGAGTGCGTGACCTTAAGAAATATGATAGAAATGTTTTCTTTTTAAATGAAATATTTTATTGAGTATACAATCATTACATGTAATAAATTAATGGGCTTTAATTTGCGTTTAAGTATAAAATGGCGAATGATTTGGCGTTTCATTACATGGATTATCCAACGAAGCGGAACTAAATGAAATTACTGGAACTAAACTCCCTCCTACTATTTTGATTTTTGTTATTTTTTAATTTCATTTTTATTAAGTCGATATCTGATTTTATTTTTGATTTACGTACTTAATGGAATTTTGTTTATTTTAAATTTATAAAGTTGAAGTACTATAGATTGTATGGGCGGTTTTATGGTAAAGACTGATGTTATTTAAATGTTTAATTTTGTAGTGCTGAATGCCAAACTTGATTTTCTAAAGGCTATTTTTGTCTTCATTGATTAAAATGGTTAATTTGAATCAAAAGTTCATATTTAGATATTTCAAAATTATTTTCTTCACAATTAAAATATCAAATTCGGTGATTTTAATGGTTAGAAAGTTTAGAACAACATGATGGATATCAGATAAGTTATTTTGAAACAGAGTGCAGTGTTGCCCCCTATTGGTGTACAACCATCACTACATGAAAGCCTACAATGAAAGTCAATAAAAAGGAGTTTTTCAAAATTAATTATTTTCTTAGAATCAAAATTTCTCATGATTTTTAAATTAATATTGTTGGTAATTGTTATAATTAATAAAGTTGTTGATAATATTTGAGAGTTTATACCGGTAATTTGCATGTTTCTTGTTTCATGTGAAATGCAAGCGGTGGGCGTTGCCTTAATTAAATGAAACTTTAGTAAGTTAATTGAAATTGGTTAATCTATTGCACAATGTACGGAGAAGCCATTGAAATCTACATTAAAATGAAAAAAAAAAGTTAAGTTAGTTGGGAAGCTTTAGTTCTTCGACTTTGCTTTTAATTTTGAGATTGCGTTTTTAGGCTTTTGCTTGTCCTGCCCCATTAGCAAAACGAAAAATAAGGCAAAATATAAACCTCTCGTCTATAGTCGTTAAAACTAAAGATGAAAACAGGGTGTACATGTATATTTTTCATCTGTAAATGTATACTGTACATACGACAGTCATTTTTCCACAGCTAAGTTAGAGAAAGCTTTACTTTTACTTCCCATTATCGTTTTCTACTTGTGTGCGTAATAGCCACGTATTTCCCATTGGGCATCTTTTCCTTTTTCTCTCTATCTAACTATCTACTGGATTAAGCCATGTTGAAAAAGGACGAATGAACGAGAAATGTCTTTTTGACTCTTGCCAAAACGCTATATTTCCACTACGATGCTAATTAAGGCTGAGAAATTATTACAGAGTCGTGTCATTGGTTGGTAGCCATTCGGAGGAGATAAACTTTTAATGAGCCATCCATGTACATTTCTACATTGTGTACAATATATATAGACAAAAGTTAGATTGAGGATGGAGAGGGGGGTTGGGAGGGGTTGGTTATATTTGTACAGAGGAAAAGAGGAGGAGAATGATGATTTTCTTTTCTTTTCTTGTTCTCAGGTCGGCACAATGGGAGTTAAGGGAGTGGGTGGTGGGTTGAGGGTTGAGAGAAGTTTTAAAAACGAATGTGGGTGGTTGACTATAAAGATGAAGGGATGAGGAAAGAGAAAATTTTGACTGTTGTGGAAGGAAAGTACTGTATTAGTCTGATCTTTCATATATAACTACAAACGAGCCACCATTTTCACTATGTGTATCTCTAGCCGTGTACTGTGGTGAACAGTAACATTAAAGATTGTACTCGATAGCTACATTTAGTGACAAACAGAAATTGGTTTGATTTTAAAAGTTCAAATTAGTCACTTTGTCAAAGCTACATTTAATCACTAAATTCAGAATTTAGCCACTAAAATTTAGTGTTTGGTCACTAATATTCAGTATTTGGTCATTAAATTTCAGTATTTGGTTACTAAAATTCAGTATTTGGTCACTAAAACTCAGTATTTGGTTACTAAAATTTAGTATTTGGTCACTAAAATTCAGTATTTGGTCACTAAAATTCAGTATTTGGTCACTAAAATTCAGTATTTGGTCACTAAAATTCAGTATTTGGTTACTAAAATGTAGAAATTGCTTTTTAAAATCTTAATTTTTGTTATTGCCAATTAAAATCTCATTAATACAGGGTGGCCATAAAACTATGTGTTTATTCTGGAAATAAATAAACGGAAATAAATTGCATGGTTTACTTTAAATATTTGTCTCATCTTTTATTGACAGAATTACTAATAAGGAAACAGTGGTAAATTGCATTGTTAACAATCGATATTTGTCTCGTTTTTTATCGATAAAATTACCAAAAGAGAAAAAACGGAAATAGAATGATTTTTTATAGATACCGGTATTTTTCTTATTTCTAACTTTGCAGTATGAGTATACATGAATTTTATAATTTCCCTGTAGAAGTGACATTTTATTTTTTTATGGCTAAACGCCGTTACCATTGGTCTTGATGTTTAATTTTAATTGTTCCAAGTAAATATTATGGCTTGCATTTAAGTATTGTTTATTGTATAGAAAGAGAATTGGTATAAATGACCAAGTTTGTAATGTGTTGTTGATTTTGTTGTTCAGCACTGTATGTCGTAGTTTGGCGCCAACTGGAACCAACGTTGGGTGGTGTCAGTGATGGAGAAAGTGAGATGGTGAGCTGTTTTAGCAGGGGGAGGGGGAGTGGATGGGAGGGGGTGGGAGAGTTGGAAATGAAGGATGAAGGGTGGAGTGTAGTGGGTATGGAGGTAATCGTTTCTATATGTATGTTTCAAACTTTCTATAGAGTTTTTGTTTGGTTCAACCGTGTTATATGTATATGAGTATACAGTATATGAAGTTCAAACGAATATGTGGCCACTGGGGAAATGAGGAAGTGCAGTTTGCAATTTCTCAAGACGACGATGGCTTCTGTTATGTTAACCCACCACCGCCCATTTCAAATTCTCTTACACCATCTTCCCCTCTCTCTTTAATTTATATATTGACATCTTAACTTTTCCATTCGTATCATGTAAAACTTGGGCTATAGATAAACTTAAGCTGACAAGAATCATTTTTTTAAATTATAAATTGTTGATAAAAGGCGGCTTTTTAACGATGAATATTTATGTGACAAATTCTTTAAACTGCTTTTAAGTTTTAACGAAGAAATATTTTAAAAGTTTTAATTGCCAGATGTTGTGAAATAAAGTACAGGGCATCTTAAGTTTATCTTTAAGATTTGGTTTGTTAGTTAATTTGTGGTTTCTTTTCATATAATTTGTGATTTTCTGATTGCAAATGCATTGGGGTTCCATTTGAAAATGCCTCTCAGTAAAAGCCTAAAATTTCTAAAATTATTTAAAAACTGTATTGAAGTTTTTAGCATTGGTTTTGCATATTTTGAGATCATGGCTGACATTGAATTCTTTTTTAGGTTGAAAAGACTTTCGTCGTGTAGTATTTACTTATATGTAAGATTTTTTATCGCTATAATTTCTCTTAATTAGATTGAGAATTTGAAGCTCATTTTAATTTGACACAGGCGTGTTTTGTTAATATATCGAGATAACACGCGTTTTCATTAGGTTTATCTCCAAAAAGCATCGCGTTTATATAGAAATTAGAGCGCCCCCTATAAGCAGCAACGATGATTCATGTAGAAATTGCTTTCCTATACACTGCTAAGTTACTGCTTACTCGCATATATTTGTAGATAACGTAACAATCCAACCCCCATAAAGATGAAGCGATGACGTCACACACGACATTTTTAAATCATTATAGTTTTGCTTTTCTCCCTCGTCTTCTCTCAACGAGGCTGATGGATAACGTTTTAATTAAGGAAAAAAATTAACGTTTGCTCTTATCTGATTGCTGTTGCGAAGTCATCAAAGTTTAAGTGACTTGTTTGACGAAATTAGATGACCATTTTGGAAGTTGTTTTAAAAGTTATTATTTTGTGTTAACTGGTTTTTCATGTTAAGCAATTTCGCGTAAATCGGTTTTTACTTTGTTCGTAAATCTTTTTGCTTTTTTAATAGCAACGTTTAGTTTTAGTTTCTTAGTGCTCTTTTGTGGCATGCCATAACTTGTAAAGAAAAATATGCATTTGGTAATATTTAGTGCGTTGTCTTGTTAGCAATTCTATCTCACAAAATGTCATCGTGTTACAAAAAGATGGCCTTTTAAAAAGTGGCAAAGTTTGACACATTTCCAAACTCCTCACAGTTCATATTTGCTGTAATGTAGTTTTGAAAGGGAATACATCTAGTACTGTGCATATACAGTGGAGTAAGAGTATGAAAAAGTGTTTGAAATTGGGTGGTTTTAAGAAGGGGTGATATAGGGAGTTTGTAGAAAAGTTTTATGTCTTTTTTTTCTTCTTTTTCTTTAAGTCAGAAGTTTGAGTGAACACATTTCTTGTGCATGTGCATCCATCGATCAATCTGTCTTTGAGCTCTTTCCGGTTCATACATATAGCACCAACAACACCAGCAGCAGCAGTCGAGATTGCTTTTTTATTTTTTTTTTCTACTTTCTTTATTCTTCAGTGCCTTTGCTTCTTACAGTGGGCGAAGTGAGAGGAGGGGTGGGGTGGTGAGTTGGGTGGCAGGTGCTTTTTTCCTTATTAAATCTACATCCAATGCAAATGTGCGTGTGCGCAAACGACGACGACAACATATACATAAGCTGTTTGTATACGCAACTATTTTCTATAGTGTGTGTATATATATATATGTACGTGTACAGTATATATACCATCTGTCTATCTTGTATGCCCACATATACACTGTATGGAAGTTCTATACACTTTATATGCATGTTAAGATTGGGAAAAGCATGATAGATGGAATAGGAAGTGAATAAAGAACTGCTGAGATTTTTTTATATGTAAAAAAAAGAAGAGAAAGAGTGGAAAGATTGACGTCTTTTGCATTGCGCATGCGCTGATATGTGTTGTAGGCTTTTTTTTAAGTAAGCCTTACAGGCTTAGTAAGAGTTTTGGATTTGTTGAGGGTAAATACAGTGCTAGTCACTCTTTACAGCACATTTTATGTTTTGAAGGTTTTATGTTTGACTTTTATTTTTTTTTTTTACTTTAAAATTTTATTTGAAAACCAAAAACTGTAAATTCAATTTATTTATTTTTAGTATTTGAAATGTTTTGAATATTTACTGCAGAAAAATGTAATGTCGGGGAAATATTTACATAATGTATATGGCTTTTTCTAAAAGTGTTTTAAATATTTTAAGTTTTCAAATTTAAATTGCGCATTTTTGTAATGACATTATCTTGTTTTTTTTAAAGGTTAGTTTTGCTTGAGTTGGTTATAATCAAGTTGTGGTTTGCGTGCCTATAGTGAGAAAATAGTGTTTTAAGTATTAATTTATGAAAATGAATAGGAACAAGTAAACATTGTGCAAAAAGTAATATTATATTTGACTAAAATCGTTAACTTTTTAGGCCATATTTAGCTGATATGTGCTTATTTAACAAACAAATTCTGGTACACAGTTTTAAATCTTGAGAAACACTGTTTACTATTTGAGCAAGTTTTGTCCATTAATTCGTTAATGCTTAAAATGTATCGCAGCGTTTATTTAACCACTTTTATGCATAAAATATTAAAATGTTCAAGTAAACTTGTAAATATTTTTGTATGAATTTCTAACTACGTTTGATGCAAATTTTATGTAGTATACCAATTTTATGTACTCGTAAAAACGGCATAAACAATGTGTCTTTTATTATTTTAAGAGAAATTAATGCAGTCGAAAATATTGTCATGATGGAAACTTTAATGATTAATAATACATTTTAAAAATAATTGTAATTGTGTTCAAATTTTACTGGATAATTAAAATTCACAAATAGAAATGGCGAAATTTATTTTTTGTATAACTAAAATGATCTCTCAATGATTTTTATATATAAAAAAATAAATTTTTATTATTTTTTTTATTAATAATAAACGAAACAATAGCATATGCAATATTGTGGACTAAAAAATAGGAAATTTAAATTCAAGTTGTGAAATATTTTTCTTTTCATAGAATTTCAATACATTTCCAGTTTCCACCATCATACAAATACATTATTACGCTACTATATTTTATAGATTTTTCTCTTTTTTTTTTGCTTTATATGGCGACATATTTCTCTTATGTAAACCTATAAAATCCATTTGGACCTGAATTTTCGGAAGAGTTGAATCAACTCTTAACTCTCTTGCATAGATTATGCAAATGAGGTCACTTGTGAGGAGGTGGGCTGGGGGTGGGACACATGCACACTCACAGAAAAATCGTTAAAATGCTTTTATGTACTTTTATATGTTGTGTATATGTGGACGCAAGGAAAACCGAGGCATCAAAGCGCTTTCTTTCTCTTTCTATTTCTATGCAGCCAGAACGATGGCGATGGAGAGAGAAAGAGAGAAGCATAGGCAGTGTCCTTTACTAGACGTTGATATTCAATTAGGAGGGAGGAAGCATGTTGGTCGGTGGACCAATAGAAACGCAGACCTTTCGGTCGATCGTAATGGCGTCCATTGCTGCTGTGTTTTTTTTATGCAGAGGAAAAATCGAAAGAGACAGAAAATAAAATGGCGTTTTGTTGTTTTCAAAATAAATAGCCTTTTCTCGTTTTTATCACATTTTTACCGTTTTGCATATTAGAATGTGTTACTTTTTAATGTTTGAAAATAATGTAGCTAATTTGATTTAGTTTAATTGTAATTTTTAGCACGCATTTTGTGATTTAAATCATTTTAGCTAACAATTAATTTAGCATTATTTAAAAAACCGGCGAATTTAATTAGGTGTAGGTGTCCATTAAAACCAAAATGTGTAATTAATCGAACTTCTTCAAATTTTAAGTTAGATATGATATTTAATCGATATTTAATATTATTTTGGCAATTATTATCGTATTTTTTCAGTGCGTGTTTACCCTACGCTTAAACCCTATTCTCAATCTCCACTGCATTTAAAGATATTTTAATTTATTACAAGATTTTTTTCTTTCTGTTGTGTTTAGCAAACAAAAGTGAGATTTTTGGTGCAGGAAAGGAATTTTGATGTTGTTTGTAAGACCGAGTTGAGGGGGTGGTGGCAGGGGCGAACAAGAAAAATGTCCCGTAAAATTTTCACATAAAGCTTTTAACTAATTAAGCATTTGTTTCAAAATGGTATTCATTCAAGCTCTACTTCACTTAATTCATATTTTTCCCTCAAGTACAAGTTTGTAAGAGAAATCTTAGTAAAGGGTTTTGTATTTTCTGTCTTTTCTTCTCATTTCGTTATGAATAAGACACACGATTTGGAAGAGGGTGGTGTGATGCTGGAAAAGGGGTTTTAGTTAGATGTAGTCACCTTAGGTAGAAATACGTGTAAGTCCTCCAACATTTTACCCTACTACTGCAGATCTTTCCATTACACAACTAACTCCCCTCCCCCCCGAACTCGTTTTATGCACTTTAATTCAGCTTTCTCCCCCACCCCCCTTTACCCCCTTTTCTCTCACTCACTCCACACTGTTCATTTGCATATCTTGGCAATTATTCGCGCTGCAACTTTATATGCTTCTTCTTCCAAAACTGGAAAAATCTTTTCCCTTCCAGCTATATTATATACAATTTTAAGATGAAAAGCAAAAGACGACGACGATGATGATGATGTCTGAAATGATGATAAAACACACGTACGACTTAAATAGACACGGTTATAATAATAATAGTAGTAATATTAATGCTATACAAGCCATTGCTGCCGTAGATGCCACTGTAAACTGTTTTAATGTTCTTGCCAAAATAGTTTTAAAAAGCATAAAAATACAGTACTTGTTATTGTCTGTGATTTTTTTTTTCTTTTGTTTTTCTTTTGATTGTTTATTGCGCACAAAATTGACGTTTTAGCACTGTAAATACAGTTTGGCACTGTATACTAAGTTGAATGTTTAGTTTTGAATTTTTTTTATTGAGATTTTTGCATTATTATAAAATGGCGATAGTTTTTTAGTTATTAAAATTTTACTTTAAATGGATTTTATTGAAATTTTATTTGCAGTGGATTTAAGTGTTTAATATAAAAAGTTTTAATAATTTGTTTTAATTTTTAGGTAACAATTCCCTCATCTGCATTGTTCAACTTTGAATTTTGGTAAGTTCGATAATAATGATTAATTTTACTATTAAGTATTGACTTTACACGTGTGAGTACATTAAGTTTTATCTCATTGCAATTGCAACACTGTAACACTGGTGATATTCAATAGATTTTTTATGTATATTAATTTCTAAAAACTAATTTTGTTATCGCAATTCATGTCATCTTTATTGTCATTCACAATAACTGAGTACGTGGTCCTAGTGGTCAGAAGAAAGACGTTTGAGTGACAGTGGTAGATTAAAAAAAATAGGTGGTAAGAGAGGAAGGACTATGGATGTTTTATGTTGGTGTAATGATGATGAGATGGGATGGGATGTCCTGCGGAAGACCATGTTTCAACTTGGTTTCTTCATTGTCCGAATTGAACGTGTTTATTTTGGCTTCTGATGCAAAGGGTGACTAAGTTCACAGCAGTGAATAGCTCATATACCCACACACTGTTGGAGCCTGTTTGTTGTTTGTTTGTTTGCTTGATATGAAGGAGGATGGGAAGGGGAGATATAAAACCCCTTCTGGTGGACCTTCGAACTCCAATGTACATTTATCATGATATCAACAACATAAAAGGGGGTGGGAATTGTACTGTTTATAACGATGTAAGACCTTAAAAATATTTGTGCGCTTAGCTGAACGTTGCCATATAATTTCAAAGGCGTTTTTGTATGAGGAAGGGGCGGTTTATTCAGGCCACAAGGTTTGACACGTGGATAAGGTGAAGAAACTCGTTGACCTGTTATTTATGCGATTAAAATGACCTATGGAAAGTGAATTAAATAGCAAACTACTTTATGTAAAGTCATTCGACAAATTTTTTATTAGTTGGAATAGGAATTTAAATTGAGAGTTTATGTAATGATCGAGAAATCTTTTGATACAGTAATTTTGATGAAAGACTAAAGAGCAGTTTAGTAAACGAAAGAAAATAAAATAGCCATTAGGGATTTTGATTGCTAGTAGTGTTTGTTGCCTAATTTAGTTATTTTAGTACTTTAGTAGGTTTTATACAATTCATTGTCTCAATAGGTATTGTCATTGCTTTTTAAGGATTTTTTTTTTATAAAATCGAAAAGATGACAAAAAATATGACATTGAAATTAATCATCTGTAAATATTTTTATTGAATTAATAATTAATTATTGTACAAGTCACTGACTGTCATGTTTTTACTATTAAAACAAAGAAAAACTGTTATATGTTTTTTAAATTTTTTTTAACGTGCGACCGAGTTTGCATTGAAGTACATTCAGGTTTTAACTCTCATTAAGATAAAGTTGAGCAAATTTGAATAGATTAAATGACGTAAAAGCTGACGTTTGCAAAAGTTTAAATTGTTTTTTTTATTATCATTTTGCTATTTCTGTAGATATATAATTACATAATAGCTAGTGTTAGATAATCTTAAATCAGCAGTTGCTTTTTGTACAGTATATCTCTTTAAATGGCGCAAATGAAAACGATTTTAACACTTTTGCTTATAATATTTAAGTATAAAAGAAGTTTTTTTGAAAAGACAATTTTAATAATTTTGTGTGCTTTGCTGTTTACTTTGAAGTCGTTTTGCACGCACATATAAGCATATGAGGCAATATAGTTTTTTTTCTCTCGCCATATTTAGATATTTTTTGACTATATGTTAATATATAGTGGTTAGTTTATATTCTTTTTCTTTACCCCCAAAATGCATTTGATATATTTCATGCACTTTTTTTTGGTACAATGTGCTTACATCTACTCTGTGAAGGAGAAGATGATGTATAAATTCGTTTGCATATCGTTGGAAACATCTCATGCATAAGCTTTTTACTAACGCGCATGCGTACACGTTGCCATCAAGAAAATAATATCCGCCGTTTAAAATTCAAGTCACGGAAACGCAAATCGTGAATAAATTATTTCCCGAATTATTTCCACTTAAATTGACTTAAAACGCTTTAACCTCTTACAAAACTTTTGTGGTCGTCTTGTAAATATAGTTTTTTTTTATTTGGAGGAAAAAAAAAGTTTACCTGATAAGCTTTGTTAACAGGAGATAATTGAAAATACTTCAGGTGTACGCGATGCTATTAAAATTTGTAGGGAAGAAATGTGTAGGGCATTAAGGTATTTAGGTAAAACGATTGGAAATGTATTGTGATGAAATATGATGATTTTCTCTCAGATTTACAAGACAAAAATGTTTTATGTATTTATGGGTTTGAAATTGAGAAATTTTTTATTATTGAAAATTTAAAAATCTTGAGCTTTGATTGTTGGTCAATGGGGATATATTAAAAGATGATAATTTTTTAGTGTCAATTTAACACTTGTTTTCAGTATTATTTGGTGTTTTTTAAACTATTTTGATTATCAATTTTATGGTTTTGAATTGATACTGAATTCTGTGTTAAATAATGCTGAAATTTTAATATATTTCAACGTGTTAATATACTGTAATGTTATTTAGTAATTGCTATAAAAGTTATTAAGCAATTTTATTATGTGTAATTTAGATTTTTTAAATTTAAAAATGAATTTTTTACGGTTTTGTTTGTTTTGATATCAGAATTGGTTTTCTCCTTCAGTAAATGGCAAATAAAATATTAAAATAATTTATGAAAAAGAATATTAGCAATATATAGAATGAGTAATTTACGTTTTTATCTAATATTTTAAGTTTTTTGTTAATATACGGTTTTGTACATGCTTTTTCTTTTATCAAATTCTAATCGTAGTAACATAACATTTCAACATTTAGTTAATGATACTCTATTTTTACCGTAATATAATGAAATTATCAAGCGTTTATTTTTTTGTTTTTAAATCTAACGACAAAATTATTTACCAATTCGATATTATCAACGTTATTTTTAATTTGCTAATAAAAACACACTGAAAGTATAAAACTGCACTTAAATCGCTCATCAATTTTATAACTTACAGGTAGTTAATGTTACCTATCTGCACTATACTGAGCATTAACCTGAAGGAAAATTATTTTAAAAAAAGATTTTTTTTACTTACCTTTGCAATTAAGTAGTTAAACGCATTTTTTTCTTTTCTTCATTTTCTTTTTTAATTTCACTTTTAATAATCCAAACATAACATTAACACACTGGCTTGTTAGTTTCAACGTCGTTTGCACTTTATGAACGTATATTTTTATCCATTTAGTTAAAAAAATAATAAAAAGGTAACTTGAGTTTTTAATGGCTGTCTGAATGATGTGGATTTTATCCTATAGGCTAATATTGAATCCATGCACCAGACAGAGCTACCTTGTAACTGGCCCTATTATTTGACCACTTTCTTTCTGTCTATCGATTTCCATGCAGTGGAATTCGAACCAGTTACACTATCGACTATGAATATACATTGTTAATGGATTTGAATCTCAATAACCCTAAACACTATTCACTACACCCAGATAGGGTCCTTTTTTATACTTCTAAAAAGATGGAAAAAGAAAAGGAGAGGGATGTAAAATTTCTTTGTTGATTTTTTACAAAGGTATCCAAAGGGGCAAAAAATATATACAGTATAATATAAGTTAGTGGTTGTGATGAATTAAAAGAAAAAGGCTATTTTGGAATAAGAAATGAGGTCCTATCTTTAAAAAAAAATATGAGAAAGTGTGAGATACTTCTATACCTTTTTTATGTGTTACATTGTAATGGTCTTGTATAGTGTCTCGTAAAAAGAGAGACCTGCTTTTTAAATTTTGAATGGGGCCTGATGTGAAGGGGGGAGGGCAAAAGTAAAGGGATAAAAAGTAGACCAAGGTGTGTTAAGTTTTTTAAAGAAAGCTTTTTTTTTTTTTGGAAGCTATTCATAGTATTGCTGGGAAAAAAGGGTTCTAAAAATGAAAGGTTCAAATCTTGAAAAACTGCCCCTTACTAGAGTTGTCAGACAATGTTTTTTTTTATAGATATAAAAATAATGGCTCAACTTTTTGGTACTGGGTGTTTAAGAATTGAAAACCCTTTTTAGCTCTTGTCTTAATTTTTTTTTCCTGTTGCGCTATTGAGTATAATAAGCCCCCAAAATTTGTGATGGAAGTTGTCAACTGTTAAAAGCTTTTTATGTATTTTATTATTTGAAATACCTTTTGATACTTTTTTTTTTGAATATGAAATTTTTATGCCAGACTCTAAGGTCAGTGTTGTATGCGTATACAAAAAAAAGATCTTTTTTATATAACCCTAACTGAAACGCTCCCTTTTTCCTCTTTACGCAACTCCAAAGGCCCTTTTGTTCCTAAGCAAAAGTCCAAACGACTATTGTACATGTGGACACAAGTTTTTATCAAAAGATATTGTCAAAGGGTTTTTTTAATGCTAAATTTAGTAAGTGAATTGAAAATCGGAAGAAAGGGGTTTTTGGATGTTGATGATAGTAAAAAAAAGGGTTCCAAATCCTTTGCTGTTCTGTATGTTAGGGTTAAAATTTTTCAAATGGACCCCAAGACAAGGGAGGATTGAAAGGGTTTTTGTGTTGGCTAATTTTTTTTTACATATTATGTATAATGCTTATAACATTTTATAGTTAGGAAAAAAATGTTAGTGGTTGGGAAAAAAAGAGAGGAGAGAGTTATAAAATGAAAGGTCATCTGGGGTCATCTGTGAACGTAGGACCAAAATGCATTCATCTGAAAGTGTGAGTGGAGGCTGCAACTATTTTTTTGTATCCTTTTCAAATGTTTTTCCTTGGGAATTGGAAATGTCCGTTGATGCTTTGAAGGGGTGAAAAAGAGTTAAGGGCCATATGGTTTAGGGTGAGTGTTGTAGAAGGTCATGTTGCTGGAAAAAATAAGGGTTCTTATACAAGAAAAAAAGGGTAGGGTTTGCATTTTATGTTGCTAAAAAGTTAGTGAAGGGGTTAAAATATATATTTTTTTACAATGGATGGTGATGGGTTGGTAAATTTTCAAAGGGTCCTGGAAATGAATGTGCGTTACTGTTGAGCTTGGGATTTTTTATGAGAACTTCTGTTGTTGATTTTGAGATTCTTTTCTGTCTCAGACAACATTGGACAAATATTGTGTTGTAGTTATATTTAGCTAATAAAAATAACTATTTAGTGCAGCAAATTATTTAATGGCCAAAATTTTGAACGTTGATTTTTGGATTTATAATGCATTTTAGTCGACTTGACTATATTTTTGCAATTTAGTTAATTGTGCTCTATTTTGTCTGCCCACTCACCCTCTACTTTCAATGAATGGTCTAACGGTGGATGGCTACGTGACTGTTGGTTTTGTGATTTTTTATGGGTTGGGCATGTATATTTTTTTAAAAACCGCATTGTCGATTTTTCCAGGTCCAAAACGGTCGACTGGTCCATCTGATTTTGTTGGGACAGTATTGTAAGAATTTTTTTTAGTCTTGATAGGGGATAAAAATAGCCTGAGATTTTGATAAGGGTGGGAGGAATAATTGTTTAAAAAAACTGACATAGTCTGCTTCACCATGGCGACAACAATGTGCAACAATTTTTTTTATTGTTATTGTAAGAAATTTTGGTCTTATTGTTACAGATATTCCAGACATAATAGTCTAAAAATAGTCTCTGACGAATCTTTTTTACCTATTTTTTTTCTATCTGAGAAGGGTGTGGGTTAAAAGGAGAAAGAAAAAAAATTTTATTTTGGGATTTAAAAAAAAAAACTTCCCTTTTTTATTTGACTTACTATTTTGCTACTTTTCCCCTAAAAATGTAAAAATTTTGTCGCCTCGTAATAATAAAGTGAAGAAAAAAATTGTCTTTGTTATGAAATGTATATGTCTGTTAAACGCACCTTTTTTGTATTGTGATCATTATACTGACAATAATGATAAGGGCTATTGTGAAATGGACCCAAGAATACAATTGGACTTGTTCGTCCATATAACGTCCTTTCTTTTCTATGTTTGACGCTCGCATTTCACGTTGGCGACGTCTACGACAACTTAACAACATTATAAAGCGATATAGTGCCCACGTATTGTCAGTTTATGTGGTTGTGACCACAAAATGAACCCCTCTTGTCTTCATGGTCCTAGCACTTTATACACTGTCACCTAAAAAAATTTTATTATGTGGTGTGAGACGCAATTATGATTTTTCAGCACTTAAAAACAGACATTTGGCTGGTATCCATGAAAAAATACAGCCATGGAATTTACTGCTAGGCCAAAGCAAAAAATGACAACAAAAAAGAATATTTTTTGCCATTGTAATGAATTTTTTCAATTGCGCTTATGGTTATGGTCTTTATGTGCGCTGGTACGTTGACCTTATTTTATGCCGTAGCTGAAAACGCTTTGCACATAACAAAAATACCTAAAACTGCATTGCAGTAAATCGCAATTAATTGGCATGGCTATACTGTACATGACATGGATTTGGTAAGGGACGTTGAACTTATCAAATTTATCAGATCGTAAAAGGGCACTCTTGAATTGTCTTAGATTTTAATTGGCTGTTCTCTCTGGCCATCAACATTTGCTTAGTTTTAATGCTCTTTAATTTTGTTTTTCTGGAAGACGAAAAATGTTTGTAGAGATAATGCTGTCTTGAATACTGTGCATGGCAAGTAAACCGAGATCACATTTTGAAGATTTTTAATATGAAATGGGAGATGAAACAGTAACGTACATTGGTTGCTATAGTAATATTTTACAGAATTTCTCATTTCTGTTTTTAGTTTGAGAAATATGAGCTAATCGTATACGGTATACACGTATAACGTTGAACGTACGTAAGATATTTGTTTATGAGCGTCAGCATTGAACGACAATGTTAAAATGTTTGTCTGATTTTTGTTATTTGAATCTCTTGACATTGAGGTTTTATATTTTAAAGTATTAAATCACATACACAAGTTATATGGCTTTATAAGCTACCATGTAGTAGGTTATTAAATTACTAATTAAATTTAATAGACATATAGCTAGATGGGTTTATTAACTAATAATAGATTGATTTGTTAGTACTGATAATTATGGCATTTCGTATAATGTTTGCGTATGAATTTGTGAGGTAATTAGCGATTGATTAATGAGTAATTTTCAATTATTGAACTTTTAGAATCGAGAACGCCAATTATTTAAAATCAATTTTAAAAAAAAGTTATTATGCAAAGATGTAACTTAAAGGTGATTTTTATGTGGCTATTAAATTAATTGAGTTGTAAAAGTGTTAGCATATTAAACATAACTTTATTTCTTTTGATTAAATGATGTGTTTAAATTCTTTGTTTTAATATTTGTGGCGTTTTTTTTTGTTTTTTTTTTTTGTAGTTTTTAAAAGCCGTTTATGGTTTTATAGTCGAATTAAATGACGAGATAATTAGTTTATTGCAATTAGAGATAATTTTAGTACAATTTGAAAATTGCTTTGTGGTTAGATTTATGGCCACATATTTTTGTGTTTGTAAATTTTTTGATAAATGGGTACGCTATTATGCTACATGTGTACAAATAATAATAATGTGTGTATAAAAATACAAATAAATTATTTCACTTTGTTATTTTAAATCTGTGCTGAATTAACTATTAACATCAACATTTTGTTTATACTTTATGCATAAAAAAACACTATTTTAGTTTTCAGCATACATAAAGTAATTTCATTTTATTAGATATTCATGTTAGGTTTTTTTTCAAAATTTTAAGTTTTAGTGCATTTATAAATTTTGTTTTTTTAACGAGTTATACAACATTGTGTAGTGCATTGTCTTACATTTTAAGCAATTTGCCGTGCATTTTTCTGTATTTTCAAAGAGCATCACTTGATTTTAATACGAAATACAATTTAAGAAATTCTCTTATGTACTAAGGAAAAGATTAAATTTAACTAGCAGTAATAAAATAAGTCTTATAAAACTTACAATACATTTATGGTTTATTTCTATTGACCCCATTACTAAGTTGACCAAAAATGGCGTTCCAAATGAGTGACATTTTATGATTATGACCATGACATCTGAGTTAAATATCCAATTCGGTTCCCAAACAAACAAACAAATAAATAAAAATAACTTTACGACATGTTCGCATTGAGAATTTATTCAGCTCATATTTTCACTAAATAAAAAAGCCAGTCTGCCATGTACTGTATTTATGGTTTTAGACGATTAGTTTAAAAGAGTTGAGAGGTGGTCGGTTGAGTAAAGGGGTAGGGGTAGGTGTAGGGTCCTGGGTTAAAATTGGGTTCCTATAAACGCGTGCTGTGGATTTTTGTTTACAATCAAAAAGGTTGGTTGTTGGGTGTTAAGAAGGATATTTTAAAGAGTTTAGTTTGTGCCTAGTTTAGTGTCTCGTGTTGTGTTGTTTTGTATGTGTGTAACAAAAATTGAATAGAGAGGGGGTTAAAATTAAAAATGCCCATGCAGTAACCCAACTCTTGATGTCTCCACCTTTACATGTAACAACGTTTATGGGACGTCAAGTTGGACACGTGTCTCGACCTCCCCCCTCTTACTTAACCCTTCCAACCCATTTTTATCAGCTTTGCCCCAACTTCTGTTGTCTGCAAAAGTGGAGGGACGGATAATAAGGGGCATTGCACCACCGTTTTTTTAACAGTATTTTTAGCGTAGAGGTTTGTTTTGTTTGTTATTTAGGACTGGTTATGCTGGAAATTCAGTAAGAATGTTATGGTCTTTAAAAAGCTAAGTTGGCTGCAATGCAAGGCAGTTAACAACGTTGTCTGAATTTATTAGACATTTTTATTCATTCAAAATGGACTTTTAGAACGTTTGAATAGCACTACCACACGTATAATTTTGATGTCGGTTATTTATATATATTTTTTTGAAAGGTTTTGAAGTTACATGGCGACAGAAAAAGCGTCAGGGAAAATGATAGGCTTTAACATAAAAATGCAGGTTGAATATACTCATTGAAATGTCTGGGACACCTTTATTCATTCTGGGAAAATTGCTGTAATAAGGTAGAGACAAAATTACATGTTAAAACCAATCGATTTGAATTGGACTTTTAATTGGTAAACTTGGATTGAAAGTTCATAATTGATGCTAAAATTGTAAGTGAAGTGACGAAACAATAACTTTAGTATTTCTATGAGGACCATTGCAATTTTCTCTTGGGTCGCGTGCCATATTCTGAGAAATAGTTGTATAACTTTTTGAAAAAGTTTGGAAGAAAAATCGATATGAAAAGTTTTACTTTTTTTCTTTATTTTGTATGTGAAGATGTTTTTATTTGGTTGTTGTTGCCTACATTGCGTGAGGCCACATATTTAGCATGTGGCGGCCCTTTAGGAAATCTCTCTTCTTTTTTTATTATTTTATCTTATTTTGTTTTGTGGAGGTGCAGCGTACAACATTGCAAGCACATACTATACTCAGTTTTATATATGTATGTATATATATATATATATATATATATGATTGAAACTATGTGTATGGATAAATTCATATTTGGCAAAAAACGAAAAAGATGGCGAAGTGGAAGTTGGATGGATGGATGGAATAGATGGGAGGGGGAATGAAGAAGAAATTTGAAATGGTAAAATGGATGATGATGAAATGTCGAGTTTTTCCCTTGGCAATTTAAGAAATAGAAGATCTAAAAACGTAGGATAACACAGGGTTGTGTGATGTTGATGGTGGTGACTGAGATGGAAAGAAATGTTTTTTATGTACATGATATATAAAAGTCCGTTCGTCTGAGGGAATTTTTAAACCTCTTCACCCTCCTTCTAAGAAAAGAAAAAAACTGAAATTGGCAGTTGCAATCTTCCTTCCACCATCTCCATCCATCCATTCATTCATTTATTGATCTATCCATGCTGCATTGAGTTCAAACGTTTGGGATATATATACATGGCTTGTACACATCACAAGACACTTTTTCATACATGAAAACAGCCATTCGATCAGACAACTGTTTCATTTAAAAATTTCTAATTTGCAAAAGATTGAAATGACAAATACTGATTTTGATATGCAATTTATAAGATGAAGGCATTGCAAATCTGGGAATTTTTGCATTTACATAAAATTATTAACAGCAAAAAAAATTGATGGGAGAAAGAGAAGACTGATCAACGTCCAAAATTAGTTTTTTTTTTTTCATTTTTTTAAATGCAATTCTTAAATAAATGGAATATTGTTATTTAAAAATAAATGTTTTTTCTAATGATTTCAAATGTTTAGTTTTGTTTAATTATTGCGTGTTTTTCAATGCTGTTTGATTTAATATTGGACTATGCATTATTTAAGCGTCTTCTGTGTCATTGAAAATCTTAATGTCAGTCGACAATTGTTTAATTAGATAACAATTGTCTAGACATGTTCATTATTGACTGATAAAAGTCTTGAGATTTCCTAATTTTGTCTTTGTTGATTTAAAATTTTTATCTTTAATCTCATTTTGTTTCTCGTATGCCGTATAATACGATTTTTCAAAAAGGAGATAAAATTTCAAAAAAAAGGAAAAAAAAATTCCAATGAAACTATTTAATCTGTGTTTTGTAATGACTCTGAATTGTTTTCATTGAAACTGTACACCTAGAGCGGCAGCGGAGCGTAATTAATGCGTTTAAAAGTACAGTAATCATGGTTGATTATTAAAAAAAATGCTTTTCGAAGTGGGTCGCGACGTTGTTGACGTTGGCGAGCCGATCATTTCAATTAAATAATGACTATGAAGCTTAATAAATACAAGCACAGCGCCCACATCATACTTTTGTCATCTTTTAAATAGGAAATTATAACTCAGTCTTTTTCAATCTGTACTTTTTATGCGTGGCCTTTGTCGTTTCTATTTTTCTCTTTGAGCATCATTCTGGCTGAAGAATCAGGGGGGAGAAAAAAGACGACAAAACGATGCTGGTTGGTTGGTTTGGTCGTCTGTTGTTTTGTACAGTCTTAACTTTGCTTCTCTATCCCTTCATCATCATCATCCTCATCATTTTGTGTGTTTCTATATCGTTCTTTTCTAGTTAGGTATTTAGCTAGAAAAGCGGTATACGGTATAGTGGTGACTGTCGTGTTAGTGCATCCATGACTGCACCAGTCCAATGGATCGATCGCATTTGCGCTACACATAAGGCTATACAGACTATTTAGAGTTAGGACAGGCTTTACATATTGCTGGGCCCATCAAATCAGACTTTGAAGCTAATTTATTTTATAATTTTGTTAGATTTTAGCTAGTCTTTTATTTATGTTAGTAAATTTTAGACATTTTAAGTAGTTGTTTTTTTTTTTTTTTTATAACAACATAGTTTAGAGTATTTTTTGAAAAATTAAGGCTGTTCAAAGCATATTTGGTAAATTTGTAATTAACTGTTGCTATGTTTTAGTAGATTTTTTAAAAAAATGATGTTTTATTTTTACATTTATATTATTTGATGCGTTTTAACATGTTTTAACTAATTGTTTTTAAGTTTAGGTCAATTTGAGCTTATTAGGATATTAATTGCACTATTTTTTTTGTTTTTTTAACTGTTTTTTTTTTAGCTAGTTTAAATAACTGGCAATTCACAAGCATTAAAACATTCCTACATTTTAAATAAAATTAAAAAAATAATTTCCAAAAAAAAAAAGTAAAAATTCACCATTACAATGGGTCCATGTACACTTGTAATACGCGGGGGCCCCATTAGTCGCAATCCATTTCCTACCCTCATATCCGGCTCTGCTGAGGGTTAATAAGTTGAGCACAGAAAGAGAGAAAGCGACTGATGGGTGGGTGGGGATGGGGTAGTAAATTCGCTGGAGATGATGATGAGAAGAGAGAAAAGAGAGATGAAAATAAAAGCTTAGGGATGAAAAGAGAAGAAGACCACGCCTACAAATTCATTCTATTGGACCTTTTTTAATTAAATTGAGAAATGGCGGATGCAATTCCTACCAATAGTCTCATAGTTTAGGAACATTTTCAACTTGTCCATTTTTCTTCCCTCTCTCACAAGACACCCACGACCTTCCTTCCTTCCCCCCCTCATGACACCCGCTTCCCCTTCCCCCTCCACCCCTTTAAAACTCAAGCCAACCGACTCATCTATACATGACAGAAGCAAAGCAAGCACACAAGCATCTTAGAGATATTCAGTGGGGAATAAAACGGAAGGTTTTGAATAGATCGATAGATGGATGAGTTGGGTGAATGGATGGATATATATATATGTAAGATGAGGTGGGTGGGTTGTTGGAGTAAGGGGGTGGTGGTTGAACTCTTAGTTCGTCATTTGCTACTATAAGAAAAAACATATATACATTTTGCATCTCCTTTCACATTGTAATGAACATATTTTTCAGACACATACATAACATCGACTTGTGTATATTTTTGTATACGTAAGGAGAGAGAGTTTTAGACGATGTATGTGTTTAGAATAAATAAATGTTTAATGTTGACGAGAGAAGAGATGAACAGAGATGCTGCGTGTGAGAGATGGAGATGAGGACCAGCAGCATCTTTTCAAATAGTCTCTTTCTCTCTCTATGTGTGTATGTGTAAATAGACTTGAGTGCTTTCTACCGTACTTTTTCTCTCATATCGATTTAACTTCATACGATTAAGTTTGATCGATGAAAGTATTTTTTTTAATGTTTAAATGTTCTTCCCTCCTTCTATCTACCACCCAATTCTTAGACTTCACTTTAACTCTTTTGCTTAAAACTTGCAAATTTGTGCAACAGACGATAAAGGAGGAGCCAACACCACCAATTTTTACCTTGTACGAGTTGACATTTTGTTTAAGCAAATAATTGAATTTAAATAAGCAATTTTAGTTTTACCTGGAGAAAAGTTTTATTGCTCGAACGTTGTTAAATTATTAAAGAAATTTGATTTTTAGTTTGCTTTGGTTGGATTTAGTTTGGAAAGTTTCTGGAGTTAAGTTGTTTTATTTTGTTAACTATTTTTCAATTTAAGTTTGATAGAATTTTCCAAATGCGCTGAAATGGTAGCTAATAATAAAGTTTTCTAAATGTTAATTTGGTAACATTATTTTCAGTTACTGAAATGTTTGATTTATATGGAGAATTATTTTGTTTTAGAATTTAACAATTTATTACAACTGTTTAAAAGTTTTCTGTGTCTTATAAAACATGTCATATGGACACTGAGCAGTGGAGCCAGATTGGATGTAGCATAGAATATTTTACTGTAAATAGGTTAAAAATTTATTTAAAATGTTTTAAAATGTTGCACAAATAAGCTAATCTACTGGATTAGCAACTGACCAGAAAAATTAATGTGGTTATCAGACACTCAAGTGTTTATAAATGGGTTACATTTGACCAAAATACTGATATTTTGAGTAACAAATGAATTTACACTATGTGTCCATGTTTTCTTATGGTTTTTAGAATTAACTGAATTATTTTCTTAGTTTTTTAGAATTTATTTAGATACGTTTTAACCGTATACTTAGCACCGTTTATTACAATCAGTTTATTCTTAATAAAATTACATTTAAACGTCTTGGCGTAATTTATTAGTTTCCATATTTGCCTGTCGTTTCTTATATAACCACAAGCCATGTTTTTAATTTATGATAAAAATCTTGTATTTACTGTACTACGCAGTAGTGAATAATGTAATCGAATTAATTGGAAAAAAGAAGAAAAAACCAAACAAATCATTGCTCAAAATTTATTTACGTTTAAGCGAATAAGCGTCAAAAACGTTGCCGATTTTGCTTCTACCGGTACAGATAAAATTTTATTCAAGTACAAAGTACACACATTGCCAAACAACTGACAATCAATCAATCTTTTAACGTTGAAGAAAAAAAATCATCAAATATTGAATTGGAAAGCCAGATAGAGCAGAGGGTTTGTGAGTGGGGTGGCCGATATATTAATTGAAAATAACTGTGTTGGTTGGCTGTTTGGTCCCTAACAAATGGCTTTCACTCACCCAGCACACAAATTTCCCAGACGTAAAAGTGACGTTATTACAAATGTTTATTTCTAACCCTATCACACCCATTGCAGCCCCCCTAAACACCCATTCAACCAACCAAATTCTCGTTTATAAACACAAACTCTATGCTTATTATGCAAACCGGGCAAACAACGTCGTTCAACTTCATTTTTCACTCATGTCATACTCGTACACCACGCATCCGTTTTAGACAACCAACAACCGACACCAAGTCACAACAAAATAACTCTTTTACATTTAAAAATAAACAGCAACCTTGACTAATTAAAATAATTGTATGCGTAATTAGATGTTAAGTGCAAATTCGCAATATGTCATAAAATAATTCCACTTTTACGTAATTTAGTTTCCAGTGCTTCAATAATAATCAGAGCTTTGAAATATTTGTGTTTCAAGTTTTAATTTTTTAAGATGTTACTGGAAGTGGTTGTCTATCATTTTATTACTGTTAATGAACGAATTGATGCTCTTCAATGATCAGTATTTAATATTACGATCAGTATGACGTGCTTTTGTCTTTAGACACACGATATAGCATGCATTTATTTATTTTCAACATAAAGTAACTGTCGTATATTCATGATTATATATATTTTTTTCTTTTTTGGGAGGTAATGAGAGGTGTTAGAGAAACAATTTTTTCCAGTGCCATTCAAAATGCATGGGTTTCCATACCTATCGTTATCATCTAAAGGTGGAAAAGAGTATAGTTGGTTTTTTTCTTCTTTTTTTGCGCTCTCTAGACTTATTTTATGGCGGGGAATGTTGTTAGGGGGTGGTAGTTGAGGTGGGAGGAGTCAGTGTTGTAAAAGTGAAAACTAAAATTGAAATTTTGAACGTCAATACACCAGAGAAACATAACATAATGTGGAAAAATGTTTTCGTTTTTACTACGAATTCGATTTTAAAATTTAAAATATGGAAAACCATTTATGCAATATGTACTTCCTCCATTTTAATATTATGTACGTGTATAATATTTTATTCCCCAAACTCTCTAAGTTTCTTTATTGATTTTTATATGGTATATACACAGTGTATGGTACATATTTTTGATTTTTACTTTTTCTCTCCCCTCCCTCTTCACGTTTCCCTCCACCTTATCTCATAATATTACCCCATTGCTGCTTTTAACGTTTTATGTTATTTCTTTCTCTCCCTCTGCAGTTTTAGACAAAAATAAATAAACATGAAATATTTTGATTGGTCAGTCGTCAACGTAAAACCGACGTAAGTTGTCTGATTAGCATAAAAAGCTTATCTACAGTACATGAGGCAATAAAATCCCACACTGTGCACTTTTCTGCGTCATCTGTTATTTTAGGTAGATTTTTCCAACAACCAAATGTAAAAGGCAGGTTTTATGCTTAAAATCAGGGAAATTTTATCTTTTCTTTCCACCATAAATAAAAAATTATAAGCGCTATATAGGAAAATATTTTAATAATATTTTGTCAAGATTTTTTTTTATTTATTTATTTTTTGGCATTGAAGTGACAGTTGGAATACTGAAATGCTGCGTTTCTCATATTCTAATACGCAGCAGCTGACATGACCTCACAACACACAACAAAACTGCTAAGAATCAAACGCCATATGGTAATACTGTACTAACTCTAATTGCCAATAAAATGTTCCCAAAAATGTATGTTTAGAAAAAATGGTTTTAATACTTTCACATCAACGTCAAAGTGCAACACATAATTGCTTAGAAAATATATTTGAAGATTAAATTAAATTTCACAGGCGCATAAAAATTCTTATAAAGAAAAGAATTTTTCAAAAGTTTAAAATTTAATACTAATTTTAATTATGGAAGGCACATTAAGTTTAAATAAAAAATGAAGAGTTTAAATTCATAAGAGTTTGTGATGATTTAATTTTTTATTTTGTCTGCTTACCAACGGTTGAGAATCACAGACAGCTATTTCATAGAAATACTTTTTATAAGCAAATATTGAAATTGATCGTTGTTTGTACCATTTTAGTCTTTAATGTCAAATAATTTTAATGTCACGTAAACAAATTCAACCCTTTAGTTTAGTTTATTACGCTTAGAAATAAAATATTATAAGCTTTGAACATTTTTTTCCTTTATTTTCTAAAAGTTATAATGAAATGGCAAAAGTTTTAACTTAATAATTTTTAATGTTATGTTGTATTGAGAGTGGCATGCATTCTTTGAAAATAGACTAAGACTAATTTGGAAAGTTATTAAGATCTCCATTTATAATGCATATTGTTTACTGGTTCTACAATTTGCAGCCAGAGAGGCGCAAAAGCAACGTTTTCGCATGTTGTTTTGATGAAAATGTTTTTAAAGATTTGTTGTAGGAATTATTATTTTAAAGTCTTTCGTATTTGGTGTGGGGATTGGTATAGTAGTTGATGTTTAGAGATTTGTGGAAGAAAATTTTAGCTGATAGGATTTCGTGAACTGTAAGGAATTAATAAATTATTAATTTAAGTGAGTGCTTATACTGTATGTACGAAATCGGAAATTAGAGGAAAAGCCATGTTTTCTTCTAAGACGAAGAGATTAGAAGTTTTATTAAGGTTTAAGCAAGCGCTGTTTCTCTTATTTGCCTATTGGCAATGACATTTTAACAAGAAAATAAATTTAATCGAATTTTTTTTTAAATAAAAAGATTTGTTGCTATGTTGCTTGAATGCAAAATCATTCGTTTTAATTAATGTACAGCAAATATTTATAACTAATTGGGCTGATGGCTTGAGATGTCGCAGACGTTTGTTCGCTGTTTTGAATGGAGTTTGTATGGGAAAAGCCGCACGAATTTGTGAAACACGCTGATTCTTTTGATATACGTGTGTTTAAAATGGTTAATGGTTTATTTGTATAGCTTTTAAATGCATGGGAATAATTTTAGTTTAAGCCATACATTGACGTTTTCTACTTTTGATGTTTTGCTGAGGGCTGTTTTGCGTTGCAATGTACACACACAAACATGTTGTAAACAACATTGCTTTTTGACTTTGGAGAGTTTAGTTTTAAGTTTAGTTGCTTTGTATCAAATTGAGTTTGCACAAAAAAGAAGAAAAAGTTTTTGAATAAATTAGTTGGTAAGCATATACTAAGTTGTATACTTTTACAGTATGCACATTAATTCCCTTAATGTTTTGGAGATGTAAGGAAATCGAAAATTATTTTGTGTGCACGCCATTTTAAGCAACTGTTTTGGATTAATCTGACGTCGCTTTTCGTCATCAGTAAAGAGTTAAAAAATTAGAAGTTTTTAAATGCAATTGAAGGGCTTGATGATGACGAAAATTAGCATCTCTAAACAATTTTTGAATTACAGTATGGTTTTGAAGGACTTTCTATATAAGTTCTAAATTTGACAAATTTAGTTCAACGTTAAATAAAATTCTCAAAATTCACCAATAATTTCTTTCGATTTTTAAAGGATTTTGTACAACTTTGCAAAATTTATTAAATGAACATTTACTATTTATGAGATCAATGCTCTTAATTGGCATATTTTTTAATAATTAAGTTACAATTGTTTGAAAATGACTTATTTTAATTAAGCTCATTTTTCCACTTGTATTACGTTGTTTTATGAATTGTGCTTGTTTTTATTTACTTTTTTTTTACAAAATATTTTAGTATTTCACTAACACGTAAATTTGAGCAATTTGTAATGTGTATACTTACAGTACCTACGTTTTAAAATTGCTTCAATAAATAACATCGATTTTTTTGACGCATTTTGCATGTAAAACGCTATCTGTTTAACGCACATAACGCGAAAAAATTGAAATAGTTTAATAAATTTTTCGTTAATAGATTTATTGAACGTATTATGTAGTGTTATAAAATTGTTTTTTATTGCACGAATTCTAATGCTATTTTTAAATTTTATTAGTAGCTATCTTACAAAATAAATGAAATAATAATAAAAATGATTACCGGCAGTTGCTTTTTTCCTCCACTGTTGTTACGTCATCTGAATTGAGGTTGTTCGACACCTCTTAGCTTTTTCTTCAAAATTGATTTATGAAATCTGAAAATCTGAAACAGAAGAAAAATGATTTATAAAAATTGAAAAATGCATCTCATTTAAATAGCTGCGAGCTTATTGCGTTGGATGCACAGTGTAGGGATGCTTTTAAGAGAAAGAAATAAGTTATATGGTCCTAACTGCTTTGATACTGTTATTTACGAGGCCCTACGCTTTAAATATTCAATGAAAATCACAAAAACATTTTTTTTCTTTCTAAACTGTTTGGGTTGTGTACTTTTTAAGTTATGTTTAAACCAAAATAATTTTTGCTGTTTGTTATAATCAGGGAAGAAGGTCCCTTGCTCTTAACAAATGGATACTTTATTACGCTGCGAATAATAACGCAGCGTGCTTTGGGCTCATAAATTTATATTTAACCCTTTTATACGTTTACGTACATGTATACTCAGCTCAGCTTAGGTTCCTTTTTTATACTGTATAATTTAAAGCTGTAAATACGGTATTTATTTAAGTAAAAAAAAACTTAAAATATGACAGCGATAAACATACAATCAATTAGTAAAATAAGATTAAGTGACATTTTAATCCAGATTCATGGAGGTAAACAAAAAGAATATATAGTAATATGAAAAGCTTAAACATAAATAATCAGGGTAAAATTTAAACTGTAGGGGCCCCAAGTCACCCTCTAATTTTTTTGGCATTTTGGCTAAATTTTAGTAAACATAATTTAGCAAATCTGATAAATATTGTGGTCTATTTTGAGACTAAAGATACTAAAATATGTGACCTAATAGGTGGGGCCTGGTTATTTTGCTCCAAATTTTTCCTCTTTAATACATTCAACACTATATTAAATCATCTTAAATAAAAAAAAAGTTATTTATCCCCTTTATTTATGACTGTATATTATATTGTAAATCCGTTAATGTTTATTTATTTGTTGATATTTTTGCTTGGTCATTCAGTGTTTGATATAAGCCGTTTGGGATTTTGGGTGGTCTACAACTTAACAAGGGCATTTTTCGATGATACATAAAGAAAATGTCAAGCCCAACAGGTTAATCTTATAAAATTGGGGCGTCCATTTTGATGCTTTTATTTATTTATTTTTTCTTTTAACTCGATGAATTTAAAGTTTAAACGGTTGTCAAGTGTTTGGACAACAACAACAACAAAGGTGACCATAGAATTAAGTGTTTTTGGCCATTGAATAAGAATCCACCAGAGAGGGAGAAAGAGACCTGCATAAGAGAGGGGGTTGGATGATAAAGGTATTCCAGGCTCTCTTTATTGTGATATTGAGCTGGGTCATGTTAACCTTTAACCTCTTTATTTTTGTTAAAGGAAAACTCCTCCAAGGGGGGATGTTTTTATTTTATGGAGATTGTTTACGATCTCTCTGCTTTCTCCGCCCACAAACAATTGACCCAATTGCTCTCTTCTAGTTTTTCTTTTGGAGTAAAGGAGATGGCGTTTAGTCGCGTATTATCTAAAGTCGATTTTAATCTGGTCGTATATACAAATAAACACACACGAGCACTTAATGCAACGTCATCGTGACGTAATATTTCAATTTTTCTAAACATTCTTTGAAGCATCACTCTTTCTTGTGTCATCTCATGCAAATTGCTTACACAAATATAGAAGAGTGACATTTTGCAGATTAAAATATATTATAATGTACAGTGTATAAACTTATTTGTATATGGGCTATTTTGTAAAAATAAAAAAAAAGTAAGGTCATGTAGTCAGTGGGTGGTCAATGACTTTGAGTTGATCAAAATAGGCACGATCTCAAGTGACCAGTTTAGCGTGACGTACACAAGCAATTAGGAAATGAGTTGGCTTTTTATTTTCAAATGGGCTGAATTGATTAAATTAATAACAAGATGACACTTGAAAATTAATTGATTAGTTGATTGACGTCATGTAATGATTTTGAAGTTGCAATAAATTTAATTATCTGATTTTAGGCACTAAATATTTTAAAATCACCCAATTTTAGCTACTAAATTTGAACTTTTATGGATTTTAGTTGTAGTTTGAGAACCAAATTTGATGTTGAAAGTGCCAAAATGATCAATTTTGAGAGGGGTACTAACTTATTTTGTGTTAGATATGCTGCGTAATAAAAATGATTACGAATGAAAATGTTAACATTTTTTCTTACTGTAAATAACTTCTCCTTTATTACTGTGTACTGTATAGTAAATAATTTAGGCGGAAGAGTACAAGTCGTTTATGGTTATTTTCATATACAGTTATACATATAGAAAGTGTATAGGAATATGCCGAGTCGACATTTATGCAAGTAAATAAATATACAGAGTGAATGTTTGCTATAAACATGTCTGCAGTCTAGACTATAACCGATTATCAGCTGATTTATTTTAACATGCCATCCCAGTTATACTGAGCTGTATTATAATTCAAAATATACTGCAATAAAAAAGATCTCTTTGAAGTTTGAAACAATTTCTAGGATATCACATTCAATTCAACTAAAAAAACACACATTCACCATTTTCAATTAGCAAAATCTTTTTCCGTGAAATTATTTTCAGCATTGTCAGCATTATGCAAATTTAAATTAGACGAATGCAGCGAAATCCATGGTAAAACAAAAACGATTACGATTAATTTTCATTGGTTAACTCAAATTGGAAAAGTAGTAGAGAGGAAAAAAATATTTATTTTGTTTACTATTGATCAGTTTGCGATTGAAATTAGCACATGAAATATATTGTTTTTATCAATTAATTTTAGAATTTTTTGAGAGTGAAATTTTGTAACAAAAACGTGGGACCAATGACTGTTTGTTCCTTAGAAATTTGAATAGGCACACCAATATTTTCTCACTAACCGTTATTAAGTGTACATTAAATTCAGCAGTTTCTTTAGCTAGCTGTCTTTTTGTGTGCGAAGTATAAAAAGGACCATGAAAAAGAAACGAGTGAAAAGCCATTTGTAAACGCCAGGATGGTCACGGCCATTAGCTATACACTGCTGGGAAGAAGGCATACGCGGTTGACGTGGACAAATTGGTCGAAGATCTGTCATCAGCCAAGTGAATAGCGTTTTATTATGACGATGTCCATTGCCCAAAGTGTAAACAAGCAGCGTTTTCAATTGCCCACATGCAGTGTACACATCATGTGAATGGTTGTTGGGTTTCGATTCACTTAGCAAAGATTTTTCATGTCTATGCAATCAAAGGGTTAAACGAGGGAGGTTTGGTTGTTAAGGTCACGCACAAACCCAAGGGTCATTACAGTACACGGTAGAAAGGGCTTTTTTTGTGTTTACTGTTAAACATCTTTTCCTCCAAGTGTGAAAGGGCAGATTGCATGAGAAATAAATAGGCCTTTTTTCTCTCCAGCTATTTATCTTTTTATGTTATGGGCCTTGTGATGTTAACTGAAAAAATGATGATAAATGACTTAAATTTGTTACCCAGTGTGTTTTTATGGTAATTTAGAGTTATTGAAACGCTCAAAATTAATGATGTTTATTGAGTCAAAATTAATTTTTTTTTATTTTTGAATGTCGATTAATTTTTAATAGAATTTTATTTTAGTTTAGTTGCTTTAAAGCAAATCTAACTTACGTTCTTTAAAAATTTTAGTCACTTAAAAGGAAAAGTATTTGCTTCAAATGAAATTTAGTGATGTCTTAAAACTCTAAATTTAGCCATTTTTTGCTACATTTTATTCTTAAAACTAAATCTTATCTTTAAAATACAGTAATAAAGAGTTTTTCGGTTTGAAGTTAGTTCATAAAAATTGAATTTGAAGCTCTCAACAGCGAAACGAGTGCTTGAAATGACAATTAAGCATTTCAAATTCTAATTAGTTGTTTATGTCAATATTTCTTACGTTTTGATTGAGATGTGTATCTTAGGCTTTTCCCATGTTTTGTTTTGAATGGATTTTTTTCCAATTTTTAATTTGATTTTCTCAGCTGAACATAATTCATTTTATATGAAAAAATACATAAAATTAACTCCTCGTTAATTGATCGTCATCTTCGAATCAAATTAGGAATTATAAATTTAAAAAATATTTATTGTGATTTGTAAATAAACCGTTTAAATGGTCTGTTTTCTATTATTAATTCAGTTTAAAAAATTGTGTTTTTTTATTTTGGTATTTTTCTCAAAAACAAATACTTGATTAGTGGTTTAGTTTTAATTAGATGATTTGCTCGATGAATTTTCGGCTTTTATTTTTAAAAAATAAATTCATTTATCAATTGTTTTCCAACTAAAATCTCTCAATTTAAAAAGCATCTTCCTTTGAAATTAAATTAAACAATAGTCATTTTTTTAGAAATGTTATTAGTATTTTTTTTTAGAAATTCTTATTATTATGAACAAGACCCTGAAGTTCACGTCATCATGTTTGATATGACAGTTTTAGAGTTTCACCAATTAAATCTTAATTAACTTTAGATTTCAGACAACAGACGCAGTCTTTCTGAGCAAAATTTGCATATTAACATAAAACGAAAATATGTTGTTTTTTTAATTCTTTACTGCAATTTTTTAAAAATTTAATTGTAGCTTTCACAGTTATTCGTTGAATTTATTCAGGCGGTGAATTACCCAAATGTAATTCACTTAATTTTTGTTATATTATTTTTTAAAAAAAAATTTAAGTTGCTGAAAAGTGTTTAGCTTTATCGTTGTGTACTTTTTTTTTAATTTTAATTTGTTTGTAAGTGAAAGTTGCAAAGCTTTTTTGCATTATGCTTCTCAATGGAAAAGCAGTGGTTGCAAGCCGATGCTACAGTAGAAACGGTAGATGATGTTAAAAGGGGAAAACACAGATGAAAGGAGAAATTGGAATGTAAAAGAGAGGCTGGTTGCCATAGCAATAAGGGCTGCAGTGGATTAAAAGAGGTTAAAGCAGGTCTAAATGTAGCTTTGATTGTCAGCGCCATCTGGTGAATACAAAATGCAGCTCTGACAATGACCACAAAAAATACCAATAACAAAATATCAATAAAAAATTAACGCTTTTTGAATTTTTTTAACAATTACGATTTTAATAATTACTATAATATACCGGTAACAAGTTATTTTTTATTTTGGAATATTTTTTTTAGTTAAAAAACTTAATGAATTTTAATTTTTTTTAGCAGATCTTAAATTTTTTAATTGAATTTTTAAATTTTATTTATTTAAAACTGTCTTACTTATTTAGTCAATTCGTCTTTTAGTGTCTTCTAGGCAGTTTATTTTTTATAGCAGTTACAAAGTTTATTATTACTTTTAATTAATTAATCATTGGTTTTATGTCTCTATGACGTAATTATCATTAACTGATATCTATTTTAACCTTATTCTTATTAAGTTGTTTGATTTCTATTAAGTAATGGAGGGAAAATTAAAATCTAAAAAAGTTCTTTCTAGTTTTTCAATTTCTCCACTAGATGGCAGCTGTGTAAGTGTTTAGGCACGTAAATCGGTCAAAGTGGGCGGTGGGATGAGGTTAAACCTTAAAAGCAGTGTAGTCACTGTAGTTTGCAGTGTGTTGCTAACGCATGCGCACATGTTTTTTCTGATTTATAAATGCAGGGATGCTTGCAATGTATTTATTGTGAGCATTAATTAGCGTTGGGCAATTAATGCAATATCTACATTGAAGGATGAGGATTTAGTTTGAGTGGGAGGAGTGTCGATGTTTAGAAAGTGAGAGAGAGAGGGCATTTATTAAGTTTAAAAGACGTATCTTCATTGAAAATTAGAAAATTACACTCATTTGTATTTTGTACGTGATATAAGCAATGAACTTGAGAATGGAATTGATTCAAACACATTGCCAGTGCATTTGTTAATGCTAGGGCCAATTACCTAAATTGTTCACAAGTATTAATCATTATAAAGCTATGTGTGTGTGTGCGTATTTTTTTTCTTCTTTCTTTTGTGTTAAATGTTATTGATAAGGCTTTTAATAGGAGTGCATGCTGTATAATGGGGCTGAAATTAAAAACATCTTTTTCCAACACAAACTAATTACATTGCACAGATGGCTTTCTTGTCTTTTGTGTTTGGGAGCAAAATGGTTTAAATGGCAAAGAAGTGGGGGTGCAACTCTCTCGTCTTAAACGATGAAATAGATGTTTGGAAAAATTGATTTTGACATAGAAATTATTCTTTTATAACTCTTACTACTAAACACACATGCAACAAAACGCACATCTGAACCAAATGTGTAAATAGATTTTATAAGAAAAATTGAATTAAGATCTTCTGAAGAATTTCTTTGTGTTGGTTTTTTTAGAAATTGTTTTTATTTTGTTATACAATAAAGTGGTTGTCAATAATGGTGTTGTAGTTAATATAGTTAATCTAGACACACGAGACTTAAAAAAATTCCACGAATATTTAAAAAAAGGGTTTAAAATATGCAGACAATGAAATTTATTAAAATTTGGTCTAAAAAGATAACGAAAATATACAAAATTTAATCAAAAAGTGTCATTACACTTGTACAAATCGAGGTTATTTACAGCAAATAAAGACTTACAGTAAGTTACAGTATATTTAAAAAATATGGTTAAAATTTGGTAATTAGTTTTTTAATTGAAACAGTTTGTTGTTAAGAGGCCCGTAAGTCAACAAAGGTTGGTAGTCATCTTATCTAAAAAAAAAAAATTGTTTTTCTATAAAGATGTACCGTAATTGTATCGACGTTGATTTCTATTATGTTAATCCAATCACCGTTATTTTATTTATTTTTTTCTTATTTACATTTTGGTTAACTTTGAAGAGACTTTACAATGTGCATCCAGTATATTTGTGCATTTTTTGGATGTGTAAAATTAGATTAGTGTCGTTGCAGTTTGTTGTAGTGACCATGGTCGACGTTTAATTAGATTATTGTCATTTACAAAGTTAATTCTTCGTCATAGTGGGCCATCTTTTGTTGATAATTAAATAACGGCTGAAGTAGTAGCAGCAGTGGAAGTAGATGGGGTGCAGAGGGATGGGGGTAAATGACTGCGAGGGATGCGCATCAATACTAAGACAAAGTCATCATCTTTAAATATTTCTCAGAACAATTTTCTTAACTTTTCCATGCAAACAAATACGGCATTGCACAGTAGCAATATGTCTTAGTTATGGCAATCAAAAATTTAGTTATAATCAATTTATTAACACATAAAAATTGACAGCTGTTTTATTGGTTATGCAATAATTGATTAGTTGAAAATCTAAAATACAGTAGACGTGTTTTTAATGTTTTTAAGCTTCCAATTATAAATTCTGCTATGTGATTTGTTGATGGTCGTGTTTAATTATATGTATAAAATGACCAGCCAATCATCACTAGCCACGCACTCTTTGCTCTTTCATTTTGATTGTAAACACAATTATTGCATCTTTACAATTTAAACCATCATTGTTTTCTTCATATTTGACAGTTTAATGACTTCATATAAAATGCAGTACATCCACATGCTTAGATGTAGCTATACTTAGTGAAAGTCTTCTTAAATTATTTATTCAACGTTTGATATGATATAGAGGTAGAGGTCAGTTACAATAACAAAAATAAGCTTACTGATTGCAAGCGTTAAGCAATGTAATTAAATCCATTTTGAATGTAAACTTTTTTAAGAGATAGAGAAACAGAGCTTAATTTGAAACACTAGAAAGTAGAAACTGTGGCTTTTTAGTGTGCAAATATTTTGAGCATGAGAACGAGCTAGATGGAAATGGAAAGATATTGTTTAAGGAGGTTGAGGTTGTGGGGGGGAAGGGGGGAGGGGGGAGGGAAGTGAAAATGTGAAAGTGAGCTTTGAAGAAGAGAATGAGGGAGGGTTGATGTTTATTTTAGTCAGTTGTGTGATAGATAGAAATTCCTAAGACGCCTATATTTTGTTAATACAACGGACTTTTACAAACAACGCAGCCAATGATGAACGGCAAAATATGTGCAAAGGAAATGAAAAAAAAACCACAGGTCACTGTTTAGAGGGCGAGAAATAATATTCAGACAGTGAGTGAAATTTAGCCTGATTTCAACTTAACCTCGTCTGTTTGTAGCGCCATCTACATTTATCAGTTTGTGCAAAGTGAGAGAGAAAATGAAGCAAACGGTATCACATTATGTTTATATGGCTCTCTCTGTGAGTCTATGTGATATTATTATGCACATCTTGGCTTATATAGGAAGTTAGCAGCAGTGACGACGGAAGGAACGAATGAGAGAAAATGCCAGGGAAAGGGTCATCTCGAGAGGGCTTGTGATTATATATTTAGGACTATATACGCTAAAGTCCATATGCACTTTAGTTTAATGTGTCTCATGGCACTAAAAAACTGACTTTTTTAAGCCGTTGGATGCTTAAATTGATGTTAAAATTTCAGATAAAACTAAGCGTCGTTATTAAATGTTAACCATAATGTTTATTAATTAAAACTTTTAATTATTTATGCTGTTATAAATTTTTGAACACCAAAATGCAGATTTGTAGTTATTTAATTTAGGTCTTGAAGTGACAGATTTGTTTTTCATGCTAGAAATATTTGATTGTGTGTTGAATCTCACTGTATATAATGGATAAACCAATTTTTGTTATTAGATTTAGCTATAAAATAAATGTGATATTGAATTGAGAATTACAGTGAATAAATTTGGTGTTTATCAATAAGCTACTTTAGAGGCTAAAATGGTTAGGTTAAAGATGATTAAAATACCACCAATTAAACGTTAAATTTAACTATTTGAACTTTTAGACCAACAAAAAATTTCAAATGCACTGTCTATGTCTTTGTAAATTTGATTATTAAAATAAAAAACATAAAGCATGTAATTAATCATTGATATATTACGTTTGGCTTTCCAAACAAAACATCTGATTATTTAAAAACCAAATTTTATTTTATTTAGATCATCTGAGATGCAAATCAAAAGTGTTTGGCTATACATATCCTAGTGTTAAATCTACAATAAACATAAAAAAAACTACCGTATTTTCAATTAAAATTTATTTTGCCCTTTAGTGCAATTGCAATATTATTATTATTGTCCATTGTTATGTACACAAAATGAAGTCAATTTTCCAGTGCCAGTTGATAAGCACATTGGAATGCATCTCATTTTTAATGTTGTTTTAGATGTCTAAGATGACGTAGTGAGTAAGCGAAGTGGGTGGTGGTGGTGAGGGGGGGGGGGAAGGAGGAGAGATGAGATGTGTAAGAGTTTCCATTGAGAGTTGGTTTTAATAATTCACCGGGGATAGATGTGTTTGTGCGTTGTTTGTAGTACACATTATACACATATATACACGTTGAATTGGTTTTGATGTTAAAAGTTTTTAGAGGTTTTTAACTCCTATGCATTTTATTCGCGTGTCTCGCGTAATCTAAACACGTACGCGCACATGCATAGAAAGAAATTGTAAGAGAGATAAAATGCATAAGCTTACCGTGTGTGTATACGTTTATATGTATGACTGTGTATGTAAACCTAATTGAATGGGACAACCCTTTTGTTTCTGAAAATGAAACTCAAAAGTCCCTTTTCTTTATCCTCCCCCCACTTTTTACCCCTTAGAAACGCTAATGCCATTGCAGTTGACCTTTCCTGATTGAAATTAGCCGCCTTTTCCACTTTGCATCAGCCACATTAGATTGTTTGATGGTTGGAAGGGCGAACATACAAATTACATGGCTGTAACTAAAACTTAACTAACTGTACAATTTTATTATTATACGTGTTTTTTTTATATATAAAGGCACTCTCTTCCCTCCCATCACCCATTCCTTCACTTTGCATCTGATTTAATGAATGGATTACTGTAGAAGTAGAGTAACTGAGGGCTACTTGCAGTATTATGGCTTTTCTAGGAAAATATGAATGCTATTTATGAATTAATATGACCATTTTTTTTTTTTTGTTTTGGTTTATGACGGCTATTTGCATAATTTTAATTTGCTTATTGCTTAATAGTGTTGCAACAATGGGGAAAATCTTAGAATTTTAATTTTGTTTTATTGGAAGTGCTAAAAGTTCAATAGGTCTGCACCATAAACTTTAAATAGTGGTTTAAAGCATGACATCATTTTTAGTCATGCAGTTTTTGAAAAATGTAATATAATTTTGCTAACTATTGCTACAGCTGATGTAAGATGTGATAGAAATTCATAATAAATGTACTAAAAGTCGATAACTATGCAAAAAAGCAGCAAACATTTAACTGACCAGCTTACTCTATGGCTGAATGATTGATAATAATAATTAATTAACTGTAATCTAATAATTTATATAATTAGATATTATACACTGTTAAGTAGCTATGCATTTTGAAGTACTGTATATTTGATACTAATTCAGACATCTTTTTTTTTTTTTGTTTTTTAGCACTATGTGGCGCTACTTGTGCTACGTTATTCTGTATTTTGTGCAGAGGGGATTTTTATTGTAAGGTAAGTTTGCAATATTTTTATTTTATTTTTATGTATAAAAGACTAGCGACCCTTTGCTTATAAAGTTTTTTGATTGATAATTGTATGGAAAGCAATAGTTTGCTAAGTTTAGATGGTTACAGTAATTTCTTGTTGGTTAATTTTGTAAGAGTGTGGATTATTTAGAAATAATTATCGACAATCGACTGTTAAATTGCAAGTCTTTGATTTCTTGATAATAATGCGGATGGAATTTGTTAAGACGGATTATTGTCTTGTGTTTGTAGTAAAAGTAACAAGCCCCAAATAATGAAGTCTGAAATGTTTGACTAATCTGTTGTCTTTACTTCTCCTACTCCACTCCCCCCATTAGATATAATATTAACCTCTTTGGTACAAGATAGCAATCAATTAAGCAAATTAATTTTTATCCCATCATCCAACATCACATTGACGTGGACAGATTGATCTTATCTTTTCTCTAACACTCACTTTTCTTTTTGCCTTTAAAGGTCCCTTACTTGGCCCCCCGCCGTCACTACCACCAACCAACTAAACAACCTTCAACATTTAACCCTTTATATTCTCTCTATCTTTTCTTCCTTTCCCCACCCCCTTACCCATCACCTCCCACACTCTCATCCATCTCATCTTCATCTCCACCCATCCGCCAGATTTTACTTAAAACGTCGACAACAAATTCATTTTGGATCGCATGAATGCAAATGATGAGCTTTATATTATCCACGCATGCGAACTTAAAAGTAAAAAAGCATAATACACTATACACTAACACGCACTGGGCCTGAATTAGCAGTGGAAGGGGCTCGCACAATTAATTTGGATTTAAGTCATATTAAAATACTGTAATTATTGCAATTTTTAAATACGTTTTTGTTTTATATGGACAATTTTTTCTAACATATTTGGATAACTTTTATGTACAATTAGCCCATCTTTTTGAATTTTAAGTGCAGTTTTGCATAACGTTACAATTTTATTTACAGTTTCACTCGAAAATTGTGGAAAAAGCTGTATTTAAATTTTACAAAAACAGTACGATGTTGTCATCTTTTAGTTTATTTTTGCATCTCTAAATAATTTTTTACAACTTACAGTAGGTCAATTTCTGTTATCTTTCAGTGCATTTTTGTAACTTTTGTTACATTTTTGTAACTTTTGTTACATTTTTGTAACTTTTATTACATTTTTATAGCATTTATTACATTATGGTCATGTTTTAGTACACGTTTGAATCTTTCAGACCCTTTTTTCATCTTTCAGAATCTTTTTTTCATCTTTTAGAACCTTTGTTGCATCTTTTAGAACCTTTGTTGCATCTTTTAGAACCTTTGTTGCATCTTTTAGAATCTTTTTTGGTCGTTTAGAACCTTTTTTGCATCTTTCAGAACCTTTTTTGCATCTTTCAGAATCCTTTTTGCATCTTTCAGAATCTTTTTTGCATCTTTTAGTACATTACTGTCGTATTTTAGTACAATTATTTGACACTTTAGTATTTTAAAACTTATTTTCAGAAATATTTTGGAGAAATGTTGATGCAATTTTTATCACATTTTACTTCAAAAGTAATTTGGGGCCCTCACTATATTTTCTGTACATGCCATATTTTTCCAAGCTGTTAATTCCGGCCCTACGACACGATGGTTCTGTACTTATTTGAAATCCAAGGGGACTTACAGAAACATACTGCATTATGGGTGGAAGTGATGGAGATGGAAGCACGGGTCGATGACCACGTGATCACGTATGTATCTACTGACCATAGATATGTATATAATTAGTGTGCCTGCTTCTTCGTATACAAAGTGGTATATGTAAGGGACTTCCTTATCTCTTTTCCTTCAAACTTTGTAAAGCCGTATGTTGGATGTGCCAAACTGATTGGGTGACGCCATTTTAGCCATGCATGAATGTATTTGAATTGGTAATCAATCCCAACTATCCACCCACAACCCTTACATATACAATAACTCCCCCTCTCCCTACCACTCTCCATTCTTCACTCTCTCTTTCCTTTTCAGCTTCTTGAAAAATGAAAATGTGGTTGCGTGGCGATGGTGATGGCGACGACTCTCTTTTCTTGTGTAACTGCAACTGACGACGCCCAACGCCATTTTTATTATAGATTTATTGATTAGAAAAGCGCCACCTGTATATTATTTATAGTATTATTGACCAACATTTTTATATGGTGCTGGAATCTCACTGTGTATGTAAACAACTTAACGATCTTCATACGAGAGAAAACTTTTTCTTGTATATTGATTTGCTCGAGGTTCTCAAACTTTTTAGCTTTAGTGTTAAATTTGCATACAGTAAATGCTTTTACTATTAACAGTTAACTTGTTAAAAATAATCAACTTTTGATTTTAGTTTTAGAAAACGTCAAATGGATATTTTTTGATAGGGAATTTTTTAGTTTATTTGAGTACATTAATACAGTTCTTAACTAATTTAGTGTTTAATTAATTTATCATAAATTCTTAGTCAAATTTTGAGAAATGGTTTTGTTAATTTTTGTTTTTATTTGGGGATTTTAGGCATTTTTTGGTAATGCATTATTTATATTGGTTTTAGCTCGTGTACCAGCAATTTGAGAATCACCGAATGTGTCATATTGCCACTCAAAAGTTATAAAAAAAACTGATGACGTGATTATTTAGGGTATGTACTGTAGTTGTGGTTAATATCGTCTGCTAGAGCCTAGACATGATCATTTGACAATTAATCATGGCTCATTAAGTCATACCGATCTCATCTTAGACGCCAATTTTTATGAAACTTTTTGATGGATTGAAAATCATAAAGAAAAAAAAATCAAATGATGTGATTTTGATGGACACTGAATTCTGCCCTTCACTGTCACCTTTCTAGGTTGACTTTAATAACATGCACAAGATGTGCAACTTGCTGTATATCTTCTCCCAAAACTTTTTGGTTGCATATTTTATTACTTTTATATTTTTTTTGGGGGCATTTTGTTCGAGTTTTAGTTTTTCCTCTAACATTTTTGTTTTCCGCTTTTCCTAACTTTGTTGTTTACCCATCATGCAATTGGACTTGTACTGTAAATGTTGTAAAGACGACAGAGTTTTTGGGTTTATTTTGAAAAGTACATGTATTTTGCATTAGACTACAGTTGTTGTTAACCTTGTTTGAAACCACGCGTCACGCCAACCCCCAATGTCGACCTTTTCCTATGTGGATGTGCAATCCCATTCAGGGGGGAGACTTTAAGAAGTGAAGGGGGGTTGGGGGTGGAGGAGAAAGAGTAAGTTATCTCCCTATTTCTCAATGTAACCCCTCAAACCTACAACAACCAAATTAAGAATGCAATCATAGTGCAAGCGTTTTACGTTTTAAGCTGAGCTGATTAATGGAAGCTCTTGGATACTCCTCCTCGTATAATAATGGACAATACAATTTGCTTTTAAGCTTTTTACTGTAATTTACACCAATTATCGACGTTTAAATTAAACGATTTTATTTACGACAAGTTCTCATTGTCTTTTATTTGAAGTTGTTTTTTTATTAGTGTTATTTTGCGCTTAGATTTGCATCGATATGTTTTGACGTTGTTGCGGCTATTACAGCGTAATTTGTTTTGAAATTAGTTTTTGTAGTTTAGAATTTATTACGTAGTTACTAAAAATATATTAACTTTATTATCTAATTATCAAGTTAGATGCAGTAATCATTATAACTATTAAATGTCTTTAAATGTTCAACTTTACATTGCATAAAAATACGCCATAGACTCTTTGTCATGGTCTTGGTCTTTGATCATGTTGATGAGAGTATAAGTAAATAATTTATTAGTTTTAAGTGGAAATACAATTCCTAGATAATATATTTAGCTGTCAAATACTCTTCAAGATATTTTAGATTTTGGTTGAAAATGCAGGCCAAAATTAGTCATTATAAATGTGGACAACGCTCTAATTAGTACACCAAATGTCCATAATAAACATCCAGTTTTAGTTATTTGATGACCATAATCTGACGCAGATAATTACTGTGTATTAGTGTTTATAATTAACCTTTGTCATTAAAAGGACACTTTCCGTGTGTTTATTGCCAAAGTTAAATTGCCATTAACATTTTCATAATTAGCCTCAACGTTTACTTCTTTACGTTTTATTAGAGCTTAATAATTATAATCTAATAAGTTGTTTTAAATTTCTGCAATAAAGTCCCACCACAGTAAGAGTTGATGCTAATTTCAACTTTTAATTTTAAATGGCCAAGTAATGCTTTGAAAGCAGAATTAGGCCTAGGATTACTTTTATTTATTATTATTTTTTTAAATAAAAAAAGTTTTAATTTTTACGATGTCTTTTGTTTGGCCGACGCTCTTTTGTCTTTTCACTCGAATAAATTTTGTTGGGGGCTTTAGAAGCGACCTTACGGTTGACGTCATTTCCTTAAGCATCAGCCATTTTAATTATCTGCAGCAGTATGTCGTAGCAAGGATAATGGCGACCACTATTTTAGTTTTTTATTTTTTTCTATAATCGTCAATGGCATATGGCGACATCTTGTGTAACCTGTACTTTGCGAAAAGACAAACAACTACAAGGTGTAATCTAAGAGTACAGGGGTATGTGTAAAGAAGGGGTGGGGCGGTTTTCTTAAAGATATTTTCAACGCCGACCACAACCCTTTTATGGAAATAAAAGCTTAGGTCGCCATTTTTCCATATTACACAGAGACGCATGCGTAGCACAGGAATAAAAGTGGCCAATATTCTATTGAAATTTCCATGGAAAGTGGACTCTTTTTACAGGACAGGTTCCACCTACATTTTGCCAGGGCTTCAAACTTTTGTACAAAGAATATAAAAAAGAGAGATTTTCGCATCCGGTTACGTCATGGATTGGAGAAAGTTGAAACCACTTTCAGCTTATACATATTTTTGTCGTAGATTTTTTGGCTGGGAGCTATGGGCTTGTTTACATATATCTTATTATTAATTTAAAATAACTCGGCTGAACACTAAGCCATATAACGGCAAAAGAATAAATGACTTCTGGCTACATTTTTGCCTCTTATCTTATTTGGACGCGTTTCATTCATTATTTCGCTCTCTGCTTTTAATATAATATTTTAATAATATAATATCGATATTACCAAAAGATAAGATGTGTAAGTCACTTTGGAGAAAAAAGATATACGACTCCGGAAGTGTGCAAAATGTCAAAAGCGAATTTATATATATTTTTAATTTGTTACGTTGGATATTTACTACCATGTGTTTTATGGGGTTTTGAAGTTTAGGTTTCAAAATTGTCATTGATAACTATCTGAATGGTATATTTTGTATTTTTGACAGTTTTAATACACAGTAGAAAGTTTTTTTTTAGCGATTTTGTCTATTTGGTCTGTGGTGGATTTGTGTCCAGTTTGGTCAGTTTTAAGCACTATAGATTGTTAGATGGATTTTTGGTTTTAAAATTGAGGTTTTGTCACATTTAATGTCCAGAATTCACATTTTTAATCTGGGAATTTGTTTATAGATTATTTGTATTACTTAATACTGTAGTTTAAAATTGGAATTTGATACTGTTTAGCACATATTTTGAAAATTTTAATTTTTATTGCTAAATTTTGAATTAGATAATGAATTACTGTATATTGTGGTTTTTGGATCTAAATTTGCTATTTTTATTTCTTATTTTTGATCATTTTTGGTTATTTTATTATTGGGCTTTAATTTGACTATTTTTGTCACTTTATTTTTATGCTCTTTTGTTACATTCAATTTAACTGATTTTTAAAGAGTTTATTTTTGAAGGTATTGTAAACGAATATATTTTTAGGGACGAATTTTTGCCCTTTTTAACTCATTTGCATATTTTGTAGCCAATGTCTGCGTTGACAATTGTTGCATTTGCATTGAAGTTCATCGAAGTTGACAAAATGTGTCAAATAAAAGGGGGGAAATCATCGACTGTTGCATATGCTATTGAAAAAAGTATTTTTTTAAAAATTAAAAATAGCTTTTAATTGCTTTATTGTATCAATTAATTTTGCTATGGCGGAAAAATTGCATTGTCATTTCAGCTTAATTTAGACAGTCAACTTTGTCGTGGATTGCTTAATTAACTACATGTTGCTTTTAATACAGGCCAATTGATAGGTCTGCTAGGATGTAAATAAGACACAACAATTTAAAATGATGGCCCAACATCTCAAAAAGCATTTTTCATCTTTTTTTCTTTTGTATTAAAAATTGACATTTTGTCACATTTATTGCAATTAAAACACGCAAATAACTTAAGAAAAATGGTTTATATTGGGGAAAATAAGATCATTAAATGTCGCTTTTGCTTTTTTTATATTTTTATTTCCTTTTGAAAATAGTTTAGCTAACACATTAGACATATCGCTTGTCAATGTTGTATTCATTAACATGAAAGCGATAAAAGCGCGCACGAAAGAGAGAGAGAGAGCAAATGGGGGGTAAATAAGAGGAGGGGGGTTTAATACTTAAGATGTCAATTTTAATTTTGACATGACAATGACTTAACAAAATGGCGTGACGTCACTTTGAAACAAAGCGTGGTAATGGTGTTAATAGTAAAAAGAAGCAGCAGTTGAGAGACAGAAGGATGGATGGAGTTGGAGACAGAAAAGATAGCTTGATGCTTGGGGTTGGTTGGTTGGAAAGAATTCTCCAATAATTAGCTGGCGTTAACGGATCTTATGTCAACCGATACAAAAATCGATTTGCTTGTTGATTTCACTTTAAATTGCGTCCACGTAAATCTTAGCCTTGGCTTTCGACCAAAACAGTCAATGCTTCTCAAACGATTGTAACTGGCATGCTTTAAACGTGATGCCTGGAGTCTAGTTTTATCTTTTAAAAATCACAGTAATTGTTGGCACATTCTGTAAATAATGAAATCTCACAATGTTTTTGCTAAGTCACAAATCTTTCTAAAAGTCTTTTATTTAGACAAAATAATAAGTTTCATTTGTGCGCAAAATTGCAGCGTTTGTTTGTTTATTTTTTTGTCGTTGATGATGATGATAAAGTGAGTGCATTTTTCCCCCATTTTGATAGTTGAACATTTTTGCCAGCAACAGCGGAATTGAGTCGACAAAGTGCATTAAATTTTAGCCAAACACACAGTATTTTGCTTTGAAATTTATTTATATTGCGTAGACCCCGTTTGTGTTTACGGGTCAAGTTAGTATGAAAAGACTATACAGCTACAACTACACAACATCAGCAACCACAGCATCAGGAGAAGATAAAAAAAATTAAAACATCTCATAAATTTCTCGTTTATAAATTTCGATTTCCACACAAGTGAGAGAAAGTAAGATGAAAATTTACTTATCGAAATTTATATATACACGCAAGACGCTAAAAACCAAAGTCCCTTATTATCTGCCTTTATTATTAAACATATTTTTCCTTTATGGAAATTTATGTAACTTTGCTTGTTTGCATGTGGGTGAGTAGGAGAATAGTAGGAGGGGGAGTTAGTTGTATACGCATATTTTCTGCTCTTGCTTATTTTCAGTGTTGACCAATGAATGCACGCATCCTCCGCATTTGCTCATAACTATAACAATAAAGTAGCCACCCATCTCCTTTTTCCTCCCTCACCTATGAATTTCATCTGCTCCACCTCCTAAAATCGTCTGCTGCATTCTTCCATCCCACTCCACCCCACTCCACCCCCTTTGTCCTGCGTGATGGTGATGGCGTGTGCCCAAAATGACCCAATAGGGATACAAGAGAGAAAGGAATAAAAATGGGGGTCTGATAGGGTCTATGGAGGGTGTCTGCTTCTATTATGTAACCGTCGTATACACTGGTGGTGGTGGCTATGTGGCAAGTGGCTAAAGCAATTTTTATTTATGAGCAACAATGAGTCGGCGGCTCGACCATATTTAGACGTTTTGCAGCTGACAATACACAGACAAGTTAGACATTTTTTTTTTTTGCTTTTTTTAATAATGTAATGCTAGATTATCGTGATTACAGTGATTCTTAACTGGAACTGGAACTAAGGAGTATTGGTGCTAGTAACATCCTGTACTTGAAGAGCAAATGAGTCCATTTTTTAGTAATACTGTACATAAAAATGGAATTGTATTAAATTTGTTTTGATGAAAAGGAGTGTTTTTTAGATGAAATTTTGCTAAATGTAGTGAGAAATTAACAGCAAAACAGGTTTCCTGAATTTAGCAAAAATGTAGTCATAAATGTAGCTTGTACTTCGATAAAACTGGCATTAATTAAGGAATAATTGGCTTAATAAAGGTAACAAAAATTCATCAATGAAACTGAAAGAAAATGTACTCAAATTTTAAAAATACTGAAAATGTAGATTTTGTTTTGCGTTTCTATTGACAATGCGCTAACCTACTGTAAGTTATGTAGTCAATGTGTTGTTGAATTCAGTTACATTTTGGCTTTTAAAGATTGAAAAAGTTATCTATTAGTTTTAGTTAGAATGAACGTATAAATATTGTGACTCCACTATAAATATTAAAAGCACTAATTCAAGAGTAAGTTGTGCTGGGTGAACAGTATATTGTATATACAGTAGTGTAGACGAAGATATACACTGTTTATCGTTATATTTATGTCTTCCGGTTAGAAAAGGAAATTAAAGTACCTTCTACACTGAGTATATTGCAGCAGACGACCCCGACCAACTTTTAAGCATCACTTTCAACTAACTTAACTCTTTGACGACCAAATAAACGTATCGTGTACATTTAGATATACCGGTACGTACTGTAGTGTGTAGACGTATAAAAGTAAACGACACTGTACATAATGTTTTCTCTATTTTCCTATTATAGACAACATCGCAAGGTCACATGTGGTTCGCTGCTTGCAATTCCCTCAACGCTAACATTGTACGCGAAAAAGCGATTTGTCGATCTTCATATTAAATTAGACAAACTAGAAAACAAGGTTGACAACAATTTCATTTCTAAATAACATACACAAAACTAAAAGCACGAAAAATAAATTAAAATACGAAATATATGTAGAAATATATATTAAATAAAGATAAAAAGGTTCATGGAAAAGTGTTGACAAAAATGTTTTCTTTGGTTCCCAAGTGGCTGACACTGATATTGTTGCATGGTGACCAGTGACGTAGTAAGTTTACCAACGTTATACGCATGACAGGAACTGAAATTGCGTCTAAAGTTTGTGAGTTTGATAAAATGACCATCTGAAAAGTCTAATTTTAGTGTTTGCAGTTATGTTTATTAAGACTTTAAGGAACTAAATTTAGTGCTTGTTATAACTTAATTTACCAAAAATGCAAGCAGCCATTTGCGACTATTTAAATTATTGTCTAATAATAAATTATTATTTGCAAGTAATTTAGCTGTTTTGTATTAACGCTGAACTTTTCCCTGCGTTTCAATACAATAAATTGCTTCCATTTTATTTGATAGTTTCTAAACTTAAGAGAGAAAAAAGAAATGTAAATATTGAGAGTTAAAATAAATTGGCAGTGAAAGCAAACGATAATAAGCCAGTCGAATTTAAAGATTCCCCAGATATTCCCATAGGTGAAATTATACAAGGGAAATCCAATCGTGTCTAAAGGCTAATAATAATATAGTAAAGGAGTAAACTAACTGCAAATACGAAAGAGCAGCTGCGAAAACTGAAAACAAAACCATCATAATAATCAACTGCATACTAACCGTCTGCATCTTCAATTTTAAACGACATCATATATTTTTCTCTCTCGCCCTTTCCCCCCCCCCCCCTCCTTCTTTTTCTTCACTTCGCCACTACCAAACTATCCAATTCCCTTGCTGGACATTTGGTAAAACTAGACATCAACATTAACAAAATAAGTTCATAACCCAATTCAGCACTCTAAGGAGTCAGTCCAAATTTAAGAATTCAACTTAAGTACTGGAACTACTGTAGAAGTTTTATAAGTACAGTACACTTTATAATGTACAATATTTAAACTTACTTTCATTAATTTCATGTTTGCATGAAAAAACACCGAAAAAATGTCAGTTTTTAAGTTTAGTGCAGTTTATTAAGTTACATGTTTAACTTATTTTGGTGCAAATTTAATGCAAAGTGCATGTTACATGTATTTCCGTGCATAGTTAGCGTTTTTTAGTTATTTGATTCATGGTTTTTTTGACATATTTAACAGTATTTATACTTCAGGTCAACAGTTTATAAACATCAAAGTCAATGAGAAGCAATGTATTTCGAATGGCATTGAAAATACATTGCTTCTTGACGTTCACAAATGATTGATTTGAAGAATAACTTAAGTGAATTAGCTTTTACTGTATGTGCTCATATGAAATGTTCACGTAATCCATTTTATTTTTTTAAATTAGGTTTTAGACATACATGCCTTTAGCTGTAGTCATAATTATAGCAATTTTCTCTGATTAATTTTAATATTTATCACTTGCATTCATTTTCAACGTTTATCTGTGACTTTTGTTTTGGGTTATGTTTTTTCTTTTGTCATTTCATTTGCAGTTTTCAGTTTGGTATTACTATTGAGTTATACTGTTATAAATAACTGAGGTTATAGCTGTGTTTGTGTGTTTATATAATATTTAACTATGTCAAACATGGCGCGTGTCTTTCTGTTGATTTTGCTTGCGTTACTCTTGAGTAACACTTGAGAATAAGTTTATTATGCGGTATAATATTATACTACTACCACTATAGTACATAGTGAGAGACGATTGAAAAATAAGGTAAAGCATTTGAGAGACACAAGGTGAGAGGGGTTGTTGTTGGGGTGGAAGGAGGGGGGTAGACATACATCTTTCAAATATTATGCAACTAAGTACAGTGCAGACGACAGATAAAGTATAAAAGTGAGTGAGAGGGGAGGGTTAGGTAGTGTTGGGAGATTGTGAGAGTCCCACACCAAGGGTTTTAGCTGTCTATGAATATGAGACGGGTGAGGTGGGTTGGGTTGGGTTGGGAGCTAAAGGAGTTGCATATTTAATAATGATGGGTGTAGTGTGGTAGTCGTTGGTGGATGTAAAGGGTGGGGTTAAAGGGGTGGAGAGGGAAAGAAGAGCTTCATTTCTAGTCGGTTGAAGAAATTATATTTAAGCCAAAATATGCGCCATTGAGCTAATCTATGCAAACTCACTTGCAGTTGCAAGACGTCTTTTACCCAAAACTCTCTTTTCCTTTTTCCCAAATGCATTATGGGTCACCCACTCCCCCTCCTTCTCTTTTTAATATTGCACTTCTGGCCACACACATACAGTACATGCACAACTCTTAACGTTTAAGAGAAAATATTCTGTCGGATTAATTTTAGTCATGAGAGAAACTAAGAGATAAAATGGAAAGAGAGAGTAAGATAGTCGTAATTTTATTTAGATTTTAGCCTACCCACTTTAGATATGCAGTGTGTTTGGGCTGTCCATTCATTATGAAAGTGTTTGTCAAGCTTTTGGGCTATCACTTGGTTGGAAAACTTCACAGAAGTTGAGTATACCATTTTTTAGCATAATTTTTCTTAATTTCAACTGTAGATTTAAGTGTAGATTTGTTTATTGCAATTCAGACTTTAACAAATGTAATGTTTTAGTAAATACTAATTTTTTATGTAAAAAAATGGGCAGTAATTAAATGTATAATTATTTTGGTGTTTACGTACCACAGCTTGAGAAAGATTTCGCATAATATATGTTTGAAATATAAAGAGAGAGCATTAGTGATGTTAATACGGTCATTATTTCCACGTCATATGGTCAAAATTTGTGCTTAAATTTACATAATTATAACCTTAAGCCTGGTTTTAGTGTTTATCTAAAAAAAAAATAATAAAATAACCAATTTACTTTATGTCCAATTATTTAACGTCATTCGCAGTTATAACAGAATTGTCAATCATTTTATTCAGCTTGTTTAATAATTATTAAAATGAACACTTATTTATTATTTAACCATTTGATCGTCTTAAAACATCTTTAATGCAGTGGTGTTTTGAGTGTATAATGTTTAGTTGATAAAGAGATAGGCGTGGCGGTCAGTGTGTCTATGGGTCATAGGTCAGCGATTTGATCAATAAAGAAAAGGGAAAAAGTAAAGTCGTCGCTTATTTGTAATGGAGGGGCCATTTGAATGGCGTCCACAACTACGTGCCCTTTGTCCATCCACTCACTTACACATACTCGCATTGTGTACATGCAGTAGACATAGATTTAAATCTCTGGCAAAATATAAAACCACTCTTAATGTTTAAAGGTCTTTATAGCTTTTGGCAGAGAAGATGGCGTGGAGATCTAACACAAGGACTTCTGAAGTCTAAATGGAGGAAAAGAGTTGAAAGGTCTTTTATGTGAAATCCCCGCTTTAGGAACCTCCCTGCTCCTATGTCTGACGTCTGTGAATTGCAAAAAAAGTTGACCACACGTTTTATATATTTATTTATATCTAACCCGATTCGTATTTGTATGTGGAAAGGGTCAAACGATTATTGGAGTGAACAAAAGTCCCCTTTAACCCCCCCAATTCTGCACGCGCCATAGTTGAATGTCAATGGTCATCGCCTTATCCAATGGACCTCAATGGTCTCTCATGGACAGCGGTGCTCTATTCAGAGAAAATAAATGGAGATTTAACTAGATTTATTTACCATTAGTGTATTGTGGAAACGAGAGGATCCATTATAAAACTTTCTTTTTATTTGTGAATTTTATGGAGCTGTATATAAGTACATGGTGACAGCAAAAGATTGAACATGTTTGTTGGCTAGTAAGTAAACTCATGTATGTGTACATAAGTCTTGTTTACAAAGGTAAAAATATATTTACAAATTTTCTCTTCTTTTGTGTGCTTTATATTGACTCTTTTGCCTTAATTTATTGGTATTTTTGGAAGGGAAAAATGTTCCCTTGGTCGTGGCTTGTTTGAATAGTTATTTGCTGTAGGTATTTTTCCCTAAAATATTGTTTAATTGGATTGTGTTAACCCTTTGCTTCTAATCAGCTTTTTAGCCCTTAGGTAGTGACGTTTCTAAAACAAGCAATTTTTTAGGTACTGTTTTGTGAGTTAAGAAGCTAAATTGACGATTACTGAAACTGAAATTCAGTTTTTAGTTACTAAATTGTGTGTCTTGGGCAGTTAATTTTTAGCTTAATTTGCATTACTAAGTGGGTTTAACAAAGTTTATTTGATAAGCCAGTTTTGCCATTTGATTAAAATTTGTTTAGTATGATTGTCAATTGTTTGGTGCAGTTGCCATGGGGCAATATTTTCTTAGTTTAGCTAAAAGTTGTCCTTAGGGAGTACTAAACAGTAAATTCCCCATCTATATAATGATTAAAGCTGCAAAATTTCGCCACTTACAGTAGCTATTAATATCATTTTTGTATTTTTATTTATCAAGTGTATCAATGTTGTTAATATCTATTTTCTGTTTAAATGAATGGATGAGAGGGGTGGGTGTAAATAAAGGGCGAGAAGAAAAGATAAAAGTGAAGTTTATTAAATTAATTAAGTTTCGAAACGCCTAATTGGCCTTTTAAGAGACTGGAAGGTTGTCTCTCTCTGGGTTTTGCCTCGTCATCTTTTGCCTTTTCCAACCCAATCCAACCCCCCACCAGCCTCCCTGCCATCGTTCGTCTTCCACCACCCAACCAACCACCACTTCTCATTGACTAATACACACAGCAAGACTTTTGTATTTTGTCTTTCCAATGTTAAGTACATATGTGTCTTCTAAGGTTAAGAAAAAGAACGGCAATCCATATGGGTTAAATGGGCCATGTGAGTTTATATAACAAATGAGGATATGGAACAGCTCTTTTCTTAATAACATTTTGTCAGTGAGTTTTTTTTCCGATTTTGTGAAACAAGTATTAATTATCTGATGCTAAATACGATAACACTGAATTTTACAGTGTTGAACAATCGGTTTAATTTTTTGGAAAGTAAATGCATTTTAATTATAGTTTAATTGTCCAGTCATGTGGTACAAGTTTACTGTTATAACAATTATAGTTAAAATTATTTTATTAAATATAGACAAACATAAAAATCTTGATTTTTTAAAGTTATTTTTTAATTGATTTTTTACTTGAGAACAACTGCCATTCAGCATTTCAATTTAGTTGTCAATATTAATACAATGTGATGTCGTCTGCTTGTTAGTTATACTGTATATAGTAAGCTATAGCTTTACAACATTTTGTTTTGTTGAAAGTGAAATACGAGTTTAAATTACTTGGTTGCAAAGGCAATGTAAAGCTATTGTAAAATATAAACGATCGAGATTTTATAACGGTTAGTTATTTGGTTGCGAGTAAAGCCGATTGTCTAGACTTTTTCGATGCAGAAATGAAGTTATGAGATTTTGGAAAACTTTTTATCTATTCGGTAATTCAGGGATTTTAAGTTTTTATATCGCCGAAATTTGAATTTATCATGTATTTTTAAAATATAATGGCTAATTCGTGTATTAGGAAAATAAATGCGTGATTAAATGCATTCGTATGTCCTAAATCGAATGCGAATATCATACTTTTTTTAATGACATAAAAAATAATTTAAAAGGTAATTAGAACTGATGAAGTGAAGCCATAATTATTTATAGGCATGTTTCTTATAAAAAAAAAAAACAGGAAAAATTGCTATTGGAATTAATAAGATTTTCTCTTGTTTTTTATTTGTACTGTGAAAAACCGTGTTTAAAATTAGAAAGCAACTTAATATGTAAGCTTTTGCAACATCTACAACGATGACACGGAAGAGCAATGTAGCAGGGTTGATCTATAATCGCAAGTAATGGAAAAAAGTGGTCAGAAATAAGATTTTTTTCTTACTTTGTGTGTATAGCCATTTGAGTACGGTAACGTAGTCGTAATGCATAGACATTAGACATCTCGAACGCCACAGCTTAGAGATTTAATCGGACAGAAAATCAATATACATAAACATTCAGCTATACAGTGTGTGATGTGCATAGCATTTTCATGTAGACATGTAGGCTTTTATATGCATGTTGGATGCTCCCAAAGCACCAAATAATCTTCATCCACTCTGATTTCATTCCAGCCTGTTTCGACTCTTAATTAATTGAATGTTTTTGGGAGATTTTGTTGAAGCAATGAAATGTAATCACTTTTTTTTTGGGATTTATTTCTGTGTATATATTTATATGCTCGGACGATTAAAATTATTAAAGCAACGATAATTGAGGATCGTTAACTCTTTTGATGTGCAAGTTAAAATCAATTACAGTGAACATCTTTTAACGTGAAATGGCTTAACATAAGAAACCCGTTTACACAAAATTAAACTGCAGTCCTAATGATCTTTTGTGTATTTCCATGCATTTTATTTCTTTTAACATTAAATAATTTTGCTTCACTGTATTCAAAATTGGTTATTTACAGTAAGTTTTATGCGAAATTTTAGCATTAATTATTGGGTAATGGAAAAGTAGGCAAAATAATTATAATAAGAAACATCCCAAGTGATAAATAATATTCTGAAGATAATTTTAATAATTAATAAAAGACTTCGAGATAGTATGAATAATATAATTGCATTGTTTTATGTGTGTGGCATTGCATAAGGACTTTATTAACACTGCGGTTTACATAACAGCATAAAATCATAAGGAAAAGTATGGCAAAATATCATAGTTGCACCGAATTTTTGCTATGATTTTTAAAGGCAATTACTACATAATGCTAAAAATATTTCTTTATGTTTTATTGGTTGCTTTTATTATGTGGCTTCTCACTGCAAAGTCAACATTGTTTTGAGACAAAATAATGAAATAAGTCAGACTTTAATTTTGGCATTTAAAGCAGACGGCATTGCTCATTCCAACTCCAATAATTATCGGTTTATCAGGTTTAAAAAGCTTTTAATTGTCGCCTATTAAATTGTCTTGGCAATGGGCTGTTTAGCTTAGAAAGAAGATTTAAATAAAAGTGGTGGGTGGGGTGATAGGCTTTCGAATCTTTAATGTATTTGGCAGATTAAAGTGAACTACATGTCAATTAAGATGTTTTAATTGTAGTAATCGAGATGTAATTGCAGCGGTAATTTCATGTGATTTTTATACACAACGGCTGCTCTACAAAGTGGAATATTCTTATTAGTGGGGGCTGGTCTTGGGGGAGGAGGGAGTGGGAATTGCAAAGTGGGAGAGTGAAAATAATAATAATAATAAAAAAAAAGATTTAAATGAATAAAATTAAGTTTACTTAATTTCTTCTTCGTCGCCTTTGATGTTGTTTTTATTTCTAAGCAAATTGTATGTCTAAGTGTGGAGAATGGAATGGGAATGAGAAGGGGAGGGGGTTAATATATAGGCCTAAATTAGGGATCGAGAGTAGGAGGAGTATACATAGATATGTGATTCTCAACCTTTTTATATTACGGACCTGTGTATTTCAAAATAAACAATGTTATGTTTTTGGTGACTTGTCAGTTGCAAATTAATGTTATTACAAATTTAGATTTGATTTTACTAAGCATCTTAAATAGTAAAAGATTTTGGTTTATTAAAAGAGATGTTTTTTTGTTACAGTTTCTTAAAAGTCAGTTTTATTGAAGGTTGTACTTGGGGCAAATTTAACCACTTGAGATTTGAAGTTACATCTTATTACTTACAATTTGACATGAAATTTACTTGTGAGATTTTATCAAAATATTTGTCACTTTTGAAATCTGCGTTTTGGGTTTTAAATAGCAAGTTGTTTTTGACACTAAAATACACTTTTTTATTTGCGAACCGTTGGTTGAGAACCAAATATAATTGCAAAACACCCAGACACACACATGGTTATTGTCTTTTTCGATTGGTGAAACTTTGAACATAAGCGTCGCCATCTATCAGGGTAATGAAAACATAGTAAACTTCAGTCGCTAATTATCTTAATGCACTTACAATCAAAGATCCTCCTTTTATTATGATACAGCTGGCTAATTAGCATATAAGAGAGAGAGAGTGAGGCAATTAAATCTCTCTGTTAAAATATTTTTCTTAGAGGTTTTCGATTTCTTTTTCTTTCTTTTTTTTTTTCTTCTTTAAAAATGCATCTTCAATGTCTTTATAGTGTTATTATTCTTTTAGTTAATTCTTTTTCGTTCTGCCTCGTTTCTTCTAGTGCTTTTTTGGGGTGGTTTGAGATTGGTGAGGAGGGGGGTTTGAATTGTTAAATACTTTTCTATGTACAGAAGGAAGTGTAAATAAAAGTTGGGGTTTGGGATTAAAATACATCTGATAACGCCACACCCATATACCCAACCATCTTTTACGCCTCTTTAACGCTATTAACAATCATTCTGTATGCAACATTGAATAAGAAAATTGCATTCAAACTTTTGTGTATGTTATTTAAACGCTGCAATGCAAACATTGTAATATGGGTCATAATATATCTACTTAAATTCATCTATAAACCGTGTTAGAAAAATTCAACAACTTTATTTGAGAATATTATACAAAGTAGTGTATTTCTAAAGCTTAAATGTAAATTTATAGTGTGTTAGTGTTTTAGAAGTCATTACAGGGCGTTATTTTTTGGGGATTTTTAAGTGATTAAATTTCGATGCTTAAAGGGCATTTTATCTCTAGATTTGTAATTATGTGATTTTAAGAAAGTTAAGGGCTATTTAGTAGGCCGGTTTTAGTGATAAAATTTGATATTTAAGTTATTGTCGTTTTATCTTTTAAATTCTTTGGCAACTTATTTTTGGTTCAATTTTTTTGTTAGTTTTTGTAATCAATTGATATAATTAACTAAATATAACATATAACATAAGTAGACAGCATGATCTTATAATACATAAATATATTCAATGGTCAGTTGTTAGTTCACTGGGACCTGTTTTTGCACTAAGCACATTATTTTATAATTGATGAAACATGAATGTTATCTAATATAGATAAACAACAGTACACAGTCAAATTTTAGTCAGTTGAAAAGTAAAAGTGAAGTAACAGTAGGGATTTTTGAATATCAACAAAAAACGTTTCCAGCAAAGATACCAATTACATACAAAGTAAAGTTATACCAATTGATTTTGTCTACGAAACTTAATAAGTTGTATTGAATGTTTACACAATTTAAAGTAAGATTTATTCTAAGTTATGGGAAACATAGAACGACTTATTTGTCAAATAGGTCATTGAAATATGTTCAAATTCATCTGTTGTTGATGAACATTTTCGGTACTTAAATTTGATTTGTAAGTTTCTAAGCTGTATAAAATAGTTCATAGAAAGTTGTCACTATTTAATTCTGGTTTTATTAAGCACTTAACTTGTTTTAAATTTTCTAAGTGGCCCATTTAGTCATTTATTTCAATGGTAGTTTAACATACTCGTGTTGCATGTTTGTGTTATGTAAATTTGTCGTCCGTAGAAGGGTTAAGGACAAAAATTCAACTTGTATGTGCAGTATTTGATTGCATGTAATGTATTAAATATTAGTTTGTTTTAGGAGTAAATAAAGTTATCGTTTAGGCTTCATTATTAGGATTACCTAATTGAAATACAGCAACAATTTCTTGAAAATTCATCATCATCACACTTGATGTTTGAAATATTATTTTATTTAAATTTTGCGAGTTTATTTACTTTAGTAATTCGTTTGGTGTTTTCGTATTTGCTAATAACTACACCTGATTATCTGTGTCTTAAATACATTTAGAGATACTGTACTATATAATAGGTTAATAATGTGCTGTATATGTGCTGATTTAATTTCCCAATGTGATTTGAATCAAAATGTTATTTCTTCAAATTTATTTTCTTATTCCAATTGTTAAATGTCTCACGTTAACGAATCATTTATACTATTTATTTAATACATTGGTGCAATTTAGTTTTCATCATTAGTATTCATTATAATTTAAACTTGGTGTGACCAAATCTATATTTGAAAGGGGATTAAGTGTCTTTAAATTGATATAATTTTCAACTTTTGTGGCACCGCTGTAGTAAAAATGAAGTTGATGCAATTGTCACTAGATGGCGCTAGTAGTGCAGTTGTAGCTGACCAACTTGGTCGCCATTATACGAGAGATGACAACATAGCATCAATCGATATTTCACTTGGACATTGAATAGAAATGATAAATGTTAAACCGTGAATGGACACATTGCCATAGATAATTTATTAAAAATCAATAATTTAAAAGTCTGCAGTAAAAAAAATACAAAAACATGTTTTATTCGTTTTTCTAGTTAAATAAATTATTTATCATTAACTTAAAAGAGCAGTTCCTTTAACTGAAATGCTCATTAAACATTTATGATGATAATGGGTTTTTATAATTAACAATTTTTGTCTATAATTAGCTGTAATTAAAGCATTTCAGAGTAGATTTTTTTAGACGTTTGTTTTTAACGACTTTGAATTTTTTTTTGTTTCAAGTTTTTTAAAATTTTTCGATGTGCTCATCATGTATTTTGTTATCGAAAATAAAAGCGGAAGTGCGAGTCATGAACTCATTGTTGCTATCTTGTAAGCTGAATTTGATGACTTTTTTTATCTAATTTTTGTGTGACTTTTGTGTCCTTTTCTTCACTCACTTTTGTGTCCTAAAATGTGTGCTCAAAAATCACTGCATATAAATTCATTATTGTTATTATTATAGATTTACATTTAGTGTCCTGTCCAGCCCTGAGGCAGTGTCATCTCTTTTAATGTCACGCGCGTTTTAATGTTCTTGGGCAGCCATGTTTGCATTAGCAGACACGTTTGTTTACAGTGTTTATCTCGTTAATTAACAGAACTGGGCTTTTGATTGAGGAGGAAGACATGGAATGCATTTTTAATGAACAAAATTGTTATCACGTTGGATTGGGGAAGACTGAGGAGGGTGGGTAGGTAACTTAAGGGGGGAGGGGGAGGAAAATAGAGGGGGAATGAATAAATGACAATGTCCATCGCTGTAATTGCTTTTCAAATATTGATTGGAATTTTACGTGACGTGTGATACATCAGCTTTTATTAACGACTTCGATTAAGTTTTCGACCTGATAACGATTGAAAAAATTTAACCGATTAACTGTGTGTAATTAATCGATTAAATTGTTATTTTCCATACATTAAAAAATAAGATTTTTAAGGTGAAAAAGGATACTTTTTGACATTTTAAAACACTAAATTAGTTTTTTCTATCGAATTGTGTTATTTTCATGGGGAATTTTTTTTTTTAAAATATTGTTGTAATGGGATAGTTATTTGTAGTGGGCTGTGGAAAATATATGTAAATGATGGGTGACGCTGCTGATATTGCTCGTTACAATAACGATTTACGACCTCGATTATTTGTCCACTAAAATGCAGACGAATTTTACGCTCGTTTGACCAATCACCTTGTATTTTTTTACGACTCTAAAACCCGTCCACCATCCATCTATATATACATAATATAGCATTTATGTATTTTCCATAATATGTGTGTTTGATCAATCTTAAATCATTTCATTTCGTATGAATTTCTGCTACATTGACTACAAAGGCCATTTTTAGTTCTCTATATTTCCGACGGCCACTGAAAAAAAGATAAGTAGTCGACCAATAGTGAGTCGTCTCTATTTAACTTAGTACATGAACCATATTTTTCTTTCCCTTTTTTATGTGTGTGAATAATTCTCGATTCCAATCAGTAGACGGACGCTTATTTAATCCCCATTCCACCCCCAGTTGTCAGGGCAAGTTGACCGACTATTCAGTCACAGTTTAATGTCAAATGCTTATTTTTATATTGTAGGAAATTTTCAGTTTATGGATAGTGAAGTTTTGCCATTAAAACATAATATTTGACGACTATTTAAGAGCAACAAACTTAAAACTTGTGATGAAAATTTGAATATGGACAATTACATTAGAAACTTGATTTAATTCATTATTTGATATACTAAATTGGAACATAGATATTTTACAATGTCAATAACAGTTCCAGTTTTTTTTCCAATGAAAGAAAAATCGTGTCAAAAAAGAAACGAGACTAAATAATATTAGTTACAATGACTATTTGTCTCGTTTTATTTCTTGTCATGGTAGAAATTTAATTATTTCATCAAATTTACAGCCATTATAATTGAATTTGAATGACTTGATGACAACTAACAAGTCTTGAAACGTAATGGCTGTAATGTATATAGTTAAAATCTGCTTGGACTATATTATATTATTATATCGTGTATATGATAAAGCAGTATCCCCTGTAGACTATCCGATTGGTAATAATGTACATGGCATTAGTGGTAGAAGTGTCTGGCTGACATTGTGAGCTATACTATACTTGCACCAGTGGATTTCGATTCCTATATTTCGCCAAGGGGGGTTCCTTGTTAATTTAAGGGGGTTTTAGAAAGAGAGAGAAAGGAAGTTTGAAAGAGAAAACAGAAAGGCTTGTGGACCATCTGCATATTATATTATGCAACACTCCTCACAAAATGTTTATCCCTTTGCTTTGCTCTTATCCTAACAGTAACAGGGATATGTTTGAAAATAGCACAAAAAGTGCCTAGTGGAAAAAAAAGGGGGATAGAGAGAATTTATTGAGGGATAGAAAGGGAAAGGGTGGATGTGTCTGGGAGGAAATATATTTTTTATAAAATAGTTAGGTAGATTTTTCTAGTGATATAAGAGGTAACTTTTTCTCATGTCTAAATTTATCCTCTTGAAAACGCAGGAAATATAACCCTGAATTGTGTTATGATTGTGAGAAAAAAAGAGGATGGTAAATTTGCGGAGAATATATTTTTCTTCTTTTGGAGAGTCTTTTTCTTCCGGAAACTTGATTTTTTTTTCTTTTCATCTCAAGTCCCTTTTTAACTTCCTGTATTAGAAAACTAATTATCTGGTATTAGAAGTACAGTGTAAATTTAAAGAGACGTTGTTAAATGTAATGGAAACACAGCTTAAGTTAATATTGAAATGATTTAGAATTAATATATTAATATTTATTTGCTTGGCTAAATAATAAAAAAAATTAAATCCATGAATTTGTAAGGTATTTCCTGAATGGGACCGTCCTAAAATTGTTACTTTTTCAGAGTTATGAGTCTCTACGATGCAGTTAAAACGTGAATCAAATGTACTAAATTTCGAATTCAGACTTTTGCACATAAATAAAAACATGAAAAATGTACACCCATTTCATTATTATACCATTATAAGAGATAAAATAAGAAAATTAATGTATCATCGTGATAAAAACTGATTTGTATAGTGCAGCAAATTGGACAAAGGGATTTGGAGTTGTTAAAAGGTCATAGTTCAGTGTAAGAGGTCATTTTGTTAAGTTGGAGGACAGCAAATTTTATGCAATGTCAGCTGTGCATAATTTTTTCTGCTTGGCAATATTATTGAATAGGAAAAGATGTGAAATAACAGTGTTTACTTGTTATATCGTGTATATAAGAAATCTATTATTTAAAATTGATTTATCTTGATAACGTGCGTCCAAAATTACTCTTTTGATCTTCCCCTCTCAAATAATAATAATAAAAAAACACTACTAAATTTCTTATCCTTGGCACGTTTACCTCCCTCTCACCTCTTCAACTTAAAAGTCTGACGTATCAAACTGAAGGTGTTTGTTTGGAAATTGCTTGAAAGAAGATGTAGAGAAGAAAATAAAAAAATAGTCCGTATATGCTGTAACACTGTGTATAAAGCTATGTGTATAGTCAAAGTGGGTCCTTTTCATCAATCAAATTCACTTTGGAAGAACCAAACTTAACTGTGTGTATATGTGTTTACTCTTGTTGTTGTTGTTGTCTTTTATAACTTTATCTTAGCCGCTTGCGTACGTCTAATGCTTATGTACACATGAGAGTCACGTGGGAAATAGGTAGCCAGCCTTTCACCCCCATCCACCCACCCATACACTTACTTGGTATATTCTGGATATCCAAAGAGAAAGAGACTGAAATGGATAAATGTCGTAGTCAAAGGGGTTAAGTAGATAGCAGACTCCATCCCAATTGCCCACATGCTTATGAAGACTTGCATGGCAATTTCAGTTGACAAACTAACCACGTGACTTGGATTTTATACTTTTGTGTTTAAGTATACTGTATGTGGAACGGTTTTTTGGTTTGGCATTTTCTGGCACAAATATTGGGCTTTTTAATTTGTGAAATCGACAGTCAGTTGAATAGTTTAATAAAGTTGTAATTGTTATGGGCTGTGCTAATTTTATTTTAGGGAAATTTGGTGTGCAATGTACCGGGTGATTTTCTAAATTGGTGATTAACACTCTATTTTTACAATGTAAATAAAAACGAGACAAAAGATTATCAGTTCTAAAGGCGAATTTTCCCGTTTCTTTCTTATCATAAGAAAAAAGTGTTTAGTCCCGTTTAATGCGAACTCGTTTAACACAAAAATTCTGTTATCATGACTAAATAACAGGTATTTACTTACATTTGTTTCTCCTATAACACGAAAGTACTCTTAAGAAATGTCATTTCAGTGAGAATATATTTTGTTTTTCTACAATTCATTTAACCCAAAATTATTTCGGTCTTGATCGTTTCGTGTTAAACGGACTTCACCGTTTCTGGTTACGCTGAAATTAAACCAATTTTTACTTATTTTACTAACTGTAATTGCTTTTTGAGTTTGTCACATTTTATTGCGGTTGTTACAATGTAACCTCTGATTCACAAAATAGCACTGTGAAAGCTATGCAAAGTTACATAAATTATAATTCTTTTTTATCAAGAACATTTTTATCACATTTAATTAATTTTCAACATGTTTTCTTTTTCAGATGTTTAAGTGCATTGCTAAAATTGAGCAATATTTCACTACAGTACCACCTTTGGGAACTACAGTACTTAACAGCGTCTTAAAAGTTAAGGTAGGGAAATTCATACTTCATTCATTATAAATCCACATATGAGAATACACAGTAATAACATGACTTTGTGTACTAAATGCTCCCTTTTAGTTGAATTTGGCTTTAATTAACATTTCAATACACCAGGTGTTGTTTTTTTTTGTCTTACTTTGCAGTTTTCATGTCATGTAAATTGCATCCAATTAGAAAGTTGTATTTGATTTTACAATGCTACTTGTTATGGTCAATAGGCAATAATAAGAGGGACTCTGATCGGTCTTTATTTGCACTGTTAATTTACCCAGTGAAAGAAAACTTTGTTTTTGTTTTCGTTTTGCATCCTTGAATGTTGTTGACAACGTACTGCACCTTGATTCTTTTCTTAACATTTTCGACCAATTCTATTAAAAGCCTATTTTTATTTTCTTAAAGGGTTTTTTTATAGTTTCATTTCGCTAAGCTTGATGTGGTTTCATTAATTTGCAAAGTAAAGTGAAAAGGTCAGAAAAGATGTTGGCTACTTAATGCCAAGTGGATTTAAGGAAAGAAAAAGTTTTTTACTTAAATCCCCAGGTTTCAAAGTCTTTAGCAATGGATAGTTATATATCGGATACAATCTTTACTTTTTCTATCCCAATTCCCCTATCGATTTGCAGTAACATTAAATTTCTTAAACATGCCTTGGCTTTTTCGGCCTCTTAAACAGCCAAAAATTCATTTATTTTACAGCTTTTCATTTACTTTTTTCAACACTTTTGACGTCTTAATTAGTTCACCTGATGTGCTTTTAATTTACAAATTCATACACACTGTAAGCTTAGATTAAGTTACTGATGTGTACTATGTGTCTACATTTGGTAGCAGTTTAAGTAATTTAAAAACTATTTATTTGAATATTTTTTGCAATAAATTTCGAGTTTTGCGATTATGTTGGCCTGGTTAACATTAAAAATTTAAACATTTTTTTTTGACCATGATGTAGGGTGAATAGCATGTTGGTGGGGTTATGTATTTTTATATGGCCACATTTTTGATTGGAGGGGAAAAAAGTTGGGAGTTTATCGTTTTACATAACAGACGCTTTTGAAACTGTATATTGCCATCTAACGACATTGGAGGTTTCATTGGATTGATAGTGATCCACAGATCCAAAAGCATCAGATTAGAAGCCACTACAACCTGCATGTGTACATCTCTCATCAACCTAGTCACCCAATTTATCCCTCACACCCCCACCCTACCCCTCAATCTCACCTCTCGGATAACAAACAGGCATTGCATTCATTTGCATTAATTAAAAATATTACGTAGCAAATTTTCGCCAGCATGCAAGTTAATGCTTTTGCCGGTTGAAAATATTTGTGGTCAGTTTGGATTTTAAACGAGAATTTGTAGCCAATCAGAAAACGAAGATAACAGTTTGGTACAAGTGGACATTTTTCATTAACTTTTTTTTGTTGTTGTTGTTTGTTTTAGGATCAATTGTTTTTGGTGATGTTTTTTTATGTGAGAAATTGAGTTAATTATGTGATTTTTGACATTGTTGCAGTAATTGCGGTCATTTTTAATCCAATTCTTGGATATTAGTTTGGTATTTCAAAAATGTGTGTTTTTTAATAACCAAATAGAAACTGTGGCGCTTTCTTCTCGTAAAGCTACAGGATTTTGGGAGGGGGAAGGACACTTGTCATGATTGTTTTTATTGTATGAATATATGAAAAATGAAAATGTTTGTTCAATTTTTTTTTAAAATGTCCATCTAGTGATTGATTTACGACGGCGTTGTAGTCGCTTAAAAATATAAGAAAGCTTTGTAAATATAGAGAAACCGCATTTGACAAAAGAAATATATTTTTGTCGCAATGTTGAAAGTTGTGTATTATTGGTTCTAGCCCAGAGGCGAAAGTGGCGCCACCACATGATAAATACGAAACGCGATACAGTGTACATCTACTTGCCCAATGTGAAAACACAAAGAAAACAAACGCTTTGAAGTTTGAATAAAACGAAATGTACAGTATTATAATCTAATAAACAAAGAGGACATCTTTTTTTTTCATCTGATAAAATCTTCCCACTTTGTTTAAAATACTTGAATTTTTTATCATCATCAAGGACACATTTTTATCAATATTATTAAAAACTCAATATTGTTATTATGTTTTTGTCGAAGGAAACTTTTTATATAGATTTTTTTTATATGTATACGGTATATAATGCTGTTGTAACCAATTGTGTAGCGTAGGGTCCTTTTATCAAATTTTCAAACTGATCTCCCTGTGTACTTTGGCCACTCTCGAATTTGTTTTGGGGATTTAACAACGTTAGTGCGCCTGCGCAGAGGTCGTAAAGGAAGAAAAATTGGCGGAAATGAAATTTTTTTTCTTCTTCCCTATCTTTCCGTCCAGTGTATTCAACACTTTTTTTTTATATAAATATACACACATTCACCTTTCATTCACTCATTTATTTGGATTTATTTTAGTGGTTATCAACCAGCGGGTCGCGACTCCTTGAGAAATTACAGATTTTTGAATTTTGAAAAATTGATAAAACGTTTAAAAAATATTGCTGATGTTATATTAGGACTGTAATATCTATCAACATAATCAAGAGATTTTATAAGTTAATTTAAATAAAATTAACAAAAATTAAAAATCTTAAAGTGAACTTTAAATTAAAAGTGTATATTTTTTTAGTCTAATACTTTTATTAATGTCATAAAAAATTAAGTGTATGCATAACAATGTTTTTGGTAACCATAATAAATACTATAATTTTAACTATTTATTGAGATTGAACCACATGTGCTCGCGAGTCATAAAATGTTGATAACCACTGTTCTATATGGATTTACGGTGCGGCAAACATTGAATTTATTCTCCAACCAACTTTCCTTAACTTCCTGTATGACTCCCCAACCTCAGCCTCTTCTTCCCCTCAACTACCCCTTTTTTCACACACAGTTTGCTGCAATTCTCGTACCCCCACCTACAAATTTTGTCTATTTGAAATTCAACCGAAGTCTGCAAATTTCTAGCCATTTATTTACACTTGCCCAAGTGTCCATCGTCCTTTCGATAAATTCTTGGCTATAGTCGTATAGTATATTTTTTTCAAACTCTATATAAATGTTTTTTCTGCCCCTTCAACTATGTAACTTTTCAACTTTTTCCTGTTCCACCCTCCCACTCACTCCTCCCATTCACTAACAACATCTTACATTTTGATGCATTACAATGACCTTTATTTTATGTATATTTAGTCTGCTGTTGTCTTTGTAATTTACATTTGTGATTTACGTGGTTTGGTTCACTCGTCGCATTTATATTGCTCTCTATCACTCCATCCTAACGCCTTCTACACCCACTCTCTGTCTCTTGTTTTTTCTCAAAAGAAAATGATAGAAAAAAGTCATTGGTGTTTACAATTGTTTTTACACTTTGAATTGTACTGTAGCACAAGTGGTCCGTGAAAATCGAAAGACGTTTATTTTAAGTTTAGGGACTTTATTAGAAGTGGTTATATACTGTGTCTCTTAATACTGTATAACCAGCACAAGATACGAATAATTGTAGGAACAGTGGCGATTTTGATAGTAGATAAGAGGCAGTTCTTATAGTCAAGTCATGTTTGGCAGTTTTTCAATGCATTTGATAAAGTGATTATTAAATAAACTGTTCGTGTCTTACAATTCCTAAGTTTATTGTACGTTGAAACAGCGATTTTAATTTCTGAAAACAACAATAAATTATTCGGATCAAGTTTCCAGAAATCTTATTTGGAAATGTAATTATTTTTCTACTAACTTTCATATTAATTTGAAAGAGAATATTGGTAGAAATCTGGTATTTTAGTGACATGACAAATTGATGATTGCATTTGTGCGGTTTATGACTGACACTGTATTAATAATCTCATTTCAATTAAATAATGTAATATTACAGAAACCGTTTCAATTTCAGTTTTATATTAATATACTATGGGTTTTTTTATGACATTACCGTACTGTAAATGATATACAAGTAAACATGTTGTTGTTGCATAAAAGTCCTTTATCGTGAAATTTAATTAAAACAATATTACAATATGAAATTTGTCTCAATTGAATACTGATAAGTAATAACAATCAAATGTTGCTTAAAAGTTGTAACGTTTTCAGAACTACTTTTGTCCAATTGTCTGAAATTGCCCGTAAAATTTACAGAGAACCAAAATTTATAGTCAAAATCACATTAAAAGATTGAATTAATTTCTGGGAAAAGAATCAATTTGTTCAAGCAAGTTATAAAATTAAAGCTCCAAGTCCTTGTAATCCAACAGTAAAAATTGGTAGATATGGAGTTTCCAGTGTACCTATAATCCAGCTAAGGAATAAGGATAAATGGTTATGATACTGTAACTTACAGAGTAATAAAATTACAACATTGTATTTGCTAACATTGGTTTCAAAGTCGATTTATAAATCGAGGGTAACAATATCAGGGGTTAAAGTTTTTGTTATTGGTCCTGGAGATTTCGTTGTTAGTAATCCTTAATAAGGGGGAGGTTGGTGGGTGGGTGGGAGTAGAATTAAGTTGGTTTTACACAAGAGCTTAACACGGAAATACCCTTGCAAACAGTAGTAATACCATAATAAAGTTCAGAAGTGTCAGTAGCCGCCGATCGCCCAATTTATTTGATTTTGTGGAAAAGTTTGATTTTTCATACCTTCAGTAGATCTCAAAACATGGAAGATGAATAAGTTTGGGTATTAATGTCACATACGCTGTGTCAAATGTGAAGGAAGAAGAAGGGGGTGGGTGAGTAAGTTTGAGAAGAGGAGAATTAGTGTAGGAGAAAGTTGTAATAGGGGTGTTTGATAAAAAAGCCAGCTCTATATGGTTTTTGACAGTTCCCAAAGGTGATTTTCTTCTTTTTTTTCTTTCCTACCCACCTTCATACACCCTAACATTACACCTCCATCTATTCTTTCTTATATATGCATAAAACTAAACAGATAAAAACTCAGCAAAAAATAAAAAAGAGAAAGTTGTCAAATGTAGATTAATCGTTGTTAGAGGTAGGAGCTTGAGTTTGAGTCTTAGTTACAATAACCTAATTTTTTTATTTTTTTTAGAGGGGGATATTAAAACTTTCAATTTTATAAAAAATTTTTGTCAGTGTTTACGAATATTGTGCAACTGACATTTAATTGATGATTGGACGGAGACGCAGCTCTTTTTTAGGACAATGTGTATGTTTATGTTTTTTAAGAAGGGAGCTTTGTATGATCGTCCAAGCGTTGAAATTGACCCAAGATGAAGAGGGAGAGGTATCTTTTTTTTAAAGTTTTTAAAGGTTACCAGTAAAGCAAAGTACTGTATAAAATCAAAAGACTCTTACCACTACTTTGATGTTTCAGGGGTTTCTAGATATTTTTGAATGATGGATCCGTACTTGAAATTTTGTAATGCACCACCTGTAGTTAAAAACATTAAATTTAAATTTTTTATTTTATGACAAAGATCATTTTGAGTATTTTTTGGAATTTTTAGTTATTTTTTTAGGTATATTTTAGTCTACTTTAAATTTTGTTTTTGTATTTTTTGAAATTTTTAGTCATTTTTTAGGTACATTTTAGTCTATATTTAATTTTTTTAAATATTTTTTGAAATTTGTAATAATTATTTGTTTCTTATTTACATTTGATAAAGAAATTTATCCTTGTTTTTTTTTAAGATTTTTACCTCAATTGCTTTTTTTTTGTAGGTTTTTTTTAAAAATATTCAATTGTATTACTGAATTTTTAAAAGTACATGAACAATAAATTGAGAACCAGTACTTTAAAGCATGGGTCAGCTGATTGGGTATCTGCCACATTGGTTGGACATCCAATACCAGCTTGAGATAATAGCCTACTCCTCTCCCAACTTATTAAAGTTAGGAATAGTAATGGCTAAGAAAAAAAATAATAACTATATCAAAAAAGAATTGAGCAAAATTTTATTTGATGTAAAAAACTAGTTTTCATGCAGTTGTTTTTTATTTCTTTTTGCCTCGAAGCTTACTGCCCTGACTACCACCCAGAATCGTCTACATCTCTTTCTACGCTTTTGAATGTTTAAATCCAATGGGTGTTATCGTTGTTTATTTGATTACACATCGTATAGCGTACTGTATATTCATAGTGAAGCTTTGTTGTGCTTTGTGATGTCCATTTTGCATTGTGTTGGGTTAAGCAGTGTGGCTTTTCCATCGATTGTTTCTGGACGATGATTCTCTGTTTTGACACTGAAACATTCATCGATTTTTCCAAAAACTTTTGTCACTACAGCGCTATTTCACATACAATGATACACACATACATACACTTTGACCAAAACGTTGATGCTCATTGTTCGCCCACTACTATCCACCCCCACCCAAAAGCTTTCTCATCAGCACACCAAATTAAACAAGCGGACGAAAAATAATGCAAATTCATCGATTTTAATCCTAAACAATGGGCTTAACCGTACACTTGACAGATCCTAAAAAAAACTTCATAAAATTTTGATATTTTTTTTTCGTGGTTACTTAACAAGTCTAACTGTAGAAGTAAAGGTACATTGGGTGGTGTCCTAAGCCCCTTGGGATAATGCAACTTATAGAAAAGACCTAGAATTAACCAATTTAACTAACTATAAAAGCCAGTTTAACTTAAGTTTTTTGATGTAAAGATTTGAACGTGTATTTGGTAAAGTGAATGTTAACTTTTTTAAACAAGAGGGTGGCGAATGTAAAAGTGAGGAATAAAGGGATTGTCGTTTATACAGTATTTAAAAAAATAAAAAATGAAGGGGGGGGGGGGGACTATGGGATGGTGCCACGGTGGTACTGTATATAAAATTTATAAAAATCCAAAAAAAAAGTTTCCGGGATCAAAAGATAAGGGATTGAAAGTACAAGGTTAACTTACCAACCGATTTTTTTTTATTTATTATTAACAAAAAATTACCCCCTCTTTTTTTTACTTTTTGTATTTTATTTTAGGGGATGAATTTATTAATAAGAAAGCGATGCCTCTTCCAAGTTTTTTTTTTTATTTTACAAATTTTTCTTTTGATATAAGGGGAATTTTGAAGAAGGGGGAAATCAGTTTATCCCTAATATAAGCAAGGTTTTCATTATTTATTTTTTATCCCCTACCCCTCTCTTCTTTTTCTTACTTGGTCTTTATGTCTTTTGATCTTCCTTTAAGTTTAAAAAATGAACGTGATAGATTTGATAAAAACTGAGCTTCTTTGAGAAGAAGTAGAGGGGTGGAGAGGGAGGGGGAGAAGGGGAGGAAGGGAGGGGTTGAATAAGTGTTAGCAAAATGATTCATATAAAACTATTAATAAAAAAGTAGAAAGTGGGACGTGAAGATTGAGGGAAGAAATTGGGGCAAATATGTATTTGAGAAAGTTTCCTTTTTGATAGTGAAAAAAATGTTTAAAGGAATATAAATACTAAACAGAGTTTGTGTTTTTTTTTATAAGACCTTAAAAAAAGTAAATTCGCGTGAGAACCGATTCATTTTTTAGTAGTTATAAGACTTAAACCAGTCCTAACCCCTCCTAAAGTTCAGGTAAAGGGAAATTTTTATAGGTAAGGTACCTTAAAAAACATAATAAAAATGACAAAACTTTTTTATAGTAAAAAAAAGTAACATCTGCTTTTATGTATTTAAATTTATTTTTACACTCCCTTTCCTTGTGGATCTTCCTGCGCTTTATTTTTCTTCTTTTTTTAAATTTTTACAATGAAATTTTTGTATATTATGGAATATTGAAACCATATTTTACTGTATTGATAAAGGTATTGTACATTGTCATTTTCCAGGAATAATTTATTGAAGATTACCATAATGGGATGATGGTAATTCTGTCTTCAATTGACAGTGCAGCTTATTGTATTGTATGTTTTACCTCAAAAATCCCAAATCAGAGGGTTCGGTGGTTAAATCGAGTAATTTTTAAAGTTTTCATGGAAATATATACAGTTTTTAACCCGAAATATGTGCGAATTAATAAGATTTTAAATAACCCGGTGTAAAACCATCCAACAAATCGTTATCAATTGGTTGCCATAGTTACCATAATGCGATGTTCAAATGTTGGGTTTGGAAAAAGCCACTAAAAATTAAGTTGATTAAAATTATCATGGATTAATTGGTAATAATCACATCTAAAATATTTTTTTCATTATTAAGTTCATAAATCTAGTTGAAATAAAAAATATTTTTACTAAGTCTACATACATTAGATACTATAATAATAATAATATGGAGTGATATGTAAAGTCCATGTTTATGTGACATGTATTTGTCATGTGATGTTTATGTATTAAAGGACACATAAAGGAAGAAGTCCTAACATCATGTGAAATGTACGCAACTCTATTGTTTATTGTTTTCTCGTCTTGACGTTGTTGTCGCTGCTGATTTATATGCCTTCCAACATGTCCTATTAAAAGACACATGGATTTTTTTTACCCACCCACCCATCTTTCTCCCCCATCTGCCTATTTTTGGAATTGAGATTATATTTTTTTATTTAAGACAAGTTACATCTCTATCTTTACATTTATATTTATACGACTTTTACATGTACAGTACGGTACATTTTTTGTGCATCATCAGATTTTTTATTCTTAGTAAAAAATATACATATGGGAATATACGAGTATAGTAAATATGTAAGTTGTAAGGGTATAAAATATGATTATTGTCCTGTCTCTTGTAATTTTGTTGTCTCTATAAATTTTAGTTTTATTTAAGAGTTTCTGACGTTGGACAGAGTGAAACTAAATAAAAACTAAATTAATCTTTTAAAACAGTCACATCAAATCATTTCAAACGAATTATTATTGAAAGCAATAGCCAATGTTTATTTTTATTATTAATTTCGGCAAAAAATATCAAATCTCATTTTTTGAATGGATAAATTGCTGTTTATGAAAATGTTTTTTTACTTTCAAAAAACCTAATATAAAATCGATTTAAATGTTGTTGGACAGTATGTAACTTTTTTTTGGTAAGGGAAATCGCAAATAATTTAATTTTTTTCTTCTTGAAGCAAAGTTCATTTTCATAGTTTTCATGTCTACACATAAATGGAGTATTCATGCGAGCGAATTGCATTTTAAATCAATATAAAATAATAATAAAAAGACATTATGATGAGGAAAGTTTTTTTTTTAAATTTTATTATTCATTGTATATTGTGAAGTAGGAAAGGGTATATGTTTATGTGAATAGCCCGATTGAGTTAAGGACTTTTTGGAAGTCCAATGGGCTTTTTTTTTACAGAAGATACATGATGATGAAGGAATTATCTGGGGAATTTTTATAAGAAAAGTAAATATCAACTTCCTCAACATGCAACAACAACAACTTCTACTAAAAATCTTACGACAAAAATGTCATTTTTATTTTTTTATTTATTTATCTTCTTATTTTTGGTTACAAAATGTGTTGTGAATGATATTAACTTAAGTGTATATGAAAGTCCAACAAAAAAAATGGTAAAAGTTTAGCGTGATGATTTTTCATGGCATAATTCATAACAAAAAAAAATTCTATATGTATACAATGTATGGACTATGCTGGGCATAATATACCAGGTGATTTTCGAAGTTAGAACCGATTTTTCTACAGTGTCAAGAAAGAAGCGAGACTAAATCGCATCAGCTCCAATGGTGATTTTTCCTGTTTTTTTTTTCTTGCCATAAAAAAAGTGATGCTTTTTTGAAAAGCACCCGGTATATGGATATTAAAAAATTGAAAGTCGATAGAAATACAATTGAGAAAGAAAACGATGAAGTCAAAAGAGAATTTAGTGGATGAAAAGAGGTTTTTGGTGGACAATAGCAAAAATGTATTTCTTTCAACGTACAGTACACCAGAGTTTTCTATCGCTCTCTATCCAGATTCTTTCCAATATACGACCTATGACCCTTCCATCTTCCATCCACAATAGCAACTTTTACGGATATGCCAGAAATGCGATTTTTATGATGAGAAAAGAATATTAGATGAGGAAATGGGATGCACACGAGAGCCAAATAGAGTCCAACTGGATAGATAGAAAGAAAATAAGACTTATATGGGTAATTCGTAAACGATGGCAACGCCCCCCTCTCTTCTCCCATTCAAAACTGTATAGAAATAGTTTACACTAAACAAATTGCACCTTATACGGTAGTAAAATGTGGCTAAGATTGTTAAGTCGTTCCAAATAGCACTCTTGGCAAGCACTGAAATTGAGTACTTTGGACCAACTCATAATGACCCATCTTATGATGACTTCTCAAATATCAAATAATTTGATATAAATTAATACAAGTTTCTGTTGTTGATTATTAAATTATTTTATTCATTGATGTTGGCCATTTTATGCACAAAATTTACTTTTGAATTTTTCGTTGCTGCATATTTAATGATGAATAGGTTATGGTAATAATTTATTTAAACGTTTTAGTTTATTACAAATGTTGAAGCTAATTAATGTTTATGATGTTTATGCTCAACTATGTTGTTTACATATGTTAAGCTCGCGTTACACTGAGCATAATCTCGTATTTAAATCTGAGAAAAATTAACAGTCATTTAATTTAAAATAGTAATAGAGTTTTATATAATTTAATACAATTGGTACAAATTTGATGAAGTGAATTAGGTTTTGTAGTTTGATGGTTTTTTTTTTTTACTAAGAAATGAACCTGTTAACGTTGGTTGTAAAAATGTACAGTTGCATTACAAAATATAATACCGGTATCAAACCTTAAAAATAGTCATTTAACTTTTTTAAAACTAAACTTATTGTTGTGTTGTATGAGAGTAAAATGTAGTTACCCAAGTTTAGTTTTCAATTGTCCATTTTAATTGTTGAGAGTTAAACTGGCGACATAAGGCGACGTAAATATCGTCTTTATTTGTATCATCATCATTTACAAGGATAATAAAGGGCCAAAGCTGTGATGATATTTCCCATTGGAATTCGAAATGAGAGAAGAAATTGCATGGAAAATGTATTGTTTAAATATCAGCGGACAAAATCCGCTCGATACAATTGCTCCTCCTTCTTCAACCACTCATAACCCTAACTCCCCCATTTCAACTCTCCCCGTCCCCCACCACCCAGCCACCAATTTTCCCTTCACAGTGTACATTTGCTAATGTCCAGACGCTGGCTATACAATGATGTCATGTGTAATATATGGAACGGTCGGTCGATGGTCGGATATATGGATATTTAGTATACATAGAAGAAGGAGGATATGAGGGTTGGCGAGCGGTTGGAGAGCCGGACTCGATCGATATTTTCGCCATGGACAATCGTCCTGAGGGAAAGAGAGAGAGAGTGAGTAAGAGAGTGAGTGAAAGAGCCATAGGGTGGGATGGTAATAGTGGTGGATTTCTCTTTCCAGTCTTCTCAACAGCAATTTAAGTCTCCTATGTGTGTGTATATATCTATATGTATAAATATATATAGATCTATATATGCTTTTATATTTATGTTCCAAGTCAAAATAACGACCGTGTTTGACCCCTTGACTCTTTTGGCGTTCTACACATGCGCACATCGAATCTAGTTTTTGGCTTTCGGTCAACAAATATCCGGTCAACGCTAAAGTCATAAATAGATATCTTTTCTATGTTAATGTCTGTAGATGTACAATGCCTTAAACTGTACATTGAACAGGACTACAGGAGCATAATATAATGCTGATAACACTGATGACGCACTCAATGGCATATAACAATGGCCTCACTTTCGATTTGCTGAATTTTTATATTTGACAAACATTGCTCAATCAGCAATGATAAGATCAGACATTTATTAAATTACTACTAAATAACGGCTAACTGCTGAGCATTGCGTTTTTAATGATAATAATTGCTGACAGCGTAAATTTGTTTAACGATAATTTAGAAATTCTAATGATTAGTTTTTTTTAAATGATGGATGACCTTTAAACTCTTTAAATTTTTTATAGTGCATTTTTTTAATCCAGCAATTTTGTACGTCATTTTTGAAGATGAAATTGACAAAATATTTGATGAATCAGATGGCTTTTTTGCATGTGTTTGTAACATACACAAGTTATTGCTCGCTTTAATGTGTACAAGTGAGTTTGATTGTGCATGTTGTAGACAGTATGTGTACAGTAATGTAATTGGTTACGAGGTGACAACTAAATCACTTTTTAATGACATTTACAACTGCAGTTAACTGAGTCTTGCTCAATTGTGGGTGGAGACGAGAGTAAGAGTGAGCAACGCTGGACAACACAATTCGATTACGTGACTTGCATATTTTATTAGTGGGCGACAAATCCAAGTGTTTTTAAATGAGCTCAGCAGACATTTGTCGATTACTATACTGTAGGGGTAATGCACCTAAGTCATCATCCTGATTGCTTATCGACTGCAATTAGAATTAATCAATTATTAGCATTGTTTTTGAATGAACTCCATTTCATTTTTTAAAATACATTTGACCGTTTCTTTTTTTTTTTACAGTACCACAAAATAAATGAGACAAATCTTAACTGTTCCTAATGGCGAGTTTTCTCGTTTCTTTTTTGCTATTGAAGAAAAAAACATGTTTTATTTAGAAAATCAATTGGTATAATTATTTGGCATTTAATATGAATGTCAGTTGCTGGGCCAAATTCTTTCTTGTTAGCAATTTAATATTGTAATTGGGTTATAAGTTACAGCATTGTATTAAATGCTAAGGTGTTGCCAGTTATTTGTGGGTGTCATGGAAATTTTTTTTTCACTGAGGAATATCATCTGTGTGACCTTTCAGAGGTTTACGTGACAACCCCTTGTTTGATACACTTTTTCTCATCTATTTTCAAAGTCAAAATTTGAATTTTAAACTTTTTTCATGCAAAAAAAATGTATAAAAAGGGATTCAGTATTTCAGGGCAGATGAATGTATCTTTCTCTCTCTCCCCATGTTTCCTTTTTACTATATTTTTACAAGATTGTGAACCTAGGCCCAACCTAGTTTTAGTTTTAACCCCCATCTTTTTTTTTTTCCTTTAACAATTTTTTCTGCCTTTATATAACTCTCACAGTGGTAGTAGTACCCTTCCAATTCTTTATAAAGTTACCCTCTCTCTTTTAAAATTGAAACCATCCCGTACAGTGCACCAACGCCAAAAAACTTATTCACCCCATTCATTTTTCTTTCATCCCCCTTTTTTATGAAAAATAAAATTTAGCATACGTGACGTCATTATCAAATCTTTACCAGCAAATTTGCATAGTAACTGGCATTAAAATTCAACACCAGCTGATCAAATTTAGCTAGTAAAACCTAAACGCTATCAAAATGCGGTCAAATATTTTTTTTTAATTTGGTTAATATTAACAATTTATCAAAATGTAAGGTTAATTATTAATTTATTATTACATTTTCTGATTCTTATCAAAGTCTATACACTGGTAATTGCAATGTATTTGTGTTGATTTTAATACGAATTATTTTAATACCCGTTATATTGGTTTAAAAAGAGTTTTTAAAAATATTTAAAAATGAACATTTTGGTTTCAGAATCAGAAATCTCGTAACTTGTAAAATTGATGCCTGATTATTTTTGACATTTTAAATTTTTTTTTTGTTACGTTAAATACAGTATGTATAGGACGAGATGAGGGTTACTGGCGTTTTTTGTATCATATATTTGAGAAATAACCCCTATGCTACAGTGCTAAGAAAAGTATAAAAGAGTAGGGGGTGTTTTTTTTTTAAAAAAAAGAACTAGGAGGGGGTACTGTAATGGCAATAGAAAAAGGCACACTTTCTATACATAATATGCAAAATTTCTTAGTTCCTTTTTAGCTCTGTATTCAAACCCCTAGTTTCACTCTTTTACTAAATTTTCCCCCTTTTATTTCAAACTTCTTTTCAACCCCCTCTTTTTTTCACCTCTACAATTATTATACCCAAACTACAGTATACTGTATACCGAATATTATATATAGCATGTTTTTTTTTTTTTGGGTTAAAAATTTTCCTTTAAAATATTCCAATATACGGTAAAGTACAATATTCCTGTCTGGGACCTTTATCAATCTCCCTTTACGCATAATTGGGACGTAGCTGCGGGCGAGTGAGAAAAATATTCGGTAGGTGGGTGGGTTTCAAACTTACATAAAGTTATCTGAAGATATTTTAAGGGGTACATGTGGGCTGCACTTTCAACTACTGTTAACTGTCGAGTTTGTCTTAAAATGTTCTCTATAAGGAGTGTTTGTCTGTGTGTGGGACTGAGACTCCCCACAACTTTCTTACGTAAGGCTCTATTTTTGACGTCACAGATGGGGTTGCACCAATGCTAACAACTTTCCAATACCAAGATATGTTGTTTGGGACGTCAGAAGATGTTTACTAAGAGTGTTTACATGTTTATTTAGAGCAGTTTATGGTCGAGGAGAACAACTAGCGGTCTCGACTTGTGCCAATGTGGACATTTAACGGGTTAATTTTCAACTGTTAGAAATTCATTAGCAGATAAAATGTTTTGTTTTTGGCTAAAATAAACTATGATATAATTGGACTATTTAACTTTAATTGGAATTTAAATTACAAACTTGATGAACTACTGCATTTTCTATGAAATTTTGTATTTAAGATTTGACAAGTAGTAATTATATGTTTAATTTTATGTTTCGGCTTTAGTTTCAATTTTAATTTAAGTTGTATATGTAATTTTAATGAGTTTTTGATAATTATTTTTAATATTTGATAGTTAATGTAGTTACATATACTTAACAAGTCGATTTAATTTAAATTTTCCAATCCTTAAAATAATTTTTTTTTAAATTTCAACTTTTTATAAAAATATACTGTGATAAATAGGTTGTAGTTAAATATCTTCTACTTTAAAATAGTCAATTCTACAATTATAATTTTCTTTAATAGTTTTGAATTGTATCATTTAGCCATAACATTTCATTTGATCTGCTTGGTCAGCTCGATGCTTCATGATCAGCCAAATTTTCTTGGAAGCAATCTCAGTACTGCATCTTCTATTGTTTTCTTCTTAAACGCTGAAGATAACAACGTGGATGGCATACCCAATGTATTTCTAACATTGAAATATTTTGTGAAATCGGGAAAAAACTACATAGGCTTACGTAACATTGGCTTAGTACCATCACGTAGTAAGCAAAGTAAGAAAATATAGATAAGCACAGCTGCTGCATCATCTCTCACACACTCACTTCAGTCATATTAGGCTTCCCTCAGCAACCACCACCCCTTCTTCTTCTCTTTACTATACCCCTACAATTTCCACAACCTCACGCATTACCCATTTCAACCCCTCATCTTGTCTATGCGTGCCTTGTATATACGTGTGTGTGTGTGCATTTGAGCTGATCTGAATGCGCGTGCTTCGTGTGGAAAAGACAAGATGGTGGCTTCGTCCATTGGTCGATATTTTTCCTATGGTCATCTGTCTGACATGGAAGGGGGAGGAAAGATTTGTGTCTACTCTTTGATATGATAGATTTAGGCTTCGGCTGCTACGATTAAGCCTATCTAATGGTCACTGTCCAGCTGTATATGGACATAAAGCGTTTTAAATGCCCCAAAGGATGGAAATTTAAGCCTTAAAATTTCAATGATGACCACCAACCATGGCAACCATATACATTAGAATATGTTGCGTAAAATATTTTTGTGTGCATCGTCTGCTACGCCAGGCTTTTTCATCATTAGGTCAACCCAATCACTGTGTATATATGCTTACATAAGATATTTTAAAGACGTTTACGTTACGTAAGTTGAACGCTGAATAGCGTTGTTGCGCAAATTTTATTTTATTTTTCTGACAATTTAAATTAGTATTTTTTGTCGTTTTAATGACGTAATTCGATCAGTTTGTTCAGCTAACAATTTTATGTTTAAATGTTTGACGCATGTAAGTTATTATTTGTCAAAGACATTGGTTTTAACGAGTGTGCTTTATTTATTTATTTATTTTTTTTTTTGCATGTTTGATAGTCACATAATATAGAGAAATTGTGATGGCACGTTATATTGTGTTTGATTTTTCTATAATAGTCATTGGAGAATGTCATAGCTCGTTATAAGCCTTTTATATACATGAAAGCACACGCATATACAGTATTCTGTATATGACGTACTGCTCTATCTGTATGTATGGAGGTTTTATAAAATAAAAAAAAATATTTTGTACGTGAATATTTTTTTCCTGTCGCCTTGATGGATGTCAGGCGTGATAAATGATTTCTCGAGATGCGATTGATCAAGAAAAGATTTTTTTTCTTCTTTTTTGAACTTTTTTTCTTCTTTGGGAGTTTTATATCGAATTTTAAGTGGATGTGGCTCTACTACACTACATTACTTACAAATTTTATATTATAATGATGGTGGGAATGAACTTGAAGTTTGTCGGGTATTCGTTAATAGGGAGACCAGTGTTGATTTACAGGTGAAATATTATTCTTCACCTATAAATTGAATACCATTTACAGTGCCCACATTGAATTGACATCTTTTAATGGCTGACTATTACTTCTGATTTAGAAGTGACATGTTCTGTTGTTATTGTGTTTTCAAGAGATCATATTCACGTGCTGAGTTTTGAATTTTAGTTTTTATCTTGTAATAATTATTAAATTTAAAGTTTATTATATAGTAGATTTAGCAGAAGGTATTTTTTGATACTATTTAAAAAATTATACAGTTCTAATGCTCAAGTTAGAAATTAATAACTATTTTTAAACTAGGATTGTATCTAAAATTAATGTTTTAATTTTATTACATACTAGTCTTAGTTAATCACTAGGAACCAGATATAGAATTCTAGAAGTCTTATTATAACAGGATTTTACAGGAAGTTGAATATGCTACAATAACGTGCACCTCAGTGACATCAGAGTCAGTTGAACTCGAATTCAAAATGTATTTCAAATTCTATTGGAAAGAAATTTTGCTCTATAGGCAGTCTGATGTGCAAAATACAATATAGCAGAGATACTGTATACACGTTAATTTAGTATTTTGATATACAAATTTAGCCGTTAGGTAATACAGTTTATATATCGCTAGTTATGCTTATAATGTTTTGAAATCTTAAACTTGCTTGTTTGGAGTTAAAAATTCAGATATTTTAAAATTTACTCATTTAAGTCTTTTGTTGTGTGAAATTTGGATATATTCAGTTAGTTAGAAGGTACCTCAATATCAATCACATAGGAGTTTTCATGTTCGAGTCACAGAGACTATAAGGCTATTATTATAATATTGTCTATTGGACTAACGGTTTTTTTTATTTATTTTATTGGACAGTTTTTAAGTCGTAAACTAATTAATAAAATTCAAATTTTTTGTTTGGAAATCTGGGATAGTGATTTAAATTAGTTAAGCACCAAATTTGAAATTGATTTACTGTATGACATTAAATTTTGAGTTCAGAGAGCATATTTTGATGGACAAAAAAGCATTATACACTAATAAACTTAAGTTAAGAACAGGGTTTTGTTACTTGACAAATGAAAACGATATTACGTTAACTAAAATAGTAACTTCTATATAGACTCATACTAGCTTACTTAATATCATCAAATTTATTCACAATAGCCCAAATGTTATGTTTTAATATTACGCAGTTTAATATAGCAATCATATTCAATAGAAAATACTTGAATTTTAATTATTAACGTACCTGTACTAATTATGATTTCAATAATAATGAATAATATTAAAACGGTTTAATGTTAATTTGATTACTTAATAACAGTGGGTTTTAATTAGTTATTTAGTTAAAAGTGGCTTTTATAAACTGATTAATTATGCAAGCGATCAGATGCTAGTGTTACATAACTGTTTATTTAATTAATAGTGCAGCAGCTGATTATTTTGGTTTTAAGGCTTGGATGCCCACACAGCTTTATGTAAACTAATTTTTGCTTGTGTTATGTTATTGCCAACTTTAAATTTAAAAAAGAATAAATTAAGACACCAAATGACTAGGCTTTTGACTAGCAATAAAATGATTTCATATAAATTTTCAATATCAGCTGTTTTTCTAAAAATAACATTGACTCAAACAATCGATTGAAGTTGAGAATATACATTGAAACTACTGTAACTTGTGAAGTACATAACAACATAAGCAATAAATAGCTTTATTTAAGCAAAATGTGTCATGAAGTATTACATAATTACTAAAAATCAATTCATTGATAACTCAATTGAGTTAATTTTTTAATCGATACGAGATTAATTAATGTAGTCATTCATGAAGCCATAGTGTTACTGAATATGAAAAATTTAAGGGTACAATAATTATATTTAATTAAGTAGTTGTTAACTCGTAACCGTTTGATGAAACACTTTATTGGTACTAATATGGTAATTTATGAAAAGCTAGTAAATACTGTATTTAAATAGTGCATTATTTGGGCAAAATTTGAGAATATTTTTTAACAGTACTTGGGCTACTAGTTAATTTTAAAGCATAATCGTTTATTAATTACAATTTACATGTGTATTATAATATGCAATGTTATTAAGAAATGTTGGGCAAGTTTTAAATATTTACCAACCTTTCAAGTTCCAATTACATGTATAAGCTTACAAATGCTGTACATGTAACTTACAAGCATTAATTCGATTAAATTTGTTTTCTATGTGAATATGTCAAATGTTTTGCACTGTGTTTTGTTATGCATTTGAAATGTTTAATGCATGGTGATATTATCTGCTTGAGATTCGTATAATCATAATAATTTTCGCATTATGAGCTTTTTAGTTAAATATAAAAGTGAGTCATGGTTTGCATTGCAACGTTAATTGGACGTTTGTTAAATACACGTACTGTATTTATTTCTGCTTTATAATTGACGTGTGGCTTTATTTATAATTGACTTTTTGATAAGAGCATAAGACGAACTGCAATGTATATGGCTGCTCTGCCCTTCAAAGTGATTAACACTTGTATACATATTAAACTGGCAATTGTATAGCTGTGTAAAACGGTCATTATCAATTTATAACGTCGTCTAAATTTTAAAAGTAGCGTATTAAAAGCATTGATGGGTTATCACTGGTGAAAACGCAATACTAATACGTTTTTGAATTAATTGTACTACAGTGTAATAAATTTAAAAGCTTAGACTTTTTATGGACATGTTGTTTATAAATTTTTGATCAAACATTACTTAGTTAATTATCTACTATGTACTTGTATATTTTATTTAAAAATAAATAAATAAATAAAGCTAGAAATTATTTGGCGACTTAAATTAGTAATACGCGTGTTGGATATTGTAAAAATTGCTGGAGGACTATTATTTTGTAATGGGCGGTATATACAGTGAAAATAACGAATAGGAAGGACCTTTAGCCGTCTATTGATGTACATTCATAAATGCCCTTTGCTGGACACTGCCCCTTTTCCATCGTTGGAGGACAAAAGAGAAAAACGCTGTTAAACGAGGCTTATATGTCTTTTCAATACAAAAATTTTACATTGCATTTTATATACAGTATATTTTACTTTGCATTTTAAATTTGACTTAAATAATTAACATGATTTTATTAAACTTTAAAATAGTCACTTGTAATTGGAAATTGTTTGCAAATTTAGCAGCTGTTTCAAATGATGAGTAAAACCATTTGCTTGTTATATTATGGAAGGCCAAGAAAACCTGACGATTTTTAAAATTAAACTAAAAATTAAAATACAATTCATATAATAGTTTCTTATTTTTAATTAACGTTAAATAGAATGCCATTAAGTTTTCTAATTTTGGTTTTAACTCACGAAGGTTAATTCTAACTCTTATTTGTGAATTTTCAATTCGAGCGTGTTTTGCTATTGATAAGTGCCATTGTAACCATTACACAGTAAAATGTTTTAATCAGAGCAGGAAACATTTCAGTTGACTATTTTGACTAAATATTGCAATGTGTAGCTTATTTATTGACGGTTACTTGATTGCCATGAGTAAATTAGCATTGGCATTGTAGCAATGAGCGTCAAATTGAAAATTCTCACGGTTAGCAATTGCGTAATGGTATTGTTAAATTAAATAACTGTCCAGTTAAAGATATTACTTAATGTACAATTATCTGATTATTTAAAAACGTTTTCAATTACAATTTAAAATAGAGCCGACTTATTAGTGTCATTACTATAACTGTATAAGCCAATTTTCCAGCGTAAATTCAATTTGTCAGCGGTTTTCATTTTCAATTTAGCTCTTTAAATGTTTTAACTAAATTTGCAATAATAAGTTATCATAAACGTATACTGTAATTACCTACAGTATGTACAGTGCTATATTTAGTTTTTTGTAGTGAAACAAAAATCAAAATCGTTGTTGTTTCTAATTGTTTACAATTACAGCTGTAAATTTGATCAAATCAACAATGATAAATTTAATTATTAAATTTTGCAATGTGTACACATGCTGTCTACCGTTCACGTTGTCTCTACGTTAAATAAGACGTTGTTGCGTATATATATGACAAAATCGTTATCTCGTTTTTAAAACGCTAAAGTGTTGTAATTATGTCATCAAAAACAAAATGCTAATTGACTACGACAAGCACAGCGTATAATATGTGTCATATACATACACACACATGCAGTATACTCTGGTGCATTATATCAAAAAATATTTTTCACCTATATTTTGTTGCCATCACACAATATAACACACATACAGTACATACACACGGTTGATCACTTGTTTTCTCCTGGAAAAATACACTATTGTGGTACAGTGTACTATATGGGCATATACATAAGAGTATGTGAGTAAGAAAGAGATGATGATGATGTTGCTTGGGCGGGAGATTCATTCAGTACATAGCACTGTGTGTTGTGTACTTGTATATTTGTATAACATGCTTTTTTATTATGTATTTTCAGTGTTGTAGCCTTACCAAATACTGTATTGAAAGCCAAAAATAAAATGAAATCCAAGGTAGAGAAATACACATAGTTGGCATACCACGCAGCCGACAGAAATAAATTATTTATCCAACATCAAATGTTTTTTAAATTATTTTTAGCTGCGACTTTAAATTTACACATTTGATTGCTGATGTGTTTCCTGTTTAGAATTTATTGTTACAGGGCATAATGATAAATTAACTGTCCTCATTTACTATTTTGGGTTTTTTTAAATACATTTTTTTATTAGATTGTTATTGTAAATTAATGAAAGAATTTAACAGACTAACATTTGAAGAAGTTAAAATTTGTTAATTGAAAATAAGTTTCTTCTATGTTAGACTTTTGTCATCCGTCAACTAAGAGTCAATTTTAATTGCATTTAAATTCTAATTAAGCAACTTAAAGAAATAATTTATATATAACTTATTCAAGGCAAAAAAAGGTTGATTTGAAAAAGTCAAATTTTGTTCCTAAACTATTTTGCTACAACAGTTTGTGAACACTCAAGTTTATTAGAAGCAATATGTTTTAAATGACATTGAAAATGCATTGCGTCTCATCAACTCTGATGTCTGCTAACGGTTGACTTGCAATATAGAACCTAAATAATGGTAAATATTGCATAAATGTCTTAATGGTCAAATTTTCTATTGTTATATTAAAAAAAAATCACGTTTAGTCACTTGGAGACATTTTGCGTCTAAAAGTTACATTCGTTACTATTGATTTTAAAAATCAAATGTATTGTGTTTGTTGTACTTGAACTACCAAAATTTTATAAATAAAAATATTTTCAAATACAGTATATTGACTTAAGATGAGTTTGTTGTGCTGTTGCCCTGGATAAAACGCCACTGTAAATATCATTTTCCAATTGTCCCCCATGCATTTTTACTATCTTAACATTTCGTAATGTAGTTGTAAACGTGTATTCTTATTTGCAGAGTTGAAATTGAAGCATATTTGAAGCACATTTAGATGGTATCAACCGCCTTAAACGTGTTTTCAGTTTCTCCTAACAATGTCTTGTATTAACATTAGTGTCTGTTTGTATCAAGTTATGGACGTTGGCACACCCCCTCTCTTTATCCACCACACTTTATGTCCACCAACATTGAAACGTCCAAAACTGTCTGAAGCAATTTTTTTTCTTCTTTTTCCGAACTTCTAAGAGTGTAATTCAACGTAACGAGAAAGAGTGAACTAGCCATACCTTGTCTAGGACTTTAATAAGGGGTATTTTCCTTTAGGTGGGTGGTGGAAATGAAGTGAGCACGCGCCTACTTTGCTATAAATACACTTCCTTATATAACTAAGTTTTGTTATCTTGTGTACGTGTTGTTTTTTTTCTACTACTGAGGTGTGTTATGTCGGCCATGTGTCGTCTGCGTTATTTGTTAAGACTGAGACACTTTTGTCCGCCATATTTTCGTCTATATATAGGGCTGGATAGACTTATTAGGACCCGCCACCATGTGTGCACCAGTGCCCTCCTCCCCTTACCCTTTAATTCAAGTTCCCTACTTTTCTCTGTCATCCCCTTGTACCCTTTTTCTTTGTCAGTTTTTAGCCCCCACCTCTCTCGCACACGAATGCATTTGATAAAGGGGTGGTAAAGCCGGCTTCATAGAGTGGGCAGCCATGTTTTCATTGTATTATATTTGCAGACGACAGATAGAAGGGGTTTGTATGTGTACTAAGGCTTTAAATTTAACCATCTCCTCCTTCTTCCTCTCCCCCACATACAGGATTTCCACCCATTCTCCCATATTTGCTCTCTCAAAATGTTCCTATTCTGATTTGTACTGTACACTGTACTCAGTACTGGCTTGTGGACAAAGACATGACCAGTTTTAGTTTGTCACCCAACCACCCTCAACACTTTCCCCCCGACACTCTTTTCTTTTATTTTTTTTTTAGTAGTACTGTACTGTAGTTTCGGTTTTTTACTGTCAGATTTGTTGTCTGATTGGTCTCCTTGTTGTCCATTATTAAACACGGTGTCTATGGAGTGTAAGTGTATAAAGTATTTTGGAAGGGTCAGTTTTTGAATGGTCCGACGAGTGACCAATTTAATTGAATGGGTGTGAGAATGGCGATTCTTTTGTGTGTCCTTCACCGTTGCAGATACAACTGGTCGCGTGCTGGGTGCTCAATGGACAAAGAGAGGCCAAAATGATACGCTGGCTAATTCTAATGGTCAGTCAGTCTTTTGACAGTCAAAATGGACGCAGCTATAGCTATTATCAGTTTTTTTTCTCCATTCAGCCATTCATTCTTTGTGCACTTAACTACTCAAATTACACACTTGTACGCAATTACAGAATGCAAATTGAACATAAAAAAGATATTATTAAAAAAAAAAATATATTATTATAATAATAAAGTTGAATTAATTTATGTAAAATAAGATTAATTCTGTTTTAATAAACGATTCAAAGGTTTACTTCACTATATAATAAAATTATCAAGTCTTTGAACAGCAATTTTGATTAGTAAATTTAGTGTTGATGACTTCATAAGGTACTATAGTTTTTGGCGTCTCTGGCGGCAATGACCTTCAATATGTCACTGATGCTGATAATCTCAGCTAATGACAACTGGTACTTGGGTAAGTACAGCTAAGGGTTTCCATTAACAATATGATTAAGGATTTGGACTAAAATCGCCATTGAGATCAAAAAAAAATAAAGGGAGAATTGGTGTTGAAGTTAAAAATCGATATTATTTTTATAGTTGAATGTATGAAATTGACCAAATTTTCCAATAGTCAATTAGTTGAAAACCTTATTGGTAGTACAGTATTGCAGATGAAATTGCGACTAATTTTGGTGAATAGAAACTACAGTGTCTGCGAATCTGTTGTTGAGACATGAATTTAATTTAATTCAAAAATTAAAATTCAGGGAATCTTTTTAAAAGCTGAATTGAAATTTTATTAATTTTTTTTTTTCAATTAAATAATAAACGCCAAAAAAAAAAAAGTTTAAATTATTTCAAATTTGCATGAAAAGTAGTACTACGTAAGTATAGCCATAAAAATAATAAATTTAGTGAATATAAAATTTTTTAAAAAAAATATTGCTTTTTAGTTACATAGTGAAAATTTGTCTCGTTGTTTATGAACACAAAGGAGCAATTTATCCGCTTTCAATTAGCTTTAGATCTGCTCAGTTTGCGATCTTTTTATATTTTTTTGCATTGTTATAGCATCACTACTGCCATCTACCGAGAATAGTTTGAAATTGTAGTTGACTAGGCAATGCTTAGCAGTTAGGCAATTGGCTTAGTCCCTTCCTTTGCGTTTGAGTGACAGGTCCGAGGCTTTTGATGGACACTTGAACGGACCAATGGCGAGCGGTGGCGTTGAAATATGCTCATAATGAGGGCTGGGGGACCTGTTTATGCATGTCACGCGTTGAAAAATCTTTTTCAGCGCCCTTTAGTTGGCGATTGGAAGAAAGAAAGAAAAAAAATAGTCAAGTTCAACTTTGACCTCTGATTTGTTATGTTTGTGAGGGAATATAATTGACCTAAGGACCAATTATGTGGCGTAGGTAATTATCGTTTTTTTTCAACACGTAATAATCAACAATAAAACAATTGTCAATTATCGACGATTTAATGAATTGAGGAATTTCGCATAAAAAGAATTTCCAGCGAGTGTTAGTTAATTAATTTCATTATTTAACATGGTTAAAGTCGTAACAGTTTAGTTAAGAGATTAATTTAAAGTTAATCAAATTTTTGCGTTGAATAACATTTATTACGTCTTAATTATCGGTTTTTGCAGCACAGTAGATAGAAATAATTAGTTGCCATTAATGACCAAGTGGTAAAAATGTTGGGAATGTGAATTGAGGCGGAGTTTAAGGGGGTCTGGTTGAGTCGAGGGTAATTTTTTAAAAAATCAAAAGAATTTCATATAATCACCGTAATTATTTGAATGTGGTACTTTTGTCAACTGACGTAAAATGATAATTAACAGGCCTTTTTGAATTTATTCGACTTATACTTGGTATTGTAACTGTAATGGCCACAGTCTAATAACGTTCATATGCAATATGACGTTCATATGTACTAACTGCAAATCAATTGCTTTGATTGAGAAATAATAAATACTGTACATGAAAATTTTATTCTGAAAATATAGTATGTACAGTACTGTACATTAGTTTTCTATTTAAAAAATTCATTGCTTTTTTTTTAATGGTTAATATAGTTTTCTTGCCAAATAAAAACTGCAATTTACAACCCAACATAACAGGTACGCCATTAACAACGCTGATTAGATTGGTAAATTATATTTATTTTTATTTACAGTATAGGGATGTTGTTTTGACGGTGAAATTTCTAAGAACTGTTATCTTTTATAAAGAGTCGCAAGAACAAATAGTTCTGGATTAACGGTGTTATCGGATAAAAATACTGTATTATTAGCACATTTTGCTGCAAATACACTAATTTATCAATTAAGTTGTGAAAAGAAAATGTGATTAACCTTATACCGTACCGTCCAAGATGTTGTTTAAATGAAATTAAATTCATTATCAACTCAAATTAATACAGTAGATTTACAGTTCTGCGTCAATAAAATCTGCAACTAAATTTTATTATTTTGTACTGAAATGATATTGTTAACTAAGTTACTATTAAATTTGAACAACTTGAATAAGGTAATACTTATAGTAATTAGAAATTTAGGAATGAAAATTAGATCCTTAACACGCAAATTGGTGTTCATACAGTAGTTTATACAGTATGTTGATCAAAAATGAATTAACAGTAAAATTTGCAGTATTAAAAATTTAGTAATCTTTTTTTAGATAACAATTTCAGTAAACAAATATCGCTATTGTTTTCCATCTAGAAAATGATTACTCTGATTGTTAATTCTTGTTACATTTCTATCAGTTTTTGTTATGAATGTAAGAGTTAATGTAAAGCGTCATTGTACATGTGGACCGTGAAATAAGTTTGGCTGCAATACGAATCGTGACTTTTGGCCTCTTTCAATTCACTTCTCGTACAGTGTTCAACAAGAACACGATTATTACACATCTAATAACTTTTTACACTAATATTCAACACAATATCAAAAAGTTTGAAAATTTTTATCCATGCGTGTCATCCATTTTTCATTTCTCACTCCCTTAAGAAACAAATAAATAAAAAAAAGATGGTAACAAAATTCAATGCACTAGCCCTCCTTCTTCCCCAACAAACTAAACTCTTTTATTTTTTTTTCTTGTTAAAAATATAGACATTGACTGTAAAGAGGTTATAGTGCATCATCGTAGCTCATCTATTTTGTGCATGGGATAGAAAAAGTGTATGTGTTTAAAAGTATGTGCGTGATTTGCATAAAGATATGTTTATTGAGTATATATAACTATGGAGATATGTACATGATCCGAGTACTAAGTTCTCTCATCTATAGGTAGTAGGAATGGGGAGAAAAAGATTTTTTTTTATCTTCAAGCATTTTCAAATACCCCTTTGGACACGAATGTTAATGACAAATGGGTAATGCTGGTTTACATAAAGAAAAAGGGATAATATGCTTGTAATACTTGAGGAAAAGGTCAATTTTGCCTTTGAAAATGTCGGTGAATGAAAAGGTCAAATACTGGACATCATTGATCACTTACACGTGGCTGCTCAAACTGATTTTGCTTTTGATTTTTTTATTATTATTATGCAGTATTTATTTGTGTAATTTTTGTACTTAAAAGTGACTCCTCTCAAATTTCATACTATTATGCTCCCTTTCTATGTTTTTTTGGTAACTTGGATTTTATATTTGCTGAGTAAATACTGTAGGTGTTTAATGTATAATGGTCTGGAAGTGTCTGTTTGTACGTGACAAAAATAACTAAAACGGGTTCAAAAGTCATTTTATTTTTTTGTGTAATGTAAAATTGTATGTAAAGTTTGTTTATTTTGGTCAAATGGTCAACAGCATGACAAGTGATTTTTGATTGGGGTTTTTGTTAAATGGAATAGGGAAAATAGTTTGCAATTTTTTTGTTGTTGCAAATGTGGTTCCATTGATATACAATAAATAAACACAAAAACATTTAAAATAAAGTTTCAAAGGACAATATCGATACAGTTTATTGAAAATTTTTGTATTAATTCTGTTTAAACACCCACACCGATTTGGTTAAAAGTGAACGTGTTAATCAATATTAAATGTAATAATAATAATCTTTTAGTTGTAAATAACTTTAATACTTTAAAATAATTAGATGTTGATTGAAATTTTATTTACAGGATGTCTTGGATTTTAAAATGGACAGTAAAACCCACGTATGACGTCCACGAACTATTAACGGTAAGTTTATTTATTTATTTTTTACTAGTTATAATTGGGTAGCATGTTATTGTCGTTTAACATACAGTATTTAATATGCAGTGTTTTTTTTTTAAATTATGGTACGTGACACTTTTTAAAACAGTACAAAAACAAGTCTTATAATATCGATAACAAAAAATTGCTTTAGATTTTAGAAATGGATTTAAATTGTGGTAGTTTTATAGTGCCAATATGCCTTTAAGTATAAATGATTAACAATTATTATGTTACAATGTGCAATTTTTATTAAATGGTTTGGTAAGGTACAATACAATAACACTTGTAAAACTTAAAAAAATGAGGAACACAGTTTTATGAATGATAAAATCATACTTTTCCCGCGTTATTTTAATTGAAATTGCTGAATGTTACGTATATTTGTTTATCAGTCGGCAGCGCCATCTAACGTCTTTGTCGTAAACAAATTCTTAAATTAAAAAACACAGCAGAGTGATTATTTTATTTAAACAAATTCTAAAAACGATACTGTACGTATATGTATATGTGTATCAATTGTGGTGAGAATATTGGTTAAGATTGTGACATTATTGGTGTCCTTCGTAGTAGAAAATGGTCATTTTTAGTTTAAATTTGTCACAAACTACTTATTTGATCTTGTACTTCAACTATCAGTCGGGTGACCAATTGCAAAACTCCATTAGATTTAGCTTAGATTCAAAACAAAACCAAGTATTCAAGTTCAACTATTACTAATTTTAATAACGCTTTAAAATGCAACAATAATTACAATAAAGTAATGTGTCTAAAAACACATCTAGAACGTTGTGGGAGTGTCTTGGCCACACAAAACTTCATCATTTTTTATACTCATAACTTGTATATTTTTTTTTCCTATTTCCTTTCTGTCATCACATCCCATTTGACTATAAGCTCACTTGTCATCACTGTCCTTTTTTATTTTACAAAAGAAAAAAGAATGTCCTCACAGTTATTTACAACCATATTTTGTATTTAGGTCGACTATCCCAACTTATTATTTTTTTATATTTTTCCATTGGCCGTCGTCGGTCCAACCCATTTTTTTTTTCATCTCTGCAGATCTTCATCTCTTTACTCTTTTTAAAAATTTCTTCACTTTCAGCCTTCGTCTTTTATTCTTTCAGCCAGCTTTTTTTCTTCTTATTTTTTTTCTTTTTGCCAATTTAAACTGGCCTGTCACAAGTGGAGAAAAATAGAGAAAGTTGAGGGTGGGTGGGGTGGGGGTGATGTCGCATAGATGGCGTAGCAAAAGCAAATCAATAACGGATCAATATAAGAGAGTCAAGGGACTTTTGAGTCAGCCAACAACTCGGCTTGTATAGGGTTTTTTTTTTTCATCCAATAGAAAAAGTATAAGGCAGTTGAGGGATGTGATGTTGATGTATGTAGAAGGGGAGAGGAGGGGGAGGTATAGTGAGGGATAAATAGATGGAAAGACAGAAAAGAGAAAGGTCATTTTGACCCTTAACTCTTTTTCTTTTTATCTAATCCTTACGTGTCGCTCTTGCTGTATGTGTGCTGTGTTCCCAAATGCTCATATGCAATGGTAATGTTTAGATGGAGATCTTTTTGGGTCCCCCAGTTGCTTCAAAATTCAAACTAGAAAAAAAAAATGCTCTCAACCCCCACTGACTTGGCCACCCGCAAAACGCTGACTGACGAGATTGTCAGAATAATAAATTTTCTCCAAATACTGACAGTAACCCCTCCCTGTCGCCCCCTACTTTTTCTTATTTTCACCCCCAGCATGCACACACATACACCCCATCTTTCCAGAAATCAAATCTTTCTTATTTATTTCACTCAATTTTTTTTCTTGCTCTTGTCTTTCTATTCGTTTTGTCCTATATATGTATAATGTACCTAAAATATATTGTAACTGCATTCATATAACATATATAAAATCACATATTTTTGTTGTTTTTTTATATTTTTTTTTTGACTTTTTTTACTGCTTGGCGTTTTGTTTTTGTTGGCTGATGTTTGGCATTGTCACTGCATTGTAATATCTGATATATGCAAGGCTAATGTTTTTTTTTTCTTTCCACATGGAAAACACTTAGTTTTATGTCGGAAACTAAAATATAAATGTAAAATATTATGCTTAATGTTGAATAGTAAGAATTCAACGGCAATCAGTAGAATATTATACTAAATGGAAACTAAGGAAATGCCAACCCATTCAAATGTATGGAGTTTGTTTCTAAAGTGAAACGTTTTCTTAACAATTATACTTACCATTCAAAAATTGCTTGTCAAAAATATGGCAAAAATGTGAAAGAAATTTCAAAAAGTGTAAATTATATTATATATGACTTTTTGCGAAGATGATTTTTCGTCATGCTTCGTTGTCCATTTCCTAAGTACAATGACATTTGGATTGTCCAGATACGTTGGGATTAGATTTCTACAGTATTATTCTTATGGATGAAGGGGTTTTATGTGTTTTCATCAGCAGAGTTGGAGACAATCGTGTCTGTCTTGTGTGCTAAAGTCGAAAAATTGCCATCGATGTTTTCAGCCTTGTCCATTGTGTGCCCGTTTCTTTTCATTCTTTGTAATAAAAATTGTACTGACGGGTTGGCTGGTTGTTTGGTCGCCATGGTAGCCAGCCACGTCACACGCACACAACCCCTTCGGAACATTTGTGAATAGTTGAACAAATAAAAAAAATGAGGGGGAAAATGGCGCACCTAGTTCTTTCATTTCAGCCTTTCTCTGTCCATTTCACATAACAACTAATGCTCAACAACAATTCCGCTAAATCGCATCTACTTGCTGTACAACACTTTGAAACTAAATAAATTTGTCTGCTTCAATTATGAAGCAACGGGTGGAAATCTGGTTCTAATTTTAATTGGGTTTAAATATATTTAAAGACTCTAGAAATTACTAAATTGGACTAATTTAGAAAAAGTAAATATGATAAGAGCCAGAGTCAGAACGATTTTGTTAATTTTTCATTAGGACAATTTAAAAACACCAAACAATTTTTTTGGCTTTAGAAACCCCATGTGGACATTATTGAACTTTGGACGTTCTTTGCTTGTTTTGGATACAGAATTAGAAAGAGTAATTGCCAACTGTGTGTGTGTTTTTTTCTTTACAATAAACGCAGCTGTAGCAGACAGTTTAAATAAATAATTTTTTAAGATCATATAGAGGTTTGAATGTCCAATGTCGACCAGAGCAATAAATGTAATGGCGTTGGAGTTTTATAGCCTGTCTTTTTGTTTTCGATGAGAAATGCCAATTGAATTGACTTTGTCCATTTATCATAGCCTTTACCCGCAGGAATTGTCTCGCATTTGCTCGCCACTCTTCAAGATTAATATCGCTTTCAAGAGACTGGGGTTAATTTGATGACGTCATTTTAAACTCATGAATACCCAATAGATTATTTGGAATAATTTTTTTTGGTTAAACTTTTCTTATGCAACTCATAATGCGATTGTTTAATGGATACATCATTACTGTGGGTTTTGTCGATGGTTAAATTAATTACAGCGTTTGTATATTTTATTGTTAAACTTTGTTTGAAATTTGAATTTTCACTGATTTTTGAAACTGTCTTGTATTTTACAAGTGTCTTCAGGAACTGAATAGAAATTTAATAGAGCAGTTTGTTAAATTAAAGCACTTTTTTATAGTGCCATTAAAGAAACGAAACTACATTCCATCTGTTTCAATGGAGATTTGTCTCGTTTTTTTTTTTTTTTTGTCATGGGGGAAATAAACTCAGTACAAATATATAAACGAAACTAAATCTTAGTAGTTTCAACGGTATTTTTTTTCTTTTATACATATCTTGTTCATTTCCTGTAAAAACGTAATTTCAGTACAATATTATGCAAGCTGTAATAAGTTTTGATTTTTTTTCTGTGTGATGAAGTGACATATAATCATACTTTCCCTTTGAATATATGGTTGACAATGGCCTGTAATGTTTTGCTATCAGTATCTAAAATAAATGGACACTGTTTTTTATGCTGAGTATTATTGCCATTCGGCGTTATCTGTGATTTGCCAGCTTTTCTCAGCTCTTTTGCACTGTGATTTTTATTAATTATTGACATGAAAGTCTCCCCCACAAAATCTGCTGAAATTGTCATTTTTTATGTCTAATAGACATGGGAGGAGGGATGGAGAAAGAAAGTGATTTTGTTTAATACATTGATAAAGTATCCCTACAGTTTTTATGCTGGGCATTTATTCTGTATAATGAGCGGAGTAAAAAATGATTTATTTTACGCCACTTTTTTCTTCATCTTTTTCATAGTGTATATTGAACAACTCGTTTCAACATAAACTATGTATAATGTTTATGGCTAACGCTCCATCCTGCAAAATTCAGATACAATTTATTGTAATTTTCATAATTTATTTTTCAAGAAAGATAAATCTTACTTTTTACTAGCTCACTATTTACACTCAACTGTAATTGTTAAATTACGTCAGCTTATCAACCGTAAATAACGCTGCATTTTACGTTGGACTTTGGAGTGAAATCACTCAATTATTAAAATTAGTGACGTCACTAAAATGTTAAATGTAATGCTTTAGAATCATTGATATAATTGTGGCCACAAATTAGCACTTTGTATCAAAATCTATAATATTTGACTGATGGAAAAGTTTTATGAATATAGTTGATAACAGCAGAAAAAACTAAGATTTAACGGCACTTTTTTTTTAACCTTTTGCGTGTGCTTTTTTATATATTTGTGTGTTGCTTTCAACGCAAATTCATATAGAGAAAGATATGTATTATATATCATTTTTTTTATTTTAATCCGTTAAATAAAATGTATACGTCGTCTGCTGCTGCCATTTTCAGCCTTTTTTTGTGTTATGGATGTACATATTGAATTTTATGTGTACAATGACTGAGAGATACAGTATACGAGACCATCAACCATGCAACATAGAATTACACTTTAAAAATTCGGCGGCCAAACAGCCTGACTTGTGTATGGAGCGATATATCAATCAATATCCGATCGATTTTTATATAAACAACTATGTAGATATGTGTCGGCTACATCCAATCGCCTTTCACTTTCATACGCATACAAAAAAAATTATTTCAAATAAAAAAAAAAAACTTTTTTTTTTTTTGAGGGTTAGAAATATATTTTTTTTAAGTTTAGTTTAGTGAAGATGTTTTAATATTTTTTAAATGTTTTCTGTGCATATGCGCCAGCAAATACCATCGCTTTTAATAATCCATTTAAAAAAAATAAATTGAATATATTTGACGTAAATTTGAAAATCAATCTTCCAAACAGATTTATTAAAACCAAAAAAAAAAATGTTTAGACTTTAAGAGTATTGATTTATCTGTTTCAACATTTTTTTTACCACAGTATTAGAAGTGGATGAAATATTTTATCAATTTAGGATACACTGCTCTGATTGAAGTTAAGTGACCCTAAAATAGAACTTTTAGGAACGACATTTTGAAGTCTAATGACTAAATTGAAAACATTTGCGATTTTTTGGACTTAATTGGCCTACAATAAGTTTCAAGTAACGAGATGTGTCTTTCAAATAACTAAATGTGTCTTTCAAATAACTAAATGTGTCTTTCAAATAACTAAATGTGCCTTTCAAGTAACTAAATGTGCTTTTCAAGTAACTAAATGTGCTTTTCA
>JAAFCF010003739.1:13542919-13586948 GCA_013389785.1 Helicorthomorpha holstii | reverse complement strand
TAAATGTGCTTTTCAAGTAACTAAATGTGCTTTTCAAGTAACTAAATATGATTTTCAGGTGATTTAATGTGATTTTTAAGCAAGAAAATGAATTTTAAGTGACCAAATAAGTATTTTTAGTTCTGTAATTAAGGATTTTCCCCTGTCTAATCACACTCTGAACACATTCAATGTGCATAAATCTGTTTCGTGGTAACATTTTTAATTATTGAAGTCATTTAGTCAACTTATAGCTTTAATTAATTAATTTTATGCGTAAATTTACTAATAAATTGAAATTAGGTATGATTATGTTAGATGTACTTATTTTAGTTATAAGGTTCGTGTTGGTATTTCGTAATAGATTTTTACAGTTACAATTATTGACATAGTTTACCAACAAAAATAGGCTGAAAGTGGGAAAAAGTTTAAAAGTTTTTCGAAAATAATGGCAAAAGAAGTTTCTGCTTCAATATATTTCCAGTATAAAGCTAGAGCTTGTGCGTGGCGCCATTTGGTCAAAATCGCTTTTTTTCTTTCTCTTTTTCTCCTTACTTTTCTTATTCAAAGAGTTTTCATTTTTATATATGTTGGTCGTCGTTGCTTGATGTTTGATGGCAGTTTGATGCGCATGCGTGGTTGGACGTCTTTGGTGATGGAATTGCAAAAGGTTTGTTCTCCCACTGTATATGTATACATAAAACATCTATCTACTCATATATTTTATTTCATCTCCTCACCCGCGGATGTAATTCCGAAAAAAGTCCTCCTGTTTTTATGGAATTCTTGGACAAATAAATAGAAAGGGCCACGAGGGGGCAGTGTTTTATGGACATACAACATGGCCGCGTCGACTGTTGGAGATGAAAAACTTAAAGCAATGTACACAGATATACATTCACGATTTCAATTTGCTTTTTCTGTTTTTCAATTTTTTTTTCTTTCACTTTTTCGGTACATATCTTTTCCATATACTGAAAACATGTATATACATACAGTGGTGAACTAAATGGTAACAATACACTGAAAAGTTACCAGTTAAAGCAAATTTTTACAAATAATTTGAACTATTTACACGATTTTTTATTACATTTTTGCAAATGTTGACAGTATACTGTTTTGCACATTTTATTTAAAAATGAGGTAGTCGGCCATTGTCAACAATTGTTATTTTACATTTTGTGTACTCTTAAAACATATAAACAATATGAACTATACAAACAATTGTGTTATAATAAGAATGCTGTAACTGTGGAAACTATGGAAATTTTGGAAGTTAATTTGTATACATTTTTTGAAAGTTATCACATAAAAAACACAATTTTGAGATATTTTATTCGACAAGCAATTAAGTTTTAATGGCTAAATTCACATCAGATTAAAAAACTAAGTAATTTGAGATTCTTTAAAACATTAATTTAAAAATAAATTTCTGAAATTATTTTCAAATCTTCTTATTTTGTTGGTCACCACTGTATAGACACACTTTTTCAATGTTGTTGATGGCTATGACTATGTGTATGTAACATTTTTCTTTTAAGTTTGCTTAGCTCAGCGTGGTCACATCTCATTTCGACTTTTGCGTTTACTTTTCTAAAATGTATGCATATTTCTTCAACCACTAGCACTACACATCACCCTATTGAATGTTTAGCCCACTTGCCACCCTTTTTCTTCAGTCCTCCACCCACCCTATATGTGTCTACCAGGAGTCCTAACATTTTTCTTTCGTCCGAAGAAGATGGATAGAAAAATGCATGCATGTATGCATACAAGTACACGAAGCCCCTGTTTTTGCCTGTATTATACTTTTGACATTTAAAATCAAGCATTCAAGCGTGTTTCTGAATCTTATTTCTTGTTCCAATACACATTTATAATAAGCATTTATATCGATTTTATACTCTTATTTTTATATATACAAGTCTTTTTCTAGAGGTTTTTTTTGTATCACTAAACATGCGTACATATCAAACTGATTAAAATCACAAATAACAGTCTGAAGTAATAGAAATTTAATTCATTCAATTGAGCAGATTGAATTTTTTTTCTGTTATTACATTTTTTGCGATGTAGACAAGACAAAACATTCAATTTATTTATATGAATATGATATACTTGTAGATGTAGAAAAATAAATTGATTAATCTTAAATGAAAATGCTTAATATAGAAAACAATATGGGAAATTGTGGAGCTTTAAAAATGAGAAATTGTCATTATTTTTGTATCTTAATTGTCAACAGATTTTTAATTTATTTTTTTTAATTTGATAACGATTTATTATAAATAAATCTATTTTTAACATAATTATTGCCATTTGATATGTAAATTTTAATTTTTTGTCAATTTTAATGTAGAGTTTGTTGACGTTTTAAAATTTGATACCAAATATTGACTAAATTTAATTGTGATCATTCAGAGGTTGGAAAGTTTGGTTTAAAAAAATCAGATAATAATTTATTTGATCAAGATCTTCGTAATGCTGTATATTTGAACTGCTTGTGACATTTAATGTTATTATATCAAATAATTTTTATTTATGCAACTTAGAAAGCAAACTTAAGTTAGATGTATAAAGTAAGGTACGCATCAACAGTAAGTAATAAATATGATTGGCCGAATCAAATATATTCTTTTGATATGGAAATTTGATGGCAAAATATTGGTTTAGATTTCAGAGTAAGAAAAACTATAATTCTGAAAAGTTAACGATTGAACGAGGAGGAAAAAAACCACGGTATGGCTTCGTTTTTTTATGGTTTGTTTCCGTGTTTTAATAAGCAGATTTATAGTACGTTTTCTTGAAATGTCAATACTCATCATAACAATAACAATATTTTTAGTAGACTTTTTAAAAGTATTAATTTCATTCATTAATTATTAGATGATTGTTATCCAATTATATCGACAGACAATTGATAGCATTAGAAATTCAATATGACAAATACAATGAAATCTGAATAATTAGGGAAAAAAATGACTAAAATATTCATTGAATTTTATGACATTATTATTTACAATTTTTATTAAAGTTTATAATTAACAATATCATTTATTTAAACCAAGGTGAATAATGGTGCTGTTGTTAGTGGCTAATTACCGTATTTAAAGCAACTTAATAAAATTGACTGGGCGTTAATTGCTCAATTAGCAATTCAAAGCGTCAATTCTTTACACGCACAACAAACGTAATACATAACGTAAACGTAAGACGTAGTGTTTTTGAAAATAGTGCTGTAGTAAAATTTCATTCATCATAAGTTTAACATTTTTAATTAATCGATATTAAACATTGATTATATTTTTTATTAAATTTCTTATAATTGTTTTTTAAAATTTGAAAGAAAAAAAAATTAATCTTTAAGTAAACAAAAATTAGATTCTGTAATAATAGTTAATTTAGTCTATAGAAAAAAATCGTGATTCAAAAAGTCATTTTCAAATTTTTAATTATTTTAGTTAATTATAGTATGTAATTTCTAATTAAATATCTTTGTAATTGATTTTAAAATATTCTTATCTGATCTAAGTTTTGGCAAGTTAACATTGTTTAAATACAGTGTTTAAAGTCTGTGTTTAGTATATAACTGGAAGTACACGATACATGTATAGAAAAAGGTTTAATACTCTCTGTTAAAAATAGGCTTACAGCTGTATTTTTTTCCTATATGGTTGTTACAGGGGAAGAATGATCAATGTACAATCATTTTCCTTTTTAGTTTTTCCCTTTAAATATTTTCTTCAGCACCGTCACATTAATAATGCTTTTAATCAAAATAATTATAGAGTTTTGGAGTTTTTATTTGACTTACTGTAAAGTATTAAATGATATAATTGTGACTTTGTTCGTTCTTTCCCTGTAGAAGATGCTCTTCCTATGCATAAGTTAGATAAATTATAAATAGCAGTGATGATTTGTTTTATTGATTTTGATAATAGACTTTTAATAGGCAGTAAACGCTTTTAATTAAAACGTTGGTACGCTTTGAGTGTCATGGTCAGTTGATTGAATAGGCTGTGAAAATTAATGGCTTGGCAATTAAACTTTTCTCTCTACGTAATAGTACAGTACATTAGTTGATAAGTTGATTTTATCTTCGGTTGTGGACAGCGTTAATTGTAGGGAAAGCTGTGTATGATGATTAAATTTGGTGATAAAGTGATGTCGTCCGTATATTTTTATAGGTTTTGAAAATGCCAGTTTTAAGCTTATATCAAGTTTAGATGAAAAATGCGGACAATGGCCACATCAAAATGACCACTAGACATTAATTCGGCAGTTGAAAGTGGTCAAAACGGCGTTTATTAATTTTTTTTTGTTGAAATTTAATGGAAAATAAAAGTGATTTCATGCGAAAAACAAATGTGTTCATGCTAAATAAACGTTTAACGATTATAATTATCGTTATCAAAGCCAAATTAAATATTTGCAATTATTTAAGCCATGCAATTACGAATGATTTTAAAAATGAACAATTTCAGTGCTGATATATTATTATCCATGCATTGTTTATGTGATTTGTCAGTGCCAAATTGCCAATACGATCAATTTTATCAACAAAAAATAAATAAGTAAATAAAAATGAAACCTAAGGTGATTAAAAATAATGATTTTACCTTCAAATAAACGTGCTGTAATTCAAATAAGCAAAAATGGCCATCGTCCACATGAAAATTGGGGTTTGGTAACCCAAAAGGCAATCGTTATCTCTTATCATTAAAATTCGTATCGGGTATCAATACCAAAATAGTCAATAACAGCAATTATAAATTGCTTTATTTTCAATATGGATATACGCATTTTAGCTGTGCAAGTCGCCTTGAAAAACACTTTCTTATGGGGGATTTTTGCTTTGCTTTAGATGCTGAGTGCAAAATGCAATGTTATGCAATGATGGCGGCGGCGTCGTCGTCATCGTCGTTGTGGATGAATTCAAAACGCACTTGGAAAAATAGGAGAGATAGGGGTGGCAAGGGAGGAGGGGGTTAAAGCAGACGATAATAACTATCGATATTATAATAGAAGCAGAGAGACGAGAAAGAAATAATAATAATAGATGGGAGGAGTTATAATGTCCAGTGGAGGCCATCTTTGTTATTGACCTAAAAATATTCCTAGAATAACGACCCAGTGGTGAATATATTATCGTTTGTTGACGGCAGAGAAAAGCGATCCCTAACTTTTATTTTTCTTCTCGTGAAGACTATATGTGCAAAATGCATTGTTATCGTTGTCTAGGAGAAAGTGCATAATAAGAAATATGGCTGCCGCTGATGTACAGTATTTCGCCCCATTGCAATTGCACAAGCTGGGCGGCCATCTGAAGCGGCCTGGTTATGTGTGCTGCTTTTGCTTATTGTTAGACACGCCATAACCCACATGAACTGTATACTGAAGGTGGGGGGAGGGGGAGCTTGCTTATTTATTCCTACATTTTAAATTTGAAAATGTCAAATGGACGCTGCATGACGTTAGACGTGAAAATGTAACGTCAGAGTTGGCGTTTATTTTAGTGGATAAACACGGAGAAGCCATTCGGGTTTTTGTAAAGGAAAGATTTTAATGTCACGCTTGATAAATTAAATTATTGGTTTTAAAACAAAAAACTTACCTTTTTACGAGAATATTTTTATTTTATTTTTGTGGATGTTGGGTTTGGATGGCCAATTTGAAAGGGGCGCCACTATCGACCAGCACAAAATCCATTTGCACAGTTTCTTCAACAACTTGATGATGGATCATTCGTAATTGTTTCACTTATATTAAAACCCTTCAATTTCACGTCTGGCTCCTGGTTGCAAAAACCCGAATTAAAAGGAAATGCACACACAATACACTACACAGCATACGCACACATACCACTCACGTATATCATTTGTTTCTTCATCATCTTCATCATCAACACAGTAAGAGATGAGAAAGAAAGGATGAAGATTTTTTTTTTAAAAAAAAAAATTCTTATATATAAAAAAAGATGATATAGAAATAGCACATAAAGTAACGTCGTTTATAAGAGAAGAAAATCATAAATTCGAGGTAATCATCTTCATCATCGTATAAATTTGTATGCAAAATATACATGCACACGTTATACACTCATAAAGGGCCTCTTTTATGAATGCGTTAAAAATTAAAATAAAAAACTCGTTATATTATGCTTTTCTAGAGATGATAATTAAGATGATGCTGATGGATATACTGCGTGACGTCATGTAATTAGCTTAGCATCCATGATTAAAAAAATTATTCCATTTTCGTAATATAAAGATGAATAAAGCTCTTCTTAAAATTCACTTTTTTTTCACCGTGCAAGTAAATATGATTTTATATATCCAAATATTTTTTGTAGGAAAATTTTTATATCCTTTACACATCTATTCCAGGATGGAACACTTGTTAGCTCCACTGACAAAAAAATACTTTGTGCACTTGTTTTGCACACTTTGAAGTTCAGGTTGAAAGTAGCTATGTACCCATTGGGTGTTTAGTGTTTGGGAAAGGGTAAAAAAAAAGTTGTTGGGGTACCACCCCTGTATGCAAAAACAAGTTTAGCATGGGGCAAAAACCCCCGTAGAGTCCTGTGGAAAGAAGGGTGTCAGGGCGGAGCTTTGGTGTTACCCATGTTTTTTAAATAAGAATCCCTAAGGTCTCAAGAAGGGTGCTCGCCATCACCCCCTCTCTTTACTTTTCTTATCAACACTGAAAAACTTTTAGGGTGCATAAGAAAACGATTTTTAAGAGGAGAAACTTTTTTTTTTACTGAATTTGGGGAAGTTATGTAATAGTAAGTAACGAAAAAGTTACCATTTTTCACTTTTGTTATATATGACCTAGTGTAGAAACTTTTTTGGTTGTAAGGGAAGGGGTTGAATCCAATTATTTGAAACCTCTAGTTCTCATGTTTCAGTTTCCTTTTTATTATGTGCATGTGTAATTCCTGTGGCATGCGCCAGAATTATTATTAAACTCTATAGAGAATTTTTTTTTTGCTTTTGTTGGGACTGATTTTTTTCCGTTTAGTTGCCAAAATGTGATTTTTAATTTGAACTACTGCAATGAAAAAGGAAGGGTAGATAAAGGGGAAGAAGTGAAATGTTAGTAACTCTTTCATATGAAATCTAACACACCTTGTTTATTGAATAGTTGCAATAGTAAGTTAGTAGTACTGTGGTGCTGTACTGCATGTTGGTTCTGGTGGGTTAGCCATTGTTAATGGGGACAAAGGGGTAGTTTTGAGCTGTCTGGCTTATGTCTAAATTCCACCAGGAATGAATTGGATGATGTCATCGATTACGTAAATAGAAACGGTTCATGCAAATAGCGAAATAAGCTTATGGTTTTTAATGGAAATACAGTACTTTTTTATTGGATCTTTTGATTCCAATATTTGGCTTCCAATAAATATTTTATTTTTGCAAACATTTTTTAAAATCTGTGTTTTTTAGTGTAGAACTTAGTATTGTACTGTATCATACTGTGTTTTAATGTGGGTGACGTTCTTATCTCCAGGTGATAAGTGTCCCATCCTTGCTTTAAGAAATAGATATTAAATAATGGAATTAATGTCACGAACGAGTTCTTAACTGTCATACCCTATGAGAACTTTTTATTATACAATTTTTAGCTAAATTTGTAAACGTAAAAATGAATTGACTATTGAGAATGGCCTGATTTTTAAATAATAAAAAAATCTAGTTTATACATAGAAAATCTACAGTAGTAGGGATACATAGTGAGGGATAAAGTCACGTAGTCCCAAAAAATCAGTGGAAACAGGTGCTGAAGGTATAAAAAATATCAGGAAGGGGAAAAATATTATAAGGAAGATGGGAAAAAGTATAAAAATACCTTCTTTTTTACAGGTTACAGGGCTATACTTTGCATATCAAAACATAATTTTATATAAAAAGGGATCGATGGAAGTTTTTGCAAGTTCTTCGTAAGAAGGGAGGGGAAATAAAAAAAAGTATAGAGAAAGAAAGTTTGGAAAATCAAAGGGATCCGTTAAATATAGGTAAAAAATGGTGCCTGATTTTACAGTAAAGATTGTTAGGAGCTAAAAAAGTAAAATAGTTGTAGGGATAAAAGTGTGGGAAACGGTTGATGTTATGAAACAGGGGTAAAAGTGTAAAGGCGAAAAGGAAAGGGTGGGCGCTAAACTTCTAATGTGAAAAGGACCTTTTTAATACATCAATAAACTTTTTCTTTATCCAAAGCCTCACTTATTCACTCTCTTCCTTTTCTTTTTTGCTTACTAAAAAAAAGTGAGGGGTCCTTATGTGTAATTTAAGGAAGAAAAAAAAGAGGGTTAAAAGCAACGGTAAAAGAATTGAAGGGAAGGGTAAAAACACAAAGGTGGACTACTATGTGTACATGTTACTCAAAGTTACCAGAAAAAAAAGGTAGTAAAATGATGAGAAAAAGAAGTTTTTTCTTAAAAAAGAAAAAAACTTACCATATGAATATACTGTATCTTTAAAAAAAAGTTTAAAATGGGTTGTGCTATATTAATGCGTACAGATGACAAAAAAAAGTGATACAATGTTATGCGCTAAAAATTTACTATTGTAGTTTTTTTTTTAGATATCGACGGCTTTCACATGCTAACTTTGACCTTATAAAAAGCATCACACGCTCCCAGGTTTAATTTTATTGCTAAGATATACTTTTTTTTACATTTTTTTGCATTATTGTAGCTTTAGCTTGGGTTTTTTTTTGCATAAAAATAGAGTTAATAGACGATTAAAATTGATTTTCAGAAGTCAAATATTATCAAATTTAGTTCGATTTTTGTTTTTAAGGAGACCAGTGTATAAGAATTTGAATTTGGGACAAGACGTTGGGCTTTCTGACACTCAGTTAAATGTCAAAAGTAACTTATGCTAAGTTAAATTAACTTTTAAGAAGTTAAACGAAACTCTTTGAATGCCGAATTAACTTTGGAATTTTTTTACAATTGTACATTTTAGCAAATTTAGGATGCTAAGTGTGCTTTTTAGAATGATAAATGCAGCATTTAGGATGCCCAAAGTAGACTGTGAGATGCTTTTAGAATGCAAAGAACAGCATTTATGATTCCGAATGTAATTTTCTGTTGTCACTTTGGTAAGAAATTGCTTTGCTAGACTTGAGTCTGGACCTTTACCGTGTAAGATGTGAACTACAATATATCGTAAATGTATCTACATAGGTGCTCTTCTATCGATTTTCTTCCAGTTGACAATTTAAAAGTAATGTTTTGTAGTGAACTAAACAGTACTTATTTCTAGTGGGTTTTTTGGTTTACGTTGTATGGTCTCTATTGATTTTTACTTAGGTACCTGTGACTGTGAGAAGAAATGGGATTGTCGTCATTTGGTTGATATAAATGGCTGCAATAGTCTTAGAGATTTTTATAAGTTACATTTTCTTTTTATTTAAAAAAAAAATGGGATGGGTGGATAGGAGGATGAAAAAAATCCAAGTTAAAAAGTGTTTTTAGTAACGTTGTCGACTGAAGAAGATTGAGATTGATAGTAAGAAAAAACTAAATAAAAATAGAGGAAGCGTTACATGTCCTTTTTTCATACAATACTGTAAGTGTTCAATGCAATACATTATAATATAAAATAGAAATGGCCGCTGCTGTACTGTTTGGCGGTTCTCTATGGGTATATGCCAAATAACAATAAGATCAAATGAGATTCCCATTGAGAAAAAGCTAGGGAAGACACCAAATATCTGCAACTGTAAACTAATGCAGTATTATATTGCTAGGGATAAATAGAAGTAACGGTTTTAAGGCCGATTTCTACTCGCTTCACTACATTGTCATGTCATTGAACAACCCCCAGCACTTCTTCCCCGGACCCCCACCCACATCCTCCTTCCTTCACTCTCGAATACAACAGGAAAAAAAATAAAGCAATCCTCTTAAATTGAATGGTAATAAATGTAAATAAGAACTTTTTGCCTAGATACTTTTCAAAATAAAGTTTAGTCAAAGTGAGGGTTTTGGGGGAAAAAGAAACAATATTGTCATTTACATTAATCGGTTATGCGGTTCATTGACCACCACCAATTCCATTAGTTTAGAAATTCAATTTCAAATATCGCTTACATTTGAATTAGTAATGTATTGTGAATTGATTAAAACAGATGTTTTGCTGGGAATTCTATTGTTTTAGTTTTCATTGAAATGCCAAAGAAATTGAATTAGTGTTTCTTAAGCTTCTGTGCAAAATGATGTGAATTTACTACAATTTGCGCTAATTAATAATTATGATAAAAAATGCTACCGGTATTTTATGTAACAAATTTAAATGTGTATAAAAAAGTTGATTTGGTTCACTTTTTTTTATCATTATTTTCGTATATATAAAAATTATTTGTGAGGGTGAAATCGGTTATTGTGATGTTGGAATTGAATGAGACGTTAAAAAATTTCGATTATATTGGATGAGTGACCGCAGTTGTATCCACCACTATTCGGTATAGCGCCATGGGAGTAGGACAGTGGGGGGTCACGCTATATTCTCCATTCATACACCAATATCTCCCTCTGTATATGAACTTGTTTAGTTAACTTCCACACCACCTATGCCTTTTAAAATTATTCAACCGATTATAACATATACAAAGTTTTGCACAAAACTGGATTTATAACCAAATAAAAAAATTTTGAATTATATACACGGATTTCCCTCTCCGTATTAAAATCCCCTTGAATTTTACACTATGAAGTCATCAATAGTAAGGAATTAGACTTTCAGTAAATTTAAGTTTAAGCCAGTTAAAATACATTCAATTGGTGGTGATTCCTAAAATAACTAAAAAAAAATAATAAAATAAAGGTTCCTAAATGTTTTATGCCTGCGTGTCATTTCTTCAGAATTCATGTCTTAATAAAAAAAAGCCATTGATTTAGTTTTATTTTCCAATAAATGTCTTTTCTCAATAAAATTGGCTAAAACGTGTGTAAACAAGTACTACCGTGTCATGAAATTTTCAAAAGTAGCTAGATGACATTCAATTCCACTGTTTTTTTTTTATAATAATTTTTTTCTCCCTAAAAATTCGGAAGTTTTACCAAGTGCCACTTGTAACATTGTCACCATATTATGTGTAATTTTTTTTTGTTGTTGGTCTGAGGAGGTAAAAGGTCAATGAGGGGTGTAGATGGATAGCTCACACTTTAGTAGGGTCATTTTTTTCCTTTCGTTTTTGAATGAATTTTGAGGGTTTTGAATAGTATTGAAATTCGGATGAATGAGGTTGTTTTGAAAGGGCTCGTACAGTGCATGTGTGTACAAGGGAGAGTAAATAAAAGGTGGTTTTATTTTGCACTGAAAAGCTTGTTATAAAGTATCATCCTCTCTCACTATACCACTTATACACTTATGTGTATCATCTTCCACTAGCACTTCTATGAGACCTGGTTCAACTCACTGGGGGAGGAAGAGAGGGGGGTTATAGTGTTACTGTATAATGTTACACACAAACTTTCACTTAAATTTGTTACTTCGATTATACTAAAAACTGAAAGTTAATTTTTTTCTTTTAATATGATTAATTATCGAATACAATTTTTGTTTATATTATTTTTTTTAAACGAGACAAATATCTATTGTAAGTTATGAAGTTTATTCCCGTTTCTTTCTAAGTTATGTAAACACATCTTATGATCAGCCTGTAGCACGTAATTGCTCCTCATGTAAAAGTGAATTGGGGTAAAAATAGTTCATCACTGTACATAGGAATGTTTTTAAATAGAAATACTTTGATATTTTTTATTTGTTTTTGGATTTTTTTTTATTTTAATATTTTAAATTTTTTTAAACTAAGATGGAAGAAACTTTTTAAAAAAATTATGTTTTGTATTTAAGTAGATAAATCCAAATCTTTTGATCAAGCAATTGAAGCAATTTGCACAAGAAAATATTTAATTTTGGATATGCTTTCATTTATTCCAGTTTCTTTAATGGATGTTAAGATTTTATAAGAACTTTCTTAAGATATGATTTTAATGGTTTGGCATTAAATAAAATTGAGTTTCAGTGGTGGTTTTTTTTCTTCTTTCTTTCGTTTTTTGAAGTGAAATATATTGAAAGGTTTTTTTATTGGGCTGTTTATAATAATTTATGAGAGGGATTTGCAGTTACACAAAAGAGAAAGAAAAAAAAAGCTGATGAAAAATGTTTGATTTTGAGATTTTATCGACGATGATTTATAAATTTGGTGTATACAGTATAACAGTCTACTTTTGTATTAGAAAAAAAATTTATACTCTCAAGAACTTCTTTATACAAATAAAATTTCATTTTTTTTGCGTGTGTATATACTGTAACTTTCAGTACAGTCTGTTTTTTACCCATGTCTTCGTCTGTTTTTTTTTTATTTATATATTTAAAGTTTATTTGAATGAAATGCATATTCAGATTGTACAAAAGATGTTTTCTATTTAGACATATAAATCGTGAATTATGAATTTAGCTGATTTTATGCTTTGATATTTGAGGCTTTTTTTTATCTTTTTAACTTTCAGCATTAAGTCAAATGCCAAATAATTCGTTTTTATTTTATTTTAAAGTTTATTTTGAAATATTTTCCACAGTATATAAAAAGTATCAATTTTGTCTAGTTTGCTATTTGCAATGACGCCAGACAGTCACGAAATATTTCAAAATTTGATTTTTTATTGTTATCAATAATTTATTTGACTAAAATGTTTTGAGAAATTAAAATTAAGCTACGTTGCATTTTTATTATTTTTATAACTTTTTTAATATAGAAAATGTCAGTTTATTTTGCTCACATTGCATTATTTTCTAAGCAAAAATGTCTATTAAATATAATTACAGTAGACCTGTTATAAATTTAATTTGCTCAATTATGAATTTTATATACATTAATGTTTATAGCAAAATGTGCACCATAAAGTTTTTTTACACAGTTTTTGTCTCAGTTTTTCTATTAATTGCTAAGGGCCCTAGCTTTACTGGTTAAGCCACTTTTATGACACTTATAGAGTTGGCGATGAGTAATTTTCTGTTTTCAGTTAAGAGATAAAACTCGGATTAAAAGTGAAATATTGTGTCTTTGTTGCATAAAAAGTCTTTTGTAAAGTGTAAAAAAGAGCCTTACATAAGGAGTACTGTATATGGGTAGGGCATGTAAAGGTTTGGTACCTCGTTGCTGATGTGTGAGAGCGTAACCTTAGCGTAAAAAGGGGTCAAAGTAGACAAAAAATAGAAAAAAAAATTTTTTTTTGTTGAAAAACTGTTACTAACTCTTCTCATGCAAATTAACTTGATATGTATAATATAAAATATTTGGTTATAGATGGAGTACATGTTACTTAGCTTTATCTATACAAAATCTCCCCTTTCCACCCTTTTTTTTCTTTTTTTATTGTACGGTGGACTAAAAAAAAAGTTTTAAGGACGGAAAAGGTTTGTTATCGTTTGAACGAAATTTTCAGACAGATTTTGCTAACTTTTTTTAAGGTCTTGATTTCTTTGATAATTTTTCATCCATCACTTCGTTGCACAGTATATGGTCTTAAAGCTGTTGTGAAAAAGGGGAAATTTTTATTTTTTTTTACTATGTCTGTTTTTATACCCCTTTTATTTTTTTTTTAGTTTTAGTACAGACTGCAAGGTAGGGAGGAATATTATGTGTGTCTGTACAGGGGCACTTTTTTGATAGACATTTTCTTTGCCCATCACTCGTTGAGTCACAGTTGACTAAGAAAGGGGCAGTTTGGACATGGGATTGCCATTTAAATTAACAAACCGTGCAACCATCGAATTTTTATTCATAAAATAACGTAAAAAGAATCGTGAAATTTGAAAGCAAATAATTCGCTTTACAATTGACCTTCTTACAAGATCACTAACTGTGACTAGACCAAACAAAATGTTTACAAATGGTTTCACTGACACCAATTTCATTGACTTTCATCTTTTTTTTGCCACGGTTACAAACAGTCTATTGAATAAATTAATATTGTCTAAAAGTTTGGCAATTTTAAAGTTTATGATGCAAAGGTTTGTCAATATTTTGTATGCATTTGTTTAATCATTTTTATACAATTTTATGTTTTAATTTCTAATATTGTCTATTATTTTTTGTAATTATTTTGTCTTTTATTTTTTTCTTATGTTTTTCTAAGATTTTCTACTTTTACTTAAGTTACAAATTTCTATATTTAACAAAAACGTATTTTCTACGTACTATATTTTGAAAAAATAGTCTCAATTGTTCAAATTTGTCCTGCAATTTCGGTCCTATTGAATTTATTCAATTTAAAATTACATGTTTTTTCGTTGTTTTCATAAACATCTTTTAGTTCTGTACTAAAGTCAGTAAAATAGCCACAGGAAATGACATAAAAGTTCCAATTTCAGACAAAACGCTGTATTTTAGTCAAAATAAAAGGACTATACTTGTACACACATAATTTTCATCTTTCATAGACATCTCACAATGTGCCCCAATTACGTAATAATGGTAACAGCTGCTGGTAAAACATTTTTCGTCTACTGTAAATCCATTAACACAGTTTTCCTCAGTTGTCCAAATGAGACATTTTTATATCTTATCATCAACTTCTAATTGTACTCGGATGTGTGTCTATATGTCTATGCATAAATAATAATGTAGCTATTTTATTGGACTCAGACACGTTCCCTCTTTTACCAAAAACTCCACCCCCTTAACCTCAATCAATTGTGTTATTGGCTTACAAATATTCATCAATGGGGTTAACAACAAACCTTTTTTTTTTCTTTTTTCCTTTTGGGTTATTTTTAGTGAAAAGCAAAATGTTATAGACATTTTATAATATTTTATATACAAACGATTGTGTGTGGGTGGGTTAAATTCTTTTTTTATTATTTTTTGGAAGGTGGAAGAGGAAGAAGTGGGTGGGTTAAAATTTGATCCATCTGCTATATTTGTCTGAGTCTACGCTCTACACATCGTGGCTCTAATGGTTGCATAACAATTTGGTTCCTAAAAACTAAAAATAAGAAAAATTTTTTTTTTATTTTGAAGTGAAAAGAAAGCAAGGGGGTAAGAGGGCTGGATAAATCGAGGGAGCTGTTAACAGCACGAGCCATATGTAGAAGGGAAATTCATAAAGAAATAAAGATGATGATGGGGAAAGGGGGTTAGTGTGTGTGGGATGTCGTTGATGGGACGCTACCGCCGCCGCCATTCAACCCTTTTGTCAGTTTCTCAATTGATGAAGTGCACACGCCATCTTTTGCTTTTACACTCAACTCTACATAGGCGGCCTATTCTTTGCCATGTCTAAATCAGACTATACCAATTTAGTACCACCTCACTTCTTCCTCCTAGAAACTTGTAGCACAGAGAAAGGACAGGAGGGGGGGATAACACGTCTAAGCATATAAGTACAGTTAAAAAGTTAGGGAGCTATGTATAGATTGATGACAATGGATTTGGGACGTCAACTCTGTACTTTCAACTCATTTGCATGGCGAATTTACAACAGTATCCAAAGCCAAAACCAGGTGTCAAATCAGAGACTGACGACTATTCGAGACACGTCAATAAAGGCTTTATAATATTATACAGTTAGAATAAAAGCTAAAAAAGGAAACTAAACGGCAATTTTTGTCTCCTTGGAAAATTACCATCAAAAACAGACAAACTGTTTAGACAGGAATTTATTATACGTAGACAAGCATTGCAAATTACATTAATAATAGAAAAGAAAATAAATACAGAAAATTAGTCATCTGAATTTTTTAAGATAGGTTGGTATTTTAAAAGAAGACATTAAGAAATTTAATTTTTCAATTATGTAATTTTTAATTTGATTATTTTTTAATTAGTTTTTTGGTTTTACTTGTTTTAAGTCTCCTACGACTTTAATTTTGTGCATTATATTTTTTTTAAATAATTGAGATTTAAGTAAAATTGAGAAAGTTTTTATCTTGTTTTTTCTTAAATAAAATTGAAGTCAGCAGTGTTTGCAGCTGTCAATCCCAAAATATTAAATTGAGATAAAAACGTTTTGTTGTACTTGTATTCTGCTGCTAAAGTATTTGACCCTTTTCTATATATACATTTTTTTCTTATTATTTTTTTATTTGTATGTTATTTTCGCTTATCCAAAAGAGCTAAATAAAGCTGAAGTAACTTCGATTTCCTTTTTGTAAAAAAAAACTTGTAAATGCAATTAGGAAACGAATTTCATGCACATTTGGCACTGCAAAGATTTCATTAAAAACTCTCTCGGTGTATGTGGTGTTCATTTGTATATGTGCAGCTGGGGGTTGAGATGGGGGTGGCCCCGGGTGGGATAGTTGAGCACTACTATAGAAATTATTTTGATGTATAGTGTAGTGGAGAAGAGGAGTTTTGATATATAAAACATCCACTTCTTAGACTTTAAAAGGTAGTCTAAACAGGAAGTCGTAGGAATGTCAACCGGAAATAATTTCTACGTAACAGGAAGTAGGTGCAGCTAGAATTTGATGGGTAAATGTTTACTTTTGGGTATACAGTAGGTGCTATGCTTTTTTTTTACTGAGGGAATGGAGAAAGAAATCATAACTGTTTGCGTTGTACTATTTTGCTATGTAAGTTAGCAGTGGAAAATGGAGAAATTGAAAATTGCATGTATAGGAATAATAAAAAGAATATTTATTTGCAAATAAAATAAAAACTGGGAACTGAAACCTGGAAAGTTTGGAAAATAAGGAAACGAGCGCTTGAATTGGATACGACAACGATGTGGAAATTCAAATTTAATCTCTAATTTGATATAACTTAGCAAATATAAAGTTTTTATGGTTTAAATTCAATACAAAGTTTGATTTTTTAAAAAATCATTAAGAACTTTATTTTTTTTGCACTTATTGCTGGATTGTTAAATCTTATCAAATAAGTTTGAAAGTCGGTTTATTTTGCATCTTGTTTACTTTTTTAATGTTGATGTTGCTGAAATTTACATTGAAAAATGTCATTTTCTATATACAGTAAATTGTTTTTATTTATCAATATACAGCAATAATATGTTTTTGTTTATTTTTTATATTTGACATGAATCATCAAATTGTTTATTCAGTTGCATCGATTTTTTTTTATTCGTACAAGACTAACAGTGACTTTTGTAACTCAACATATACAGTATGTTGATTTTTAAATATATATTAAATGCAGTACAGCTTAGCATTACATTAAAAAAAACAAGAGAGTTGATAACAATTTGATGTTTTATTGCTTTTGATCACTCGACAGAGTTATTGGAACTTATTTTTGTTAGCATGTTGTTGAGAAATTATCTTATTCTTAATTTAATTTGGATTTCTTAATATAAAAAATTGGTAATTATTTCATAACGTGAGTCTATTATAACTTAGTTATGACTATACATAATGTTGTATGAGTTTATAATAACTATGCAATATGTTATCCACCTTAAAAGCATTGGAAGTTATCAAAACCTTAGTTAAGTCCATCGAGATTTATTGTTTCAGCACTTAATATAACTTATTTTTTACATCATATATAGTAATTTATGTCGTAATGTTGTTGTCAGACTATTAAGTGGGTCCGCATCACCTAATTTTATCCATAAAATATGCTTAAATGCGTCATGAGTGAGAGATTTCTTTTTGGGCCATTTTTCTACATATGAAAAAAAGTTACACAAATTTATGTCCTTTTTTCTGTATGGCCATGCCCATCCATTCGCACATCAAGTACAATACATACTGTACGTACAAGGCATACATTTAAGGTAGTAAAATTTGCATTAAGATTGCAGAAGACATTATTGTTGGGATTTCGCATCCATTTCCCTTCATCTTATTCACACACATAAAAAATATATCCATGGTATCCATCCATTCCCACCACTGTCACCACCCCCTCACCCTCTTTAATGTTAAAGCTGAAGACCTAACCATCCATCCAACCCTCATAAATTATATGTCATAAGCGAGTGAGTTGAGAAATACTGGGCAATTTTTAAAATAGCACTGCCACTAGCCTTGATTTATACTTCAATCCCAAGGTCTAAAAAACTTTTTTTTTACATTTTTAAGTTATCTTTTTATCCTCTACTTTATGCGTGCAACTGTGAATATTATATAGATGGTCGATATGGCTCTTAGAAAAGCTTAAGTTATAAAAAAAAGAAATATGTTGTCCGTTTATACACGAGTATAGAGGGCGCTTGTGTTTTTTACGTCAACGTCTTTTCATGATTATATACAGTACAACGTTGATGACGTATATTACTGTACTGTATGCCAGGATACTGTTTTTTCTTTATTTTGTATATACCGTGGTGCACTAAACAATACGAACTGAATTTACATTAAAATTGCTATAAAAATGACAATTTTATTTTTGAAGAAAAGAAAAATGGTCTACGAAATTTACAGAGCGTTAACAATAACAGGTTAATATTTGGATACTTAGTTAGTTGTCTAATTTGGACAATATACTTGCAATAATGCAAATTGTTTTTGGTCACCACAGTAGTAAAATATAGATACGTGTATGTGATATTAGATAAAAATGGCAAAAGAAATCCAATAAAAAAAGAAGCGAAGAAATTTTCTCTTTTGAGATGTATAAAACGTTATAGGAATAGAGTGAAAGTGAGATGAGAGATGGATAGATAGAATATGAATGGAGTCAGCTGCCTCCACTTGTAAATTTGAAATGAAGTGGCGTATTATTTTCATATGCTACCCATCTTCACTGCATTTAGTCACACGGTGACGTCACTATATGCCTTTTGTGTATTGTATACCTGCGTGTATTATGTATTGCACAGAATATATATGTGTGTGTGTGGAAATTTTTATTTTATGTTTAAGTCGGATTTCAAGTATGAAGAAGAAGAAGAAAAAAAAAGAAAGTACATTTGCATTTTATGTTAAATTGTCGATGTTTTTTTTTTTTCGTCATTGGCTCAGTCTACAATTCACATTGCGCATATTTTTCCATATCGAGAGGTAAAGGAGAATGAAAAAAATGTGTTATTTAGGGTGACCATGCACTTTTTATTGTAGTTATTATGATATGCCATACTGTATAGGTCAGATAGAAAATTCTCATACAACCCAAACCAAAATTTAAAAAAAAATTGCTTTTGAAATTTTGTTAGGAAATTTTTATCTTCTGGAAACTCTTCACATGTACAGAAAACTTTTCAGTACAACCAAATGTCTCATGCTTCTGTCAAATGTAGGAATTTGAAGAATTTTTTTTAGATATTGAATACATAAAGGAGATTAAGGTTGAAGAGGAGAACGATGCGATATATTGCATCTTTTCCAATAGCATCGTTCTGGCCACAACATCAAATTCACTCACAATTATAGAAACTTTAACTTATTTAATAATTCACTAGAAAATCGACTTGAAAGTTGAAACGATGACTAAGCAATAGGCGTTTAGCTACGTATATAACATTAATTAAATTGCAAGGCCTCATAGGAGCATATTTGAAGAAGATAGTGAGATATTCTTTGCGTCACTAAATTTGACTTCCAAAAACTAAACTTTGTTTTAAAATTATTATTTAATACAACAGAATTCTTTTTATAAGGTTTTAGTATGATTTCCGGTGACTAGATTTGACTTGTGGGACTTTTAATGAGCTTGATTTATGCTTCTTATAACCAATTGTTTCTCCAATTATGTTTGGTTTAGTTTTATGTGGTTAAATTATATTTGATTTTTGTTGTTGATGCAAAAACCATGTTTGTAATGAACTTCTGCCACATTTTGATATGAAGAATTGCATTTGGTCAATTTAACAACATTATACACAGTAGTACATGTCTCATAATGTCATTTTACCTTGTGAAAATGCACTTTGCATTATGTATATAGCGTTTGGACATGCATGCACGTACTTTATATTGCAACTTCCCTTATTTCCAACCCAATTTCTGTTTTTTTTTCTCCTTTAACTCAACGTTCACTCCCCCCTAAAATATAAACATAACACTGAATCTAGCATCAACACCTTACCCCTATGTATTCATGTATGCATCTAAGTGAACTCTCCACTGACGTTATATGTGGGTGCACGTTCACATAGGCGAATATGCAAATGTCATTGAAGGGTAAGCTGAGAAAAGAAAAAAAAGGGACAAGTTTTTCTTAGTGTACATATATAAGAGTTGAGTTAGGACTTAGGTAGGGGAAATGATAGGGGTGTGGTAGGGAGAAAAGTATTTTTATATGGTAATATCTCATATACACCGTATGTATGTATGTGTGTGTGTGTGTGGCCTATCATCTAGATGGATATTTGGTGTGTGCGGACGATACGCTTTTGTGCTTGGAACTCGCCAAACGCATTACACTGAATATACAAGAAGTGGGAGGGAGTATAAGGATTTCACGGGGGTCGATATGGGAGAGAGAAAGAAAAAAATTGCAAAAAATAAATTCTATGCATGTGTATAATGTTTATGTGTGGCACTTTTCTTCGGCTTAAAAATGGATATCTAGAGTTATTTTTACATGAGAAACATCTCGAAGCGAAAACGAGGGGGTTGGAATGGGTGGGGGTGTTAGTGTAGTGTAGAAATGGAAAATGGATGATGGGTAAGGAGTAGAACAACACACCAAAGTTATACTGTATGTAAATTTGTTTGCAGCATTGTTGGGTCCATCCAATGTTATATACGTGTATATCTCATTTTAGATACATCACTTTGTAATAAATTTGTATGTGGAATATAATAATAAAATGTATTGGCCAAGAAGATGTATCATTAGTTTTAAAATTCATATTTTTTCCTGCGTGTTATTCAGGCGGTGTATACAATTTCATGTTTGGTTTTTGTTTTTCGTCTTTATTTTCTTTAAAGTTTATTATTAAAGCACTGCATTTTGGAAGTTTTGAAATTTAAAGTACAGCATTTATTGATGATGATTGTAATGTCGATTTTGGTACCTAGATTTCTGAATGCACACAATGTCAATTATATTTAATCATTTATTTTTGTAATGTCAAATTTGGTATCTCAATTCAAGAACAAAAATCAATGATCAAATGTGTGCCAAGAACTAAAATTTCAGTGCTGGAGACGGCAAATCTAGTTCAATTTGAGATTTTTAAAGCATAATTATTAATTGAAAACTCAAGTTTAGCTTGTTACAATTGAGTTTTCAATTAACGTTTTGTTTGTAGTTGTTAATCATTTCTTGGATGTCTCGCTTTAAATGTCAACAATTAGTACAATTCAATGTCAAGAAACCAAACACTAAATTTAGTCACTTGCAGTTGTATTTGACAATTTTAGATTTTTTAAATCATTTTCTATTGAGCTTTTTTATTGTGGTCATATCATAATTCCCTCATTACATTTGATAATAAATGGGTGTTGCACTAACAATTTTTAAAAGTTGAAGCATCAAAAATCTATCAGCTTTACTGTTTCAAATTATAGCTCAGCCATTTTTGCTTTTTGTTTGTTTTTGGAGTTTGAGCTTGCAACCCAAGTGCTAAGTAAAATATGAAATGGCCAAAGCTTGAATATGCTCATACAGTATTTCGTTGAAATAAAAATATAAACAAACCTGAAACCTTCCAGCATCCAAAGCCAGTTTGTGTATACCGGTATATAGATTTGAAATGCTTGGATACATATAGATAAAATTTCAACACATATAGAAAAAGAAAAAAAATCTCAGTGGCTTTATTATTATTTGCATATAAAGTGTTGGCTGTGCTTATATACACGTGTATGTAAGCACGCGGTGCATTTGTATCGCAAACGAGCCAATTTCGGAAGGGTAAATGGGTCTTTATGCCGTTTGGATAAGGGCCAATGTGTCTCTTGTCGAATATTTCCTAAGAAATTTCAATTTTATACATATATCTATCTATATAGAGTATACATTGCATTTGTGTATAATATATGTATCCAGTGGTGATCAAAAAATAATAAACCGGTTAAGGAAACTAAATGCAGCAGTTATCAATCAAATGAAACGACAACTGATAATTAAATTTTCAAATTAAAATAGTAAATTTTGTAACTTAGAATTGGCATTTGCAAAGCTGAGTTTCAGTTGTTTTTTTTAAAACACTGATTAATTATGAATTCAAAAGACGAAACTTAATTTTTTTGTCATATTTAGCATTATAACTGCATTGTTTGACTTTTAAGAGACTTAATATTGTTGCTTTTAATACCTTGATTTGACTTCTAAGAAATGAAATTTTGGTTTTTAAATTAAGCAAAGTGGTTGAATTGGCCTTTTTTATACAAATTGTTAACTTAAGCGACTTTCAATGGCTATAAATATCATTCATTGTTTAGATTTTAATAGCTACATTTGACTTTAAAGACCAATAATGCTTTTAAGTGTCTTATTTTTACTTTTAAGACGCTACAGTATATCTCAATGTTCCTACTTGCAAGTTTTATTGGTCACCACTGTATATTACACAAAGAAAAAGTTTGTTTTAAATCTATGGCCATATCACACAGATGCGCTACGTAGATCATCGTAGGAACCACTATAATATAGCCCACCCAACACCCTCTCACACCACCTTCATTTTTTTTTCTTTTAGCTTCATCATTCTGAATTTGAAATAAAAATGGTTACTATCGCTTTTGCAACTTTGCATATGTCTATTTTTTACATCTCTTTCAGATATATCCGTGAAGTAATAATATATATAAAAAATCTTGTAATAAAATATCGATGGTTCATGAATTTTCTTTCCACACCCCACCCCACACGTATACAGCATACACAAACACCCCCATCTCCCTTTATAAATGCGCTTATAAAATAACCGTATAGCAACCATTGGCATATCCATTTTTATTTTTTATTTCAGTGATGAGAAGGCCCATTTGTAAGAGAAATTCAGTGGCCCAGAATGGTTGATGACTAAGCGTGTGGCTCCAATATTATAAACCACCTACATGCGTCAATTTTTATGTTGTAAACTACTCTCTGGGCTTTTTTTTTTTTTTTTGCAATACAATTTTGCTCAACTTTTTGATCGATTTAAGCTACTTTTTCTTTTGTATATTGATTTCTTTTCATGTTTGTTATCAAAAAAAATGTTTATAAAGTAGACTTAACAGCAAGAAATATTATGATACATGGACTTAATGTTTACTAGTAATATCCATTCAAGTACATGTACTGTATAGAAAGTTAATGCATGGCGTGGAGGAATATTATAGATGAAAAAAAACAAGCTTAAATTCAAACTTTTAGATTAACACGAGGCTTACTATCAATATTCAAGTTTTAATCCATAAACTTTCATAAATCTTTAAAAAGAACATAGATTATATTTTTATTTAAGTGAAAATAAAATGATGTTTGTAATTTCGTTTAATATTGAAATATACTGTATGTATAATTTACAGTGTAGCAACAGACAGTAGAACTATTTTTTAGTATTGAATGAATATGGTAAGTGAAATAAAAATTTAAAATAATTTCGAGAATTTAAAATGTAATTACATTCACTTTTGTTTAGCAAATCATTTTTGTTAGACTGTAGAAACTAAATTTATGGCATACAACTTCAGTTTTAGGACATTAAATCGTTTAAATGTGACTTTTAGGACCCTTTTCACTTTTAGTTTTAAAAAATTATTGTAAAATTTAGTCCTTATTTTCAAAAATATTTCTTTTAATAGATCTGTATTATTGATTCCGTTATAACTTATTGTATACGTTTTTTAGTTAACTTTTTAAAGAAGTCAAGATATTTTTGGTCACTAGAATGGCATGTGAATTTACTAGCAACTTCATTTATTTTTAAAAAGCAATTTCGTGTTTCCTGTAAATGTTGTGGTAGATTTGAAACTTTTTTCTGTTATTATTGTTAGTATTAACAGTAAGTGAAAGTTTTTATTCGTTTTCCTTATTTTTTTTATTTAAGTCGAATAGGAAAAAGGTACATTGGAGTTATAAGTGCCTACTTTTATATTGAGCTGCCATGGACATTGTAATCGATCATTTATCTTTATTTGGACTGGCTCTTACTTTGCATTTTTTTCTTCTCCACACACACTATTATACGTGTGAATATATGAGTATATATTTAAAGCTAGGGAAAAAAAGTTTAAATAGAAGCCTTAGATATGCAAAAATCTCTTTGGGTACCTCTCTCGGATCAGAAAGAAAAAAAATCGATGTTTGTCTCCCAACGGAAATGAAGGAAAGAAAGATGGTGCGAGAAGAGGAGGAAAAAGAGAGAAAAATTTCTCCATCTTTATACGAAATCTCGTAAAAATCTTCTTTATGTAGAAAAGTTTTGCTATGTCTTGACTATCAAAATGCAAATGCACAGCAATGTCCGTGCATTTGGAGTTGTGAGAGGCAAAAACGACCAATAGCCGCTGGCCACCCTTATCAACATAATCTCAAGAGGGAGATGCAATTTCCTCTTTCATCTCTCTTCTGGTTGGTCACATGGCATCAACATTTTCCATCTATGCCTTTGCAATGGAAAAATAGCTTTAAAAATACTGGTAAAATGCTCACGTACAAAGTGTACACGCGTCGATGTGTTTGCTTGCAGCGACCCCTGGCGTTGAAGGGCAAAATCCCAGTTTAACATTTTCTTTATCGGTCCAATTTGTGTAAAAGACTAATATAATCATATGTACTGTAATTAGGAAGTAATTTGGCACTTGGGTCAATTCAGACGCTTAACATTATTTTATTTAATAATTTAGGTGTATACTGTAATAACTTATCATGGAGAAAAATATTAATCGATATGACATGAAATTTAATTTTGTGACATGAGGAAGTGCTGCAGGCTACTAATAAATTACTGGGGCTTAAATTGCTAATTATTGAGCAGCTTTTGGATAGATGTACTAACGTGTAACTAAATCGTTAAGATGCTAACTGATGATTAACGCTTTAAATTCAACTAATAATAAGAATTCTTGTTAAAACCTTTAAAAGAAAGTTGTTTTTTATCATTGAAATTATCTTATCACTTAAATATAGTATAAAACAGTAAATTTAGCATTTTCTTCGTTTGAAAATGCTGAAGGCAGATTTTATTGGAATTGCAGTACAAACGGTGAAGATTGAAGTTCATAAGTTACTTAGTTTCTTGAACTGCATGTTTATATAACTCAGACTTTGCATAGCTAAACAATTGAGACAAAATCAATGTCTCATGTCAATCAGAATTTCGGAGCTTAAGTCACCACCTACTACGTATACCATACAATAGTTGACATTAAACTAAAAATACGCTGAGTTTGCAACTTGGTCCATATTAAAGTCAGTGAAAGTGAAATTCAAGCATATATAACATATATATATAAAAAAAACAATTTCGAGAAGTTGCCAATCGAAATGCTTTAATGTCCAATGCTGCTGACTATAAGAAAACCCCTACTTTTTTCTACAATTCGACCATCCAACCCCCCGTATTTTCCCCCTAAAAAAAACCTTGATAAAGAGCTGAAGTGGTAGTGTCTAAGTATATAGCAGACGATGCAGTATTTTTGGTTATATACTCAAATTTCTTTTTCTATATATTCACAAAGTCTTAAATTTCAACTCGCCGAGTCCAACACTTAATAAAAAAGCAAACAAAGTGCCATGCGAGCTCTATACTATAAGTACAGTGGTGAACAATGAAATACAGTAGTGTATATCAAATAATACCCAAAAAAAATTTGAAAAATGTTGATCAGTTATCGTCGATGGCGTAATATCAGCCATTGGATTTTTAATTTCCATTGTAAATTTGAATTTGAATTATAGAAAGCGAATATTAGGTCGATTAAAGTACTGTAATCAACAAATTACAGTATACAATTTTAAACCACTCTTTTAATACCAATTTTTTTGTTATTCATTATGAACTTAATTTGATGATAATTCAGTCTTCGTTGAAAGAATCTTCAGGAAGAACAAGTTCTGAAGAAGAGATGATTAGTTCATGAGTTTAGAATTAGTGATAAGACTTCCACATGCTATTTGGACTTTCTATATTTTTTTTGTTGTTAACAGTATAATCTTTAGGTTGGTCTTGATTTAATCGGTTGTTCTGCAAGTCGGGCAACACCGAATTGTTTCATGCTTTTATAGTAGTATCCTCGTCATGATTCCATTGATGTTTTCAGAATCTTGATCTCTTACTCTGAATTCAGGACAAAACCATCTCAATTTTTGTCTTAGTTTTCTTTTCAATGCCTGGATGATTCTCCGTGTGGACCACATTTTTAAGTTTCACTGATTCGATTTCTCATTGACACTTCCAGTTGTAGCGCATTCTTATTTTATTGTACACCACAGTATTATCCAATATAAATGTAGAAACTAGAACAACTTAGCTGACTAGTAAATACATATAAAAACACACATAGCAGTATATAAAGTGGAGAAATGAGGTGATAGAACGTGTGAAACAAAAACGTTTGCAACTGACATTGTGTATATTTATTTAGATGGATTCTGGCGCGCAGCTCTATGGCAATTTTAAGTTGAAATTTGTGAGGTTGCGGATGTTCTTAACACGCACACACACATGCATATACCAAAAAATCCCAAACAAAAAAAATAAGAAAAAAAATTCACAGCACTGTACTTTTCTCTACACACATATACGAAGTAAATAAAAGTTTTAAGAGTTTGAGAAAAAACTACTAAAATCCTTACAGAAAAAAAAGTTTTTCTTTATAAGATTTAAATTCTTATGAACTAAAGCAAAGCACACACATAAGAGACGTTTTGTATTTCTTTTTTTTTTCTTTTTGGTTGTTGTTTGTTGAGGAAGCAAAGGCAAACACTCCATCCATTTTCTATTTAAGAGCACTACACTTTTCTTCTACATAAAACAACTGCATCTATGCACATTTAGTGCAATGGGTGAAAGTAAAGATTGTCCACGCCATAGTAAAGTAAGAGGAGAAAAAAACATATATAACTTATATAAATAAAAAAAAAGACAAAAAGTTAAAAGATTGAAATGCCCAAGGCGCGTTTCTATTACTTAAGAGCATTTCTTTTATGACCATCATGGATGGATGGGGTTTTTAGGTTGAAAGAAAGGGAATATGATGATTTGGAGTTGAAGGTAGTATAGGGATTTGGTCGACAACCTTTTTTAAGTCACGTGCCAGAAAACAAAATAAAGAAAAAATAATCTAAAGCCCAAATTACCAATTAGTTACTGTATTTAGTCATTATAAATCAACTTTCGCTGTTTTAAAATACAAATTAAGTCATTTTGAAACGTTGGGATTTATGAAGACTAAAATAAACGAAAGTTTTATACGTGTTTATTGTATAGGTGATAGTGCCCAATTGGAAGTTTGAGAACCGGAAGTTGAGAATCAGTTGTGAATGGGGAGGTGGAAGGTTCTGGGGTGGGGACGACTTTTCTTACTTTTATCTTCTTAAGGGCGTTTTACAATACGCACTAAGTGGGTGGGCTTTCAATATATAAGAGTATCACAAAATAAAAATCAGGATTAAATAAAACTTTATACTGAAACATACATGTATGTACACGTAGGGCACTTTCGACAGTACATGCAAACAATTTATGAAGTCAACAACGTTAAAGCTAAAAACAAAAACAACAATAAGAAAAACGGCATTGCATTAACATTACAAGACATGAGGCACATTTGAAAACAGAAAACTTAATTTGCCAAAGAAATGTTTTGCAGATTAAAAATTTGTTGAGATGAAATGTTGATGTTTAATGTTGTTACCTTTTTAATAGTTACAAATTTAGTTACAATTTTACAAAAACGTGGTATTTTATTTAATCGTCAAAAATTTTACTTGTAAATAAAATTAAAAACCTGATTTTTAAAGTGTAACTAAATATTTCTTACGGCTATTCTTTTATCATTTTTGCAGACAATGTTAAGATGTTCAATATACTGTATTGATAAACATTATTTCTCTAAATGGACGTTTTTATAAAAATTAAATTTCGCAGGAAAACGCTTTGAAACCTAAGAACAATAAACAAGCAAAACATATACAATTTAATAATTCCGTGAAAATAATTTCAAATAACTGGCTGAAATACTGTATGTCTCAAAAATTTATTTTTAAAAGTTAAAGGTTCACCTTTCTGACGAAAATTGAAAGAAATAAAACCGTTTGAACAGTGACGCGTGCCATTGATTGATAAGCGGATTTGAATCGCATTTTATTGCATGTAATAATTGGAATTTTAAAATTGAAATACTGTCGTTTGCATCTGGTAGAGATATAATTCAATAAAGACCTTTTCTCTCTCACTCACCCCTCCCCCTTATTTTTCTCCACCCACACTTTTTAAAATCTTTATGGGGATGTGAGTGACGATAAAATACGATTTTCTACGATTATCTTTTTGATGCCGTTATATCGTTCAATTCAGACGTCGAAATTCGTGAGAATTGCACATGCGTAGTTCGGATTTAGACTCCCACCCCTTCCATCCCGGACTTCACTAACAATGTATAGGTATTATTATATAAAGAAAAAGTGTATATATGTGTGCGTGTGGAAGTTGAGTACGTCATTGTCTATGTGGATGTATTAGGCTGAAATTGCAACGCCGCGCCGTCTTACGTCATTTATTCATTGCAACTGAGTGGTGTGGAAGGCATTTACGATGCATTTGGGGGGAAAAAGGGAATTATTTCCTATAAAGTAGCTCATTCATATAAGGATTTTTTTCTTCTAAATCTTATACGTGATTTTACCATATGATCCTATTCAACTCTCACACCAGCACCAATTACTAATGTCCTACAATACAAATCGCCCTTAGTACTACTGTAATGGCTTACGTTTGTTTATGTATTGCGAACGTGATGACGTAATTAGTTGCATTAAGTTATTTACAGCAACTTATTTAGGTGTTGGGCCGCAGATGGGTTTTTTTATTTATTTAAATGGGATCCATCCACTCTAAGTCATTAATTTTTATGTGTAGGATTTTAAAAATACAAATTTGTAATTCTAATACTCAGAATTTTGACTTTCCAAACACCTGATTTGACTTAATCTTAAAATTGGAAATACTAGATTTGATCTTAAATTGCTGAATTTGAAAATGAGATATAAAAATTGACAATTATTGACCAAATTAATTTTTTTAAGATAATAAAATCACTAAGTTTTGTTTTCAGCAATAAATTTTTGTTTTTAATAGTTTAAATTAATATTAGTTTAACTTAATCAACATTTATATTTCAGTTCATCGTCTTTATTTATTGACTGAACTTGAATTTTTAAATATATTACTTGACTTTTAGTAACATGACAGTTTGACTTTTTATGGTTTAAAACGTTATTTATTGTGCTTGATTTTGACATTTACTTTTGACATTGAATTTGACTTTTTACTTTAATGACAAAACTCTAATGCTAAAAAAAATTGGTTTGAAGTTTCAAAATCTAAATTTGCTTTTTCAAAGTTTATTAACAAACAAATAGAGGTTGGAGCTGGGACGTTATTTAGTTGCAGTGAATAGTTTTGGTGTTTGTGATGTAACCCTGGGTTGGCACTCATTTGGTAGTCTAATAGTATTCTTTTGCCTAGGCTATTGAAAATCGATTGGTATCATAGATCGATATAAGCCTTATAGCCAAAAGTTTTTCCAATCACAAAGTAACAACTTTGTTATATATCTTGGATTTTTATGCTTTTTTACTGTATATGCATTTTTCCATTTAGATTTTAGACACTGGGTGCTGTATAAAAATAAAAAAAGAGATGAAAAATATGCATGGAAAGAGTGAAAGAGAAATCAAGAGAGAAAAAGAAAGAAAAAAGCTATATACACTTCAATTTTGATATCGAAAACTTTTGTGTTTGTAATAAGAAAAAAGAAAGTATCATTAATCATTGTTGTCGATGACCATTATGATTTTAGATCTTTTCTATCATGTTTAGGGGTAGGGGCAGAATAGTAAGGGCTTATGAGTGAGTATTGCTATATATTTTATGTATATATATACACGTTGTGGCCCCTAAAGGGAACATCGACTGGATATGAACGTAATTTCAAAAACATTTCAATTTCCACTTCTCTTTCTCCATCATTCTGTCTAAGAAAAAGTTGCAGAAATTGAGTGAGAGAGAAATATCAAGTCTTAAATACAATGATATCCTCCAAACATATCCATAGGGTGGTGGTGGTGGCTGTGGGTATACATTATATACCCATGCTTTGACGTCATTTACGTTGTAGGGTTGGCTTTTTATATTACATTGTGTTTATACAGTGGCGTATACATGGCTGTTATAAGACAAATGATATGTCACGTGAAATGTAGTGTTTTCTTTTGTGTTTGAGATGCGATGCGCGAATTTCACTCGCACTGTTATGCATATTATACTATAAGCACATCGTCTGCTTTCTTTTGAATCTTATGGCGTCAGAGTCAGTCCTTCCACAAATTTACAATGGGCAAGATAAGATTTTAAATAAATTGATTGGATACCCATTCCAATACATTGAAAAAAATATACTGTAGTTTTTAGTGATTTTTTTGGACATTTTTGTCCGATGTTTTATGAGGTATAGCGATTTCCAGCCAATTTTTAATTGCCATTTTGATTCAAGATTAGAATTTTTGAGTGGAATTAAATTACTTTATGCTAAACTGCATTAAGTCAATCAAAACGTATGCATCAGTTTTTTTACTTTTTAAGAGCTGTTAATTAATTTTAATGTAACTTATTTTTGCTAACGTTAAAGTTAGATACTAGTCTAGACCTATGCTCAACTTTTAAAGTTACTGTTTGCACAGAAAAAAATCACAGGACAAATAAAAAATCAGTATGGCGACGATATAGAAAAAAAAATAAATTTACGTAGAGTTACACAAACTGTTTTTGCTTGAAACATTTTTATTTCAATTTGATGTAAGATTAATCTCGTATTTTTTATAACTTTTTTTTTTTGGCTTCTTTCCCGAGAGGAATTTTATATCTTCCACATATCGATATATTTTATATGAAACTAAAAAAAAAACAAATAAATAAAAAATATAAATAAATAAACGTAAAATTCGTGCATCTGTTTAGATATTACAGCCAAACACATACACACGCTAGGAAAATGGATGAATTTTTAGTTTGGGTTTTTTTTTAAGATAGATTTTTCTTGTTTTGAGATTTAAAAAAAAATTTATGTATAAAACTTTTTTGGATGTCATCCATCACTTTCCTATCCCAATTTGACCTGTGAGGCTATTCGTATCCTCTCTCACTCTTTCTCTCTCTCTCTCTCTCCCAAGCAAAAATCTTATATCCTTTAAGATGAAATCCGCTTAGAAAACTACCCCCTTCCCACACCACCTCACCCCTCATCATATACATAAAACATACAAATCAAATATAGCGAGGAAACTGCAAAGAAGACGAAGCTGGAACTTTACTATCCAAACAAACAAAATACGACTTTGATAAGGTGTTGGTGCTGATGTAAATTGGCTTTGGGTAGGCGATGGGTGGGTGGATGGTCGTGGTGATTTAGACTTTATAGAGCGGGATGGCAAATGCAAACCATAAAATAATAAGAGTCGAGAACTAGATTTTATTGATCAGTTTGTTACACTTAAAAGAAAAGTCTCACTACCTACAGAAATGGAATTGCATAGGCATGTAATATCAACTTCGCAAGATTTAATATTATTTGACAGAAGAAAAACATCGATGGACGAGAGTGCAAGATTTGCACCAAATAAGAATAAACGGGTGGTTAATCTAGATCAAAATTTGACCATATTAGTGTTGGAAATGTTTTGTTTGTATGTTTTAATATCCTGTTATGAAGTTTCTTAGTTACCATACTAAATAGCTTATTGGCTAGATTTCTACTGTATAGAAATTGAAGGCGAAAAATATTGAGGATCAAAATTGGTAAAGCAAGGCATAATACCAGTGACTTTTTTTAGCATATAAAATGACATAAGAGTTGTTTCATCAGGCAGAACTTAATGTTATACATTTGTCAGTTCATCCGTATTCAGTCCAACAATAGCTACTTTAAAATAAAGGCATAAAAAGCTGATTTGCATGTATTTTTACTTGATTGAGTCATTGTTGAGTGTAATTGTCCGCCAACGGCTAAAATACTTTGTAGCTGACTTGCAAGTGATTTGGCTAATTTAGTTGAAATTGTTTTTTTAAAGTTTGTTAATGATGAACTTTTTCGTTTTTGGCCATAGAAAAAACTATAAACTGAAACATATACTATGCTGCCCTCTAGTGTTTAGATTCAATAGTGCCAGATACTGAATAGCCAGACGGATGGAGAGGAAAAAAAGGTCTCAGCTGTCGATCAAATAAGATTACGTGTTTCAATTGGTCATGGAATTGGCACGCCCATTTCATCGCATGTTTAGGTCACGCACCAAACTTACTGTATTTGGTAAACCCATGGGAATAACTATGGAAATGGCACCATCTGTAGCATTTACACTACGCCACTATATTATGTATAATGACACTAAATAGAAAATTGTAACTAACAATTTTTTTTAAATTTAGTTTTATTTATCCATAGCGTATCACTGTTACTAAGTTATTATAATGGCATGTGGCTTACACTGTCCAATTAAAGGGGTTCAAACCGTACAACAAAACAATTCAGTTTGGACCACTAAATTCAACATGTGGGACATCCAATTTGATGACAGGCTTCTAAAACATCACATGGCATAGAACTTTAAATTTAAATTCAATTTTCTAAGTTATTTATTTGGATCAGTTGTTATGTGTCTGTGATTATTGGTTACAGGTTAACTTTGGCTTTTAAAGATATTAAATGAAGCTTTTAAAACTAAATTGAGTTTCCAGTGATCAGTTTTAGCAGATACATACAGTATTTGATTTGTTAAGGCAAAATTTAGTTATAAAAACTCTAAATTAGGCTCTTAAATTATTTGGCTGCAGACGCTCAACATGTTGCTTTTAGTCGTTAACTAGAGTAAACCCAGTTAACATTTCCAATATAATAAATTAAAGTCCCACTTTTCAATCTGATTAACCATTTTAATTAACCGTTTAACAATTTATGAATTTTTTTTGACAAAAATGTTTCATTGTGCGCATTGTTTGAAAGTCAGGATTATCAACAGAGCGTTAGACATTAGCTTTACCGGAAGTTTCGGAACGTCAGTTCGAATGTTAATTTCTGAAATTAACGAAATATGGAAAAATTTCGGAAGCAGCGTTGAATATCCTTACTTCAATATTAAATAAAAAAGCACCAAAAATGACGCACTACATTTGTAAATGACAAAAATTACAATAGAAACCTAAAAAAATCCATTATTGAAAAGTGATACAGTAATAAAGATGCAATAAATTTGTTTAAATTCGTCTGCGATGTAAAATTAGACAAAAAGCAATACTAAGTAAATACTGCATTCGGTAATAATTGAATTAAGAAAAAAAAACTAAACCTACTTGACGTCTTAATATCAATCAATTAGAACATTATAACTATAATAAGATTTTTTTAGCATTTCATCGTCCATATAATACATTTTCTCTAGGTTTTGTTAGTATCTTACCAATGGTGACCTAGATCTGAAAAATTAATTAAAAATTATTTTTTTTACTCCCGTATAATAGATTTATGCCATTGATTTACCGTCGTTTACTACTGGGTCGATAATCTTTCGCTGAATCTGAACTTTCACTGCTACTTCGCGTGGATCTTGATTTTCTGGCAGCACTTGATGTACTTTTCGCTGATCTGGATCTTCCATTGGAACTGGAATCGCTCGAAGGACTTCTACTACGACTTCGGCTTTCAGAACTGTAACTTCGGCTTCGTTCACGTTGGTCATCGGAACCATGTCGCTGATGTCGACGTTCTCGTTCTCTGAAAGTTAAAAATATAACAAATTCCAAATAAAAATCAAGTTTTATTACAATTAGTATAACGTAAAACCAAATCGAGATTTTTTTTCGCTATGTAACAAATAAAAAAAATAAAAGATCATTTGTCAAGCTTTAAGAATACAGAAAATCCTGTCAAAAAGTTTGACAAATTATGTTTTTCTCTTTTGGTGGCTTGAAGCGCTTCTGCGTTTAATAAATCATTACTAAACATCAAAATGCAAAAAGTTTAAATCTGTTTGTCAATTGGTAGTCGTTGGGTTGGAAACGAGTTGGGTTGGTAAGAGAGGGTTAAGAAAGATGTCTTAAGAACCCCAAGAAAGTTTGACATCCACAAACATGACCTACTGCCAAACACAAATTCTTTAAATTATGGATTTTCTAGTGACAATTTCTAGTTGTTAAAAAAAGAAGCAAAACAGTTAATTAGCTGCACAGTAGTGCAAGAGAAATATTTAAAAATAAATTAAGAAAATAAATTTTTGTGTGTGAGAGTTTGAAACTTCTTTGACTTTTAAGTTGTAATGAACACCAGGAAGGGAAATACTACGCATATATAATATGCAATGTAAATAAAAGATAAAAGTGTGGGTGGCTGACTGGGTATTTGATTATATTGGAGTCGAGTGTGAGAGAAGTTTAAATGAGTGTTAGTGGCGGGTTTTGTTTTTTTGCATTAATCGATAAGTGACAGAAACAACACTAGCATGTGTGCATAAATTGGGCAGATTGCAAAGTGCAAACATCGTTACATGTAGCGGAAAAATTTTATGCACATGTGCGTTGCCAATGTTGGAATCTGTGGGTGGGGAATAAAAGAATGTTAAAAAGATGCTGAAACTTATCTATTCTCAAACTGAGTCACGCGTTCACTGGAAAAATTACAATTGTTCAATTATTTTGACCAATTTCTATACTTAAAACCCGTAAGTAAAATGTGCCAAACTTTAAAAAAGAGGTTTTTGAATGTTTTATACAAAACTTAATGGGTTTATAACAAACATTATTATTGTATTAAGACTTCAAGAATATAATCTCACTTTGAAATTCGTCAGGTTATCTTACTCAACTTTTAATGTATTGTTATTAGGGTCCATAGATTTAAAAAGTTTGGAAAACACTAATGCAAACGGTTACCGATAATACTTTTCTTTTAAAATGCAGTGTACCGTAGTCAGGATGTTTTTATAATGGGAAAAAAAGAGAAGTTTTTTGTGTGTGTGCGATAAAAATTAGCATGGTAAAGTTTGATCGTCATCTTGTTTAGTCAGAATGTAGCAAGTGTGTATATTTTTCTTCTCCAACCTAATCTGTTTATGTGTTTATAATGGCTTTCATTAAATTACTCTTACAATAAAAGAAGAATGAAGGGGGGATGAAACGATAAAAAAGAAAGTAAAGAAAAAACAGATGGATAACATGTCAGTGGATAATTCCATTACTTTCTCAAGTTAGAACTAACACGCGTGGAGTCCTCAGAGACAATGTGGGTGTGTGTGGGTTTAGTTTTTTCCTAGCTTAATTTAAAATTGTTTTCTTAAGCGTAGAGTAAGGGGTGAAAGAAAGAAAAAAAATCGGGTGTATGTGGCGTTGTTATCTACACCAAAACACACGCTCTCGCTTTTTGACACGCTCTTGTGAAGAAGCTGTTTTTTAAACGCCAAACTTCAGTGTAAACATGACTACACGTTGTGTGTACGTGGTGATTATCTTTATAAAAGTTCTTAAGTTTAAGAAAAGAAAAAAAGATTTGGTTTTTATCTAGGATTAATTCCATGTAAACGAAGCGTGGTGAAATGAGAGCGTAATTCAAACTCACTCCACCCCTTAACTTTTCACAAACGCACAACATGAGCCTAATCATTTACACGACGTGAGATCAAAACTCCAAATTATAGTTTTTAATTTTAAACAGCTTTGCTTTTCAGTAATCACTGCCATTAAACTACTTTCCGAAATAGTGCACAAAGCTGTAGAATTAATGTAACGATAATTGGAAACAATTGATCCAGATTTAAGTATCCCAAAAAAAGTCTTGTACGTGTGAGACCATTCTGCACTATTTCTCATCGATTGAAATAAAAAAAAAATTTAAAGTTTTTACCTTCGTCGTAGCTTGATAGCCAGCTCTCTTAGTTCTTCTTCCCGGTCCTTAATATCGAATAAAAGTGTAAGAAAAATCATAATAAATATTTGTAAATTTAGCTATACCTGTCGCTCTTGTTCTTGTCTTTCAGCTTTCTTCATCTCTGCTTGCTTATCCGCTTTGTCTGTGTTTTATACAATGTTTTGAATTTACTGTATACTTTATTAAAATTAATGTTTTCGGATAAATTAAGTCTTACATTGTCTGTTGAGAGCCATCTGCATTTTTCGCTTAAGCCGCTCCTGTGGCGTAATTTTCTATCAAATTGAAAAAGTAATCTTCATTTTACAAAACAATATTGTAATTTACTTTGTGCAAGTTACTGAATTATTGTACAATATTTAAAGTTCAGGAAAATAATGCAAATAAATGACTGGCACAGCGTCATTTCGACGATGTACTAGCGATTTAATATAACGTCTTTTGGACGTTTTAGATTAAAAGTGATGCCACATACAAGTACAGTCGTTTCCAAATGTTATCAGTTTGTGACATACAAATGTTAAGCTGAAATATAAATTCGGTTTAGTTATGAGAAAATTCTTACTGACTTTGGTTCCAAACCCAGCTTTACCAACGACATTTCTCGTCCTGAAAAATTAAAATATTTATCATATTTGAAAGTTTTCTCAATAACTGCAATGGATCTGCCAAACAGATAGACATTCAACAATAATAAAAATTAAAAAAAAAAACAAAGCAAAATAGATCTGGAAATCTATTTCCTACAAAGTTCAATTTAAATCCATACTTTGAGGTTCACTTCTATAGTACATTTTCAAAATATAAATGAATTCTTTTCTTTAATAAATGAATTCTTTTCTTTAATAAATGAATTCTATTAATTTGTATCACGTTTAACATCAAATAGACGACTAAATGTGCCAAAACAATTATTTTTTTTCAGATAACTGCTACGTGAAACAAGGAATCATTCTGTATATTTGGCAGAGTCTACTTGCAGTAAATTAAATATTTTACAAGTAAAAATGATTTACTTTGGAGTGGTCTGCGTTCTTTGTTGACCACTTTTGTCAGTTTCATCTTCACTGACACTACTCTCAGAAGAGCTTGATTTCTCCTTTCTCCGACCATAATATCGCACACTCGTTGATGTTGTTGATCCAGCGCCTAAGTTTGTGTCACCAGAAGTTGAACTGGTGGTTCGTTTAGGAAATGATTTGCCATTCGGACTGCGAGAATGTGATTTTGCTTTAGACGTGTAGCTATGATAATTAACTTTATATTTAAAAAATCATATTGCAAATAAATATAACTAATAATGATTACCGTTTAGGCGACTGTACGCTTCTTCTTGTAGAATGGCTACTGCTTCTACTTCGACTCTTACTCCTGCTTCGACTACGACTCGTTCTGCTTCTACTTGAGCTGCTGCGAGACGAAGATCTTGAATATGATTTCGACTTTGAACGAGTTCTTGAGTATGATCTTGTTCCAGAACGTGAGCGTGAATGTGATCTTGATCTTCTTGATTTGGAATAACGTGAGGAAGATGTGGAAGACGAAGATCTTCTAGATGAGGATGACCTAGACGTAGAACTGCTCGAACGAGATCTTGATCTGGATCGTGATCGACTGGGTTTTCTTCGTTTATAACGACGTGAAGAACGTGCTGGAGAACGAGAACCAGATCTGGACGAATGTCTATCACGATGGCGTGAACTGCTGTATCGTCTTTTGCGATAACCATGGTCATGGTGGCGAGATCTTGACCTAGATCTTGACTCAGAACGAGATTTTGAACTTGATCTAGACCTGTGAAAATGTATATAAAACTGCATTAGCAAAACACTCCCGGAGAAAACATAAGAATTATGTAACGTTGTTTATAAAATTGATGGCCAAGAGCAGCTTCCTAAAATAAGTATACCGACCGATTAGAACTAAGAGCAGATGAAGAATTAGTGTTTCGATTCGATTTCGATCCCGAAATGTGACGAGATGGCCCTTTCGAAACAGAAGTTGATGGTGCAGGTGAACTAGACCCTGATAGTCGCCGCGGTCCTATTTCGATTGATTTAGCACCATTTTTAGACGTTGAAGAACTGGGAAGCTCAACCGTTGGCGCCATTGAGGTCGCAAGTGAACCTTTTGATTCATTCCCACTCTCTTCAGAACCTTCACCACCAAAACTTGTAATAAAAGTAATTTTTCCAGTATCAACAGGTGACCGGGAACGCGAATGAGAAGTTGAACGCGACCTAAATAAACAGAGCGTGATAATTTTCTAGTAGATCAAATCATTTGAAATACATCAAGATATTGACTCATTGATTTTAATAACCTTCGATTTTGTATTGTAGGACTTTCTCTAGCAGCGTAACTAGGAGGACTAATTTTTCTACCCAGCAATTTTTTTTCACGGAATGCACGTCTTTCTCTTCGTGATTTTCTTCCCTGAAATAAGCAAATAACCAGAATAAGAATGGCATTCATTGTCAGTGTTTTTACTTTAAAATTTAAAGTTATACTTACCGAATACATGGCCTTCTCTTCCTCAGCTTCTTTTGCCAGTCTGAGAGATTCTGCTTCTTCTTTATCACGAGTCATCAAGCTATCGTTGAATTAAGAATATAAGAATAAATAATTACATTTTTAAATGTCTTTCAATTCTCACGTTATAAAATCATCCCCTGCCATTCCATATTTTACAGAATGGTCATTCATTTCCTTGGACTGATCAACTGTAAGTGCTCCAACATCTACAGTAACATCTATAAAATGTATTCACGAAGATTAAACACTTAGAACTTCTTTGGTAAGAGTTTTGAATCTGACCAAGGTCAATTTCATCATCACTGTCTTTCTTTTCTTCCTCGTCTTTTGATGGTACTGCAGGAAAATTAGTGGAATCTTCATAAACATAGCCAATTGCAGCTTTCTTGTCAGATAATCTGAATAAATAAACAGTGAAAATAAATCAAATTTAAAGCCAACAAGGTAAGTGCTTATTACTTTTTCTTTTCTTCTTCACTGGATTTATTAATTGGACCAAACTGTTCTTCTAAATATATTTGCTGAAGAAACTTTTCTTCTGAAACTGTACAGATGTTTGAAAGATTAACGTTAAGCGTTAAATTGCATTAAATAAGATCCACTTACTCCCGATAAAATCGTTTTCCACAAGAATACGGTACCTCTCGTAATTCGTTTGACGTTCTTCCCACTGTTGCTGAGATGTGCGTGAACTATAACAGAAAACCATTTTACTTCATGTCGGTAGTAAATATACTATACGATTTGAGCATTTTATACTACTACAATAAACGTTTTTAATAATCTGTTAATTTGCTAAAACTTTAAGCGTATCTAACGACCTGTCGGAATCTGACTTGTTCTTGTATTCAGGAATGATATCCAAATGTGCTCGTCCATCAAAACGGTCAATTAAATTGTCGGCATGTCCTTGCCAGGGCATCCTAAATTGTTTTATACAAGATATTAATAAGACACTTCACGAGACAAGATTATCATTTTTGTCAACTGAATATGATCTTTTCGGCTACTACTGAAATAACATTGTTTAGGATCATAATACAATGTTATAACAAAGTTTACGATGTTTTTTTATCGAAAGATTCATCTTATATATTTTTTTGATACGCAACATCGTACTTGTCCGTCTTTATCCAACTGGGACAGTTAAACCAAGCCTTGCTAACAATTATAAACAATAGATCAGTCTTACATATTAAGTGGACTGTCCGCAGCCTGAGCAACAGCTGGATCCAAGTGAATTTTACATCTTCTACCATGAACTTGTATAAACTGTGTTGGATCGGCCTTCTGTGGTTTTGCAAACAATGTAATACGAATAAATATCGAAACAATAGCAATTATCATCATATTACAAAATAAGTATTTATTTCTATATCCTGTAAGGTAACATGTACTGTACAACGAAAAAATAAATATACACAAACATACAGTTTTTTCGTAAAATTCCCGGCGTCTCTCAGCTCGTTTTTTGTAGTCGACCATCATACCACGGATCTTTCGTTCCTGTTTTCTTGCTTCGTGCCACATTTTATATGAATTTCAATCGAAATTAACTGTCAAAATTATATCGAAAATTAATTTCTGGTGTCTTTTTGTTGAGCTAATGCTTCGTCCATAAAGAAATCATAGCAGTACCAGATAGATTGTGAAATTAGTTAACCAAGAGAATGAAATGGCTAAGCCCTTGCAGCGTTCCCATTGGCTCAAGCCGATAGACGGCGTCACTGTTACGTTGTAAATTTTTCGTTGTATTCATTGACTGAACAACCCGCGGTTCGTGACCCAACGACTTCTATACATAAATCAGATTTTTAATATGTACCGGTAAGTTATCTGTATTATTATGAGATAATGATAAACCATGCTTATATGATGAAAACTGTTCTGCATTTCATTAAATGTTGCGTTTGTTAGATTTCAAATTTAATTAAAAAAAAAGTAAAGGCGGACAACAAGGCCAAGACGTTGATACAAATGGCATTCCTTCGCCAACTACCTGATCAGTGGTTAAACAGTCAAATGAAGATGAATATGTTGCTAAAGATTACCGATCCGAATTACAGTTAAAGACTGATCATGATGGTAAGTTCAGTTAAAGACTGATATATGGGTGGTAAGTTCTGAAGAACAATATATTTGATTTTTTACTGGGTTAATATAGTTAAAAATCTTATTCTTTTAGGCACCAAACGGGTCTGGAATGGTTAAAAGAACAAGAGTGGAACAAGAGATGGTACACTGACTAAAGTTTGAATACTGTGTATGTCATATTCAAATAGTTTCAACATTGTTGTTGTATTACAGGTGCATACTATACCGGCAAAGATGTTTCGTCGAGTTTTGACTATTGTCCAAGCCCAACCGCAACACTTGTTCATGAAGATGAAACAATAGCTGACCGTAACTTTTTAATTGGACCAAACTGTATGAAGCAAATTGGTTAGAACTTCAAAAAAAGGACTTCATGTGAAGTGTGCAGAGGTAACAATTCTTGAAAATTTGATTTTCTAGCACCTTTTTACGTTACTTCCGCTCATTAAATTTATATGTTTTGTGAAAAAAAAAGTTGCTTAGAATGACATAAAAACAACTTTTTTATTTGTATTTCAATCTGCTGATTACGATTTCGATGTTTTCAGATGGAAATACCGCCTTAATTACTGCATTCAACAATTCGCTCCTGAAGTCAACAATTATTCTCCTAGTAAAACGATCAAGAAGATTTCAGCTGCATTCTAGTTGAATAGGTAAGTCGATTGAATTTTAAATGAAATTGGCATTGTTTTTGTAATTTAAACAATTTTTTAAATGAATTTTATAGTGCTGGTCAAATGATGAAGACAGTTGAAAAGATAAAGAAGAGTTGATTCGTCTTTTGGATGAAAATGAATTTCAATTTTACTCGCGTTTGTCTTTGCGATCGTTGATTGTTAGTTATAAATTTATAATTGTATCGTTGTTAAACTTGTAAAAAAAAACAAAAAAACGTTTCGTGTGTAGAGACAACTATTGCAATTTAAAAAGTTCTATCGGCTAAAACGTAGATTGAAAATTTTAATTGATTCTCAAAAGCTGTTGACATAAATAGTAATTTATTTTTTTTATTAATGAAATGAAGAAGAATTATTGCATACAGTATATACACAAAAATATATTGTATTTAAAACCAGAATATTACAGTTTTTATATACATTTATTATTAATATGATGTATACATATCAAAATGTACATAATTCTAATGGAAAATAAATTTTTAATTAAAAAAAAGTTACTTATTGAGTTTTATTAACGAATATTTTAACAGAATTCAAAAAAAAACTCATTGAATTCAGCGAATATAACTGCTAAAAACGTACCGTACTGTAAATAAAGGTCAAAAGTGGCCCGTCTTTAAAAAGAAGTGGCCCGTTTTTAGGAAAAAAAGAGAGACCTGGAAAGCATAAATTTTATGTAAAACTTTTATTTAGATTTTCATTTAAAAGTTATACACAATGCTGATGTTATCTAGTGGTGGCTGGTTGAAACTTAAAGCGTAACTGCTGATCGCCATTCATTTTCATTGAAAATTCTGTTATTATTCGAGGAGTATGGGGAAGAAGGCTCTTCCAATTTCTGCATTTGACAACTCGCTGTTAGAAGAAGATGGTAAACACTGTTTTAGCTATATTTAAATTTTTCTTTAATAATTATTTATGCAGTGCGTTTGGATCTCTGCTCATTAAAGAAAGTGGACTTCCACTTTCAATTTAGTTGATACTACGTAGATTGACATGGTATGAGCGAAAAAGACATGGGATTAGCATGTGGTCGAGTAAGTAATTAAATTTAATATTACATTGTCATTATATTGTTTAAAAGTCATTTATGATCCAGTACATGCTGAAAATAGTACAGTGGGTACAGTGAATATTAAGTTAACATCTAATGTTACCGACATCACTGTTTTAGCAAGAGCTGCACTTGAATATTTGAGTTTAATTTAATGACTGATAACTCATTGTAATTATTTTATCATGATTACAGGTGGTGATGATGGTGTAACTGCTAATACGTTCTCTGGATTGATGTCTCTAAATGGTGAAGGCTCACCATGCCACTGGAATAATAAAACGTACAACTTATGGTGGAGTTTCAGGTAATGTTATCAGCCCAGTTGCTATTACAGCAATTTCAAACTTATTTCCTGATATTCCAATCATGGCAACCAATGGAATTGACTCGGCTGATTCTGCTTTTCAGTTTCTGCATGTAGTGCCAAACTATTACAAGTAAAATTACAAGGATGCCAACAATATAAAATAGTGTGATTAATGAATTTTAAATAGGTGTGTAGTGTGGTGCAGATCCACGATTGTACTGTAATTAGTGATTATATAACTGGTATTAAAACTCTACTTGAGAAATATCAAAGAATTATCTAGTTGGGGTGGTCAGAGCTCTCTGGTATTTCCTCGCTAAAAAGGAAAAGCTCTTTATATAAATCTGAATAAGGTATGTTAAAACAAAATTAGTAACTTTTAATAAAGGATCATTTAATATAATAACTCTGTTTGAAGTTTTCTTACTTTGGCTTCTTTAAATAGTTAAGAGAAAGTGAGCATTAAACGTAATCCGTTGCAGCAGGTTGTGGCTCTCGTTAATGATGTAAGTATTTTAATTACGTTGTATTAATGATTAAAATTGTATGTACTAAAACGACAATTTATTTTTTATTAGGATTTGGGTATCAATTGTGCTACATGACTTGCAATGATTCTGGATATCAGGCAGTTTTTTTAATCCAAAAACTCATCTTCCAATGGTTAGTAGTGACGACTGCACTGGTTGTAATTTGTGTCTGTCAGTGTGTCCTATTCTAGAATTTATAAAGATGGTACCAAAGGGAAGTTATAAACAACCTAATCGAAAGTTAAATTTAGGTGTGGAGATGTTATTGAAGGTTTATCCAACTACAACCATCCAATTTTGATGTCTCTGTAAATTGTTTAACTGGCGATCGAATGAATACGTTTATTTTGCCGAATTATGTCTTGTCGCACGTATTTAATGTACCGTAGCTTTAAATTTTACGCTAAATACTTTATTTTTGCGGAATTATGTCTTATCGCTCGTATTTATTGTACTTTGCTAATAACTTTATGATATTGCTTAATGAATGTTAATATATACGGTATAATTTCTATCGATTAATTTGAATGAAAGATGTTCCAATTAAACATCAATTTATTTATTGTCGATTTATTTATATATATGTACACATATAGTCGTTTTGAACATCATTTTACTAGAAACTTTAAAAATTTTTTATGAAAATGTGAATATCTTTTTGAATTAAACACTCAATGTGTACAATACAATTTTTTTTTCATGTTAAATAAAAATATTAAAAATAAATTTGTTTGTTGGTATCAATTTTATTGCGGTTAATAATTATTTAGCGAGATAAGGCGCATAAAAACGTAAATAAAAGTGGCCCGTTTTTAGGAAAAAAAGAGAGACCTGGAGGGCATAAA